>ML686163.1:64274-78354 GCA_007922175.1 Pelusios castaneus
CCCCACCAGACCATCCAGCCCTGCTTGGGTCCTCATTTGACCCCATTGCCTGCTAATTGAACTCTCTGTGACCCCACCAGACCATCCATCCCTGCTCTGGGTCCTCATTTGACCTCACTGCGTACTTACTGAACTCTCTGTGACCCCACCGGGCCTGCAGATGCTACTAGCCATGAGGTTGGGGGGCAGCCCCATGTGTGTCGGAGTGCCCGATGCTGCGAGTGGCTGCCAGGGGTTGGATCGCTTGATGACGGCCCTCTGCTGCTTGCGGCCTTCGCAGCACGCGGCACTGGGCGCTGTCAGACGGCGGGTGGCTGGGCTTGGCGGGTCACTGTTGAGACTCGCTCTGGCCAGGTCTAGCTTGCAAACTTCTCCCTCCCCCTCAGGAGCAGAAGAGCTTCATAGTGGGCTCACGGGCGGCAGTCTTCTGCCTGCTGTCTTCTCTCTGGCCCATTGAGGCCGTTCCACTTTAGTTAAATGGGCTTTGTGCAAGACCACACGCTAGCCTCCCTCTCTAGTCCAGTGGTTGGGATACTCCCCTAGCTTGCGGGAGTGCCTGATTCAAATCTCCAAGCTGCTTGTTCAGCAGGGGTTTCTACCGGGCTCTCCAGCCCCCGTGGCGATTGTCCTTTACGGTGCTCCACCCATGTCGGAGCCCCCTGCCTTTCTCAAGAGCCGTCGTCTTCTTGGGAAAGGGAGGGGGCTCTGAAAACGGCGGACCACCATGACTCTCTCCTAGGAGGTGGTAGCCCCCAGCTCACACCCCTCACCGGTGAAGGGGAGTGCCCTGGGGTCTGCCACAGCCTAGGTGTGTATCCTGATCACAGCAGATGGGGAGTGGGGGGCGTTTTAGCATAAATTTGCCCAAATCACTGACAAAAAAGCAGCAAGAAGGCCTGCAAAACGCCCCTCAGCTCACAACGAGGAGCGGGAATCTCTCTCAAGGCAGCTATCCAGCCACAAGGCAGGCAGGGGATTTGAATCAGGACCAACTGCACCCTAGGCAAGCACGCTAACCCCCACTGCACAGAGTGCTCTGCAAGGCTTTCCGATTCGGGTTAAGATGTAGTTGAAGAGGCGCAGCCTCAACAGACAAAAGTGTCAGCCCTCCGCTCAAGAAGCAGGACTTGAACCAGCAGCCACCTCACCCACAGAGGAGAAGGTGAACCACAGGATCAGAGAGGGTGGCAGGTTGTGTGGCCCCCCCAAATCCCCATTGAGGTAGGGAACTATGGTGGCTACTTTCAAGAGGAAGCCCCAAGAAAGCCAACCCCTTGGAATAGAAGCTAGCCCAGGACTTAGGCCATTCATTTGACAACTGCGAGAGGAAGGTTTAAATCCCATCTCCGCAAGCATAAAAAGGACTTGAAGTGGCCACCACTCGACCCAGCAGGGATCCACACCACAGCCCTTTGTCCCAATGGCTCCTTATGTAAGTGGAACAACTTCACGTGAAAAGACAAAGGGCTAAAGCCTCACATCAGTGAACGTTATGAGCCTAAAGATAACTGAGCATTGGGGCCCAATTCACTTGCGTACAGTCACAGAGAGCATCTATGGAGCAGCAGAGAATTGCATCAGTCTTCATCTCACACCTAAGCCACCCCGCTGGAGTATTACCATTGTGTCTGCCACGTTTGGGCTGCATCAGCTCTCTTGCGCCAGGCTGCACTTTACCCCATATGCTCAATCAGGCAGCTGTATCCCCAGGGCATTTCTCCGCCTTCTCAAACATCAGACACGACACCTGGCAGGGGCGGCCCATCCCCAACCGTGCCGGCCCGTTAAACAGAATTAACACGCGAAAAAAAGCACATGGCGAGAGCAGTTTCTGGTGGCACTGGACAGGCCGCAGCTGTTCAACGTGCCCCTTGGCACATGCTTCTGAGTGCTGGGTGACCTTGGCAAATCAGAGAATCGGGCTGAAGGCATCAAGATGAAATTCAATCAAGTGCAAAGTCCCGCAGCTGGGAGGGAAAAAAATCAAACGCACGGCTGCAAAAGGGGGAGAACGGGCGAGGCGGTAACGCCGCTGATAAAGGCTCCCGATTGTAAGCTAGCATGATACAGTGGTGAAAAAGACTAATGTGATTCTGGAGTGTGTTAACAGGAGTGTCGTATGGACGACGCAGGTGAAAACAATCCTGCTGTAGTTGGCCCTGGGGAGGGCTCAGCTGGCGTAGTGGGGGCTGCACTTTAAGAACGATGCAGCCAAACTGGAAAGAGTCGGGAGGAGATCAAAGATTTAGAAACCTGCCCTACGAGGAAAGGTTAAAAAAAATGGGCACGTTTAAGCATGAGAAAAGGAGGGGGAGGGAACGTAATAGCCACCTTCAGCTATAATAAGGGTTGCTCTAAAGGGGGCCGTGATCAATTCTTCCCCACGTCCACTAGAGGTAGGACAAGAAGTAACGGGTTTAATCTGCAGCAGGATTCGATACCAGGAAAATCTCTCTAACGCTAAAGGGGTTTAAGCTCTGGAACAGGTTTCTGAGGGGGGCTGTGGTATCCCCACCTTGGAGGAGTTTAAGAACAGGTTGGAGAAATGTCAGGGGCTGGGCAGGCTGGTGCCTTAAGGTCCCTTCCAGCCCAGTGTTTCTATGATCCTATGCCTGAAGCACTGGAAAGGCCAGAGAGGGAACTTGGCATTTCCTGCTGCAAGAAATGCTCACAAAACATTGATGATTAGCTCAGGCCACTGAACACCAGAGATTGCAGGACCCCACTGCATCACTCCCTCACCACTACTGCTATTCTCTCCCTCCCTGGTGGGTGCGAGCATTTTTCCCCTGGATTACCAACCCCTGGGCTGGTTGGTTAGCATTGCACAGAGGCCCCATTCACTTCCATTTGGACTGGAAAAAACAGGACTTGAAGCCAAAGTTCCTGCTGGGCTGTGTACTGGCCGAGCCGCACAATCGGCCTTTCAGGTAGCTCAATTGAAAATGCATGGCAGGTTACCATCAGGGGAAAAAATACCACATGCTCCAAAGAGGGAAAAGCTTGAGGTTCCTGCCGGGGCCTGTGTGGTTCAGGGTTTGCATCCGGTTTGAGTCCATGGAGCAAAATTTTCCAGCCTTTGTTTTATGAAATGTGCAGCGGTTCCAAAGCTGAGTTCTGCGGGATCCCCAGGCATGTACAGAGCTGTGCAGGCCCACGTCAACCTTCCTCTCAGATTTAGCTCTAGCGTTCCCAATGCCATGCACACAAGAAACACTCAAGGAGACCTGATAATGCAAGTTCTCAGCAGAACTGTACAGAGAGGCCGAATCACCTGCTCAGAGCCTCTGAAAGTTGTGTCCAGTGAAGACAGTTGGCGTTCAGTGCACCCAAAGCCGTGACATCAACCTAGCCCTAGAAAAACATCCTCACTCTCTTCTTTACCCATCAAGTCAGTCTTCTCATTCATCCCTTGGTGTTCTCACTTGGGTCCTTCTGAGATAACGGGGAGAGAGAGCAGGGCCGGATTAAGACATGCTGAGGTCCTACGCTGTGTCAAGATTCAGAGGCCCCAGACCATAAAAATAAAGAGGAAAAAGTGTATTACATTATAGACTCATAAGGTATGTCTACACTAGCAATTTAGGTCGACTTCTGAAGTTGACTTAAATTACTCCATGTCTACACCTGACTTTCATTAAGTCGACTTAAGAAATTCCTTCAGGCGACTTAATGAAATCTTAAGTCGACTTAATAACAACCGCCCATTAGGTCAACTTAAGCCTTAAGTCGACTTCTTAAGTTAACTTAAGGACGGTGTGGACGGGGAGAAACCCTTAAGCTGACCTTATTAAGTTGACTTAACAAAGTTGACTTAACTTTTTCTAGTGTAGACATACCCATAGACTCTAAGGTCAGAAGGGACCAGTACGATCATCTAGTCTGACGTCCTGCACAATGCAGGCCTCAAAACCTCACCCACCCACTCCAGCAATAAACCTCCAACCTATGGCTGAGTTATTTACCTCCTCAAATAATTATTTAAGGACTTTGAGATACAGAGAATTCACTGGTAGGTGAGCCTCTGTGCTACAGAGGAAGGCGAAAACCCCCCAGAGCCCTAGCCAATCTGGGAAAATTCCTTCCCGACCCCAAATATGGCGATCAGTTAAACCCTGAGCACGTGGGCAAGTATCAACAGCCAGTTACCCAAGAAACAATTCTCTGTAATAACTCAGAACCCACCCCAGGTACTCTTCCCTTTTAGGCCACTTGTAAATCCACCACACGTAGCCAAATATCAGTCAATTTCCAAAAGAGGCTAATCATACCATCCCCTCCATACATTTATCAAGCTCAGATTTGAAAGCAGTTATGGTTTTTGCCCCCACAACTCCCCTTGGAAGGCTATTCCAGAACTTTACACCTCTAATGGTTAGAAACCTGCGTCTAATTTCAAGCCTAAATTTCTCGATGGACAGTTTATAACCATTTGTTCTGGTGTCCACATTGGTGCTGTACTCAAATAATTCCTCTCCCTCCATGATGTTAATCCCTCTGATGTATTTATAGAGAGCAATCATATCCCCCCTCAGCCTTCTTTTGGTTAAGCGAAACAAGCCAAGCTTCTTGAGTCTCCACTCATAGGGCAGGTTTTCACTCCACAGACCATCCTTGTAGCCCTTCTCTGCACCTCTTCCAATTTGAATTCATCCTTTTTAAACACGGGGGACCAGAACCGCACACAATATTCCAGATGGGGTCTCACCAGTGCCTTGTACAGCGGCACTAACCCCTCCCTTTATAACAGAAAGGGTAATGAAAAAAATAAATGATAAACCGTTATATTTGCATATACACATAGGCAAAGATGCAGCGAGAAATAACTAAACGGAACCTCCATCTCCGTCCAACATTGAAGGCCTGGTTAGACAAAACCCTGGCTGGGATGATTTAGTGAGAGCGGTCCGGCTTTTAGCAGGGGGGTGGGACTAGATACCTCATGAAGTCCCTTCCAGCCCTAATATTCTATGATAAATAAAGCACAGATCTTGCAAAAAACCCTTATTTGCATTATTAATTTCAATTGTGATAAATCTTTGTTCTCTCTGACATATTTAGAGGCCCCACGCCATGATTCATGGAGAGAGAAAGGAAAATAAAGGGGTAACACCTGTAATGCAACGGGACCCATCCTTCTCCTTAGCTGGCGGGCAGACACTCTATCTCTGGGGTTCCTGCTGTCTCGGAGCATTGCTAGTGGGGTATTTAGAGGTGATTGGGTGGATAAACCCCGCCCTGGTTAAGCACGTGTTAACTGGCGCTTGGGCCCATTTAAACGGCGGGCGGCAGCTGGAGGGGGAAAGGCGTAACTGGTGATTGTGGCATGGAGACGCCTGAGCAAATGGTTCCCTGTTCTTGGCAAAGAAGTCTCACCCCAGACCTGACAAACTCGCTGCACCAAATACATCTTGGAGGGTATTTATCCGTCAGGGTAGCGCGGAAGGTATCTGCAGACAGGCCGTAACACAGCCAGACTCGTAACCAGTCTGAGATGTGCGTACGGGCAACGATGTATCCGTACGGGCAGTCTGCTTTGTGGTCCCGGCACAAAAGACGTCTCTCATCCCTCCCGGGTTGGCAGGTAACGTGACTGGCCCGAGACTAGCTATGGGAAACCATCAGAGACACCTGTAAATGAATGAAGCCACTTGGAGGGAAAGTTCCTGCCTTCCCTCGCTGCAGAGGGACCGGGCACTGGAATGGCATCCAAACGCAGCCCTTCCTGGCCTGAATGCCCGGTGGGATGACACATCGTGCAGCCGGGCCAGCAGAGGAAATGCCAGCGAGATTAACCTCAGCTCCCAGCATAAAAATAGCTGCAGCTCTGGGTTATAATTAGCATGGCTGTTAATTTGCCCTCTCCTCAGGGGTCCTAATTGTGGGCTGCCATATCAGCGCCTGGCTCGGGAGAGAAACGCCTCTTTCTTTCTGCCCCTTTTGCTCTGGCTCCCGTCCTAGGGTTGAGGATGGGTCGGCAGAGGGAGCCCTCCCCGTCTCACCCCGCTCAAATCTCAGCAGCCTCTGGGAAGCCCCAACCCCTCGTCGGCTTTCTCTTCTCCGCCTAGGATGGGCCAAAGCGTTGGCAGCTGTAAATGGGCACGGGCTGTCTCCTGAGATTGTCCCACGTCACAGCCGCCCAGTGAGATTTTGCTGATCTCTTCTCAAGGGACGGGAAATGCTTCAGTGCCATGGACAGTCTTGGCTGGATCTCCATCCCCATCGCTGCTGCACAGTGTCCGCAGTGGCCATGTCCCACCATCGAGCATCGGCATGGCTGTTTTTCAAAGCCTTGCCCTCCCCCAGCTGCATTCTCCTGTTCCTGAGGCTCTCGTGCAGGTTTCTGAGCTCTATTGACGGGAAGGGAGGAAATGAAGAGCAAAGGACTTGCCAGGAACCACAGTCGCCTAGCCTCCTGAGATATGGCTTCACTTTAGTCTGGCTCCTTGGGCCGGGAAGTTCCTGGGAAGGATTTCTGTCCGGCTTCTATGATTTCTTTATTCTAGTTATTGATATTGGACTCCCAGCCTCGGGACGCTTCCAGGGCCATAAATCGGCTTTGTTTCGCTACCTGGCGTTCTTGTTTTCTCTGCGTGGCTTCCAGATCTGCTTGAGGTAGCTACTTCTGTGCGAGCATCTGCCCTCCCGGGTCGGCGCCCGCTCTCCGACCATCACTTCTGCCCGCCTAAGCACAGCCTGGAGGACAGAGGCTGAACGGCTTGTGTGAGCAGCCCGGGGTGTTTCATAGTCCGGCATCGGTCCCGATCAGGGCCGCACCATTGCGTTCAGGCACACAGGCAGCTCTCCAGATAGGGGGCAGACAATCCCCCCTCTGCAAGGCTGGAGGATATAGGTTTCAGTGGGGCTGGGCCACTAATCCCCTGCCACAGAGCTGTTGATTTCCACAGCGGAGTTCATGGCACAGGCTGGCGCAGGAAGGTCACGGAGTGACACCCAGCCATTAGGTTGGCCTCTGAGGATGCCAGACGCTTGGGAGGGGAATATGCCAATGCTGGCATTGCCTGGATTTTGCCACTCTCCAAGGGGGCTGTGGTGTCTTCCTAAATATCTCCTCCCACCCTCCATGGACAGTGGTAGATCAGGCGGCCGGCCCCTTCCACTCTGCGCCTCTCCCGCACAAGGAGAGGACGGGGAGCCGAACATGCTATGCTTTGGCCACGGCAGCCTCCCACGCAGACACGTGGCCCTGCTGCCAGCCACAGAGGGGGAAGGCGGGCGCTGGGCACAGCCGCAGGCCTGATAGTTGGACTGTGCCCAGCCAAAGATCTCAAAACACTGCGCCCATGGACAAAGAGGCAGGGGAGCATTGGCCGCCCCACTGGAGAAAAAGAAGGGGCATGGACGTGGCCATCTGGGGCAGAGCTAGGGAGGGTTCTGACCACTATCCCACGCTGCCTTCTCCATCCCAGGACAGTCAGACGGCAGTGTGAGCGCCTAGGCCATGGAGCGGCGGGAGGTTCCCGCGAGGGCTGGTCATTTCAGGCCTATCCGGCAATGCTGTCTCCAGCTCCGGGGGCGAGGGACCCCAGTCTGTCCGGGGAGGGAGGCACCGAGTTTCTGCGTCTGGGCGTCTCGTGCCAGTCTGAAATGAGCCCACAGAAAATTACCCCTTGGCGCATGAGCAGAAGGCTGGGAGACATGGAGAGAGCCTGGGGCACCCCCGTCGGACACCGGGAATGCGGGTGTGCGAGGCAGGGCTGGGCAGAGGTGTCTCCCATAGGGTCGCCACACTCCTGTGCGGGGCAGGAGGGAGGGACAGGCGGGCCTCGGTGCTAAAAAGAGTCCCTTGCCTTTGAAAATCCATGTATTTCTCTTGGCTGGGCCCCGGGGCGGCCTTCCAAGAGCAACGGTTTTACATATTAAAGCAAAATTCAATTAAAAGGCATTTATTTTCGAGTCCTCCCCTCCCGCCGCTGGGCTGTTAACTCTTCCCTGCCCAGGCTGGAGCGCCCTGGGCCCACTCAGCACCAGGCAGGATCAGTGCAGCCGGTGCCAGCGGAGAGTCGTGGCCATGGGCTCAATCCAGCGGGGTGGCAGGAATGGGGAGTTCCCAGTTATGCAGGTCTAGCCACACCCAGCAGGAGGTGCTGTAGAGAGCGGGGCAGGAACGCCAGCTGCGGGCTATCCCAGTGCCCGTCCTGCTCAGCCGTGGCAGGAGGCTCAGGCCGTGGCACATCCCGTGGAGGCTCTGCATCAGGAGAAGTTCTCAGTGTTTTCAGCTGTGACCGGGCGCCGCTAGAGCCGTGTCCTTGCAAGGCGGTGGGGGGGAGGGCTGCCCTGTCCACGTTGCCCCACTTTTGCAAGGCTCTTGGGGTTTTTTTTTTCCTTGCTGAATTTTCCCTTTGTGGAACGGGGCTGTATAAACAAGCAGGAGGCTCCGACGTCAATGAAACAGGAGCCCCGGCTCAGTGGGGACAAAAGCATCTTTCAGAGCCGGCATCCTGGCTGACAGGAGCCGGGAGCCTGCGAAAGAGATTGGAGTGCTGGGGGGGTTCCCAGGGGGACGCCCTCCACTTCCCCCCGCCCCCGGCTCTGACCACAGCGCCGAGCTTCTGCGGCAGGCTGGCGGAGGAAATGGGGTGGGGGAGAGGTATCCAGCCATGCCAGGAGGGTCTGGGTTACTCCTCAATAACTCACTTGCACCCCCCTACCCGGCCAGGCTGACAGAAGGCACCGGGACATCTCCATACCCCAGGCCGGAAATTTGTGCCCATTGGTCAACGAGCAGTTATAGGGGATGAGGGCAAGTCTAGATACCCCCCAGGGCTCTGCCCACCTGTGTGTGTGGGGGGGAACCTAGCTACCCCCCCAGGGCTCTGCTCTGCTGTGTCCAGGAATCATATGACACAGCTCCCCCGCCCCCAGCTCCCCGACAGCCCCCAACACCGAGAGACGACTGAGCCGTCATCCCCTGCTCGCTCCAGTTCATCCAGACCTTCCCAAGTAGCACCTTCAAGGACCTTCCCAAAGTAGCACCTTCAAGGACCTTCCCAAAGTAGCACCTTCAAGGACAAAGCACCTTCAGGACCAACGTACGCTGGTCAGGGCAGACGGATGGGCCAGGCACCCCTCCAAAAGCGCCGCGCCTTTACATAGCACTCTCCAGCCACGTCTGTCGACAGCCCTGGCCAGGGGTGAGTCTCAACGACCCTGGTGCAGATGGGGAAACCGAGGCACTGTCCTGAAGCAAGTCAGCCAATGGTTTACAAAAGAGACGCTGAGATCGTGTGCCTCAGGCTTTGGGCTCAACTTGAGAGTCCTTACTGGGCCCGCAGGGGTTAATAATTGGTGGCACAGGGCGCTCTCGTCCCACTTGCTGATGCAGATCCCAGCACGGTGCGACGATGCCGGAGGCAGAAGAAAATGCTTTCCTGCCGACCTCAGGCATCCCAAGACTACAAGTCAGGCCTCCCAAAATCATCAGATTTGGTTTAAAAACCAGGAGGTATTTTTTAAAAAATAATGAGTCTGGGCAGGGTCTTTCCTTCTGCTTTGGGAACTGTCAGAGTGTCCTTGGGCCTGGATTTTCCAGAGCTGTCAGCGTGTCCTTGGGTCCGTTCTTTTCAGAGCTATTGGGGTGTCCTTGAGCCAGGTTTTTCAGAGCTGTCCGAGTGCTCTGGGCCAGGTTTTTTCTGTGCCATCAGGGTGTCTGAGGACTAGGTTTTTTCAGAGCTGTCCAAGAGTCTTTGATCCAGGTTTTTTCAGCACCATCGGCGTATCCTTGGGCCAGGTTTTTTCGATATCCTCAGAATGCCCTAGAGCCAAGTTTTCAAGCTTTACTCCACACCCAGGTTGGTCAGCAACTGACTTTTTTAAGGCAGCCCAAAACTGTGCATCCGCCCAGATCCCCTGACTCCAGGAGCTGGGGCTTTGAGTTACATACCAAACTCCAGAAGATGGGAAATGAAATCAGGCAAGCCAGCCAGGCCGCTTTTCCTGCTACGTCACACCAGTGCACAACGCTCTGCAGCTTGCTTTGAAAACCAAGAAAACATCTCTAGCCAAAAACTCAGTTGGAGTGAAGCAGCAGCTGGGAGTTAACAAGAAGAGTCAAGAGGTTCCCAGGAAGGTTCCCTCCCCAGCAGGGCCTCATTTCACAACAGGGGCTGGCCCACGGGATCCCGGGGGCACGTGCAGCATGGGTTACTCCCCATCACAGGAGGTGTCGCTCTGGGCACTAGCAGGGGTGTCTAGCCAGACTACAGCTTGATTTAGCTTTCGCCTTTCCCAGGGTGTCCCTGGCACTGTCTCCTCACCGGATGAGTCCTCCCTCCAGGGATAGCGGCCACTGCATCAGGCCAGGCGTTGTGGAGAAGCCCCAGGCCAAAGGGGGCATCTGAAATGGGTTTGCTTTCCCTTAGGGAGGCAGGAAGCTTTCACGGGCTCTGCGCTGGGCCGGAGTGGGAATGAGCTTCCCGCTGGTGGGCCGGGCTGTTCCTCTGCACCAGCTGGGCTGCAAGGCTGCTGGGATGTTAGGAGGGTGCTGGCGAGCCAGGATCTCTCTCCTGGACCCAGCCTCCCGTTTCCATGATTGCTGGAGACACTGCGATCAGTAGCACAGATCAGAGAGATCAGCCCCTGGGGTCAGGCCTGCCAAAGAGGGGCCTCGAAAATGCTTCCTGCCACCCCGATAATCCAGCCGTAGCTGTCCCCCGCACCTCACACATTGCCTAGGGAGCAGGCACCAGAGATCACAGCTGCAGTGAGGTCTCTCCCAAGCTGGTCCTGGGGGCTGAGCGCCCCATGCCATCCCCACCAGCCAGCCCCTGAGACGTAGCAGGCTCAGCGCAATTTGCCACCCAGCGAGTCGCCCTGATTTGGCCCAGCCTCAGTTTCCTTGATGAAGACCTCATCAGGAATTCTATGCCTGGAAAAAATTCCCGTCATGCCGGAGATCACTGAATTACTATCAGTACTGGGCAGGGTGCAAATTTCTGGATACAGAGAGGAGTAATCGGTGAGTATCAAGTAATCCTTGGAATGCCAGGTCAATAAATCCACAGCGACCTTCTCACGAGGCCTCTGTAGAACAGGCTGGGGCTCAGCGTCTCTGCACGGCTTGTATTTCGAGCCTGGAAAGCAGTTTTGGTGATGTGGCGATTGATCCACGGCCAACATAACACCTCTCGCGCTTATTCTTTGCCCCTCTCCATTCCTAAGGGACCCTCATGGATCTCCGGTAGCATTTCTTTTTGGAGGCTCCAGCCTTTTACCACACTCAGTTCATCTCTGCAGTTCCAATAGTCTCTTCTAGACCGCACCTTATTATAGGCCACCCTTTAATTAGCACTTCTTTAAGGATTCATCTTTCTCCATCTCGTCTCTGTTGCGGTCTCCTGTTAGCTATGGGAACTGATCTTACACGCATAGCTACGTAGAGTTGCACCTCTGTCTCCAGTGTCTTCTCGGGTGCCAGAGGTGCGACTGCTCTGGATCTTCAAAGCATCTGACAAAGTGGGATTTTCTCCCGCGAAAGCTCATGCGCTAAATAAATCTGTTAGTCTTTACAAGTGCCACCAGACTCTCTGTATGTTTAGCAATCCTCATGTTTCTGTAAAATCAGTGCACCCAACCCAGACGGTGATGCATCCCACATTCCTTTCTGGCATGCAATATTCCTCAGATTTAGTCAGTATTATATTTAAATTCATTCTTTCACCATCCAGAAATTCAAATTTATTATAAACATCCAGTGCCGCCTCCCCAATAACATGTAAAAATATAGATGATTTTTAGTTTTCATCTCTGTTCTGCGCTCCAGTGGCAGACAGATACGACAGAAATTGCTGCTTAAACTTTATCCAGTTCTCTACAACATTATCAGACATATGCAGAGGGGAAGATGCTTGTAAAAACATCCATTCTTAAAGCTTTCACTTACTTGCTAAAGGCTTCCTTTGTTCTTTGTGTTTGGAGATCCCCTCTGTTTGTCTGCTTACAGTTGCAAACGCAGAAGTTTTCCTCCAAGTCTTTTTCGTTTCCAAACTCATTCATCCCACTCCTGACACCATGTAACGATCTTGAGGAGTCATTAAAGACCACACTATTGAATGAGTGAGGAACAGAGCTTTAGTAACACAGATAGGATTCCCAGGTGTGCAGCTGGGAGCAGCCATGTTAGATCACCTGTAGGGCACATCTCCCAATTCACACAACACTGACCCATGCTAGGGAGTGTCTCTAAAATTACAACCTTCTACAAGCATCTCTCTACACATGCTGCCTCTCATCTGTGGGTCCAGTACCTTCATTTTCCCTTTTGATTTCAACCCCCACCTCTAGCTTGCACCCCACAGTCCCCCCAAAATGTTCCTCAGCCCTGCCCCTGGCAAATGGCTATGGGATCAGGGCTCCCCTTGGCCGGGGCATGGCAACATTGGGAGAACTCTGTGCTCCAAACAATTCTCTCGGAGTCATCCCCGTGTCCTGCATTGCCCCCCTCACTTGCCCCAGCACCTCTCAACTTGTCTTTGCTGGTCTCTCAGGACTGGGCCCCACGTTCCCAGGTTGGGCACCCCACAGACAGGTTCATCCCGCCCTCATGTTGCAGGTTCCCAGCGGTGAATCAGAGCTGGCTTCCCAGCAAGCTTTCCCCAAAGCTGTGTGGGGCTTTCCCCTCGCTGGCCTGGGATATGCCATGGCACACCCAGCCCCAGTGTGCCCAGCCCTTTCAGGGCCCATCCATTCGCTGCCCCGATGCAGGCAGAGATGGGCCCTTGGGCAGCTCCGTAACTGGTGCCCGCTCCTGGCTGAGAAGGGGCGCCAGGAACGTCTCCGGCACTCGAGCGGTGGGGAGACAGTTCTGCTTTGGCCGACTGCTCAAGGGAAATGAGAGCAAATCTCATTCGAACACACGCCCAAGCCGCCATCCCCATCTCCCAGCCTCCCCGCTCCCTTCTGCCCACCCTGATTGCTTCCCGAGTCCCTCATGAGCTCCCTTTCACTGGATATTATTCCCCATTTGTAAAGCAAGGCCCAGAGCCACAAAGAGCCTTCCTGCTGCTCTGTATGGAGATGCTGCTCCCCGCCCTAGGATGGGAACGATTCATTGCTCCTTCCCCTCTCCAGATTTGCATGCCTGAAAAAGGCAGCCCCTGGGCTCCCCTATCTCTAGGGCTCTCCCGTGCTGAAGGGAGCCCGTTGCCATGGGTCCAGGCTGTGCCGTGTGTGGAGAGCCCTCCAGGAATCCTCTCCGTCCGCAGGCTCCACTCCCGTCAGACTCCACCATCCCCCCAGCCTGTCTCCCCCCTCCACACACACATCACAGCTGACAATGAGCGCCTGTGAGGGATCTGGGGAGGAAAGGGCAGGCCTGGGTGTCCAACTGAGTGTGTTTGCACGTGCGTGTGCACTCTGCCTGGGCAGGTCCATTGATCTCACCACTTGGCAACACTGCTTCATTGCAGTCAGAGGAGGTGGCAGAGGGGTGGGGGCAAAGAAAACATCTGGCTGTAGCATGGACATCTAGCAAGGTGGTCACGGCATTTAATGTAAGAAAAACGTGTCTGAGTTTCTAAAAGGGACGGTGATTTATAGCAGTGAACACAGGGCACGGCAATGGGATTTCCTCTCTGCTTTGCCATGCAATTAACTCTGTGCGAATTAATTTAGGTAACGATCACACATGCGACACGGCTAGAAATGTGATTGAAGCGTAGGCTGTTGTTTGCCTTTATCCAAGCTTGAATCCCCGCTGAGTGGCTCTACCCCCCGGTGCAGTCTGTGGGCGTGTGCGGATACCGTGTTGTTTCGGAAAATTCCCACAGAGAGACAGATGGGATGTGTCGACGCTGCACGGTAAGCCCCGGGCTAGGGGAATTCAAGTCAGACAGGCAGCGTCCACACTGCTGTACGCAGCCCGAGTCCAACCCTCGATATCCCAGCCTTCCTCACACCCTCCTGAAATGTGGCCCTGCTGGCATTTTGCTCGTGACACAGTGTGGAAAACGTGGCCATCCACCCCCCACAGATTAGCATTGCATCCGGCCAAGCCGTTAAAAAGTTAAGTCGACTTAATAAGGTCGAAAAGGGGCCACGTCCACACTTGAAAAGTTAAGTC
>ML686163.1:78364-89248 GCA_007922175.1 Pelusios castaneus
CCACACTTGAAAAGTTAAGTCCACTTCTGTTAAGTTGACTTAATAAGGTCGAAAAGGGGCCACATCCACACTTGAAAAGTTAAGTCCACTTCTGTTAAGTTGACTTAATAAGGTCGAAAAGGGGCCACGTCCACACTTGAAAAGTTAAGGCCATTTCTGTTGACTTAATAAGGTCGAAAAGGGGCCACGTCCTCACTTGAAAAGTTAAGGCCATTTCTGTTGACTTAATAAGGTCCACTTTAAGTCGACCGTATTAAGTTGACTCATTAAGTCGACTTAGGCTATATAGCCTGAGAGACTTGATTGCTGCGCTCCCATCCTTCGAGTCCCATAGCAACGTGTGCAAACAAATATTCTGCACTGCGACAGAAGGAAATTCCATCCGGGCTGCTTATCTGTTGCTATAAGGTTGTCAGAGATAAGGGGCCGTGCTGGAATTTCTTTGTATCGCCAAATTTGTTTTGTTTAAATAATATATGGCTCGCACGAAGATTAGCAGCCATGATGAGAGATGTAACGCTGCCGGCAGTAACCCAAGAAGGCGCGTATGAACCCCAGGGAACCTGGCCACAAAGCCCAAATTGGCTGTGAGCTCTGGACTTCGATTTCACCAACCAATTAGCAAGTGTAAACACTACCAGCACTAGGATGGCCTGGATATTGAGTCAGATCCAGTGGCCTAGGATACTCCGACCTGTCTCGCCACCCAGGTGAGTCTGCCTCTATGCTATAGATGGTCCCTTACACCACAGAACACAGCAACATTCAGGTTACTTCCAGTCCCAAAGGATCAGTTGCTTACCCCAGGCCAGTTGCCCCTTAGATCTCTGACCAAACATCAGAGTCTGGGCAGAATCTGGGGTGCAGAAGGCTGCAGAAAAGGGGTCTCCTCCTCCCCTGTGGCACTACAGTGGCAGGCATGGATGGGAAGGGCTCACGCTGCTCCGGGATCCTGCTGTTTTTCACCCCTGAGCAGGGCACAGGACAGAGCACTGATGAGCACACCATGTGGTATCAGTGACTCAACAAGCCGGGCACCCACACTGGTTTGGGGGACGGAGCCAGTGCCAAATACAGAGGTCAAATAATCACTCTGCTCCTACTTGAAATTCCCCTGTTTATGCACCTGAGTTTGCATTAGCTCTTGGGAGCCTCAAGAGATCATGCAGCAAAACCCTCATGTCCTTTTCAGAGTTGCTGCTTCCAAGGAAATATGGCCGCTGATACTCTTTCTTCCTAGATGTGTGACATTTGTCTGCATTAGCAAATATATTATTTGCCTGAGCCCAATTTAACAAGTGATCCAGATCGCTCTATATCAGTGATCTGGCTTTGTCATTATTTACTGCTCCCTCAGTCTTTGTGCTGTCTGCAAACTTTATCAATGATGATTTCATGTTTTCTTCCCGGTCACTGATAAAAATGTCAAGTATAGAGGGCCAAGAACCCACAGGACCTCACTAGACACAACCACGTGATGTTGATTTCCCATTTACAATTACATTTTAAGATCTATTAGTTAGCCAGTTTTTAGTGAATTTGGACTTTCAGAAAGCCTTTGACCCGGTCACACACCAAAATCTCTTAAGCAAAGTAAGGCATCTTGGGATAAAATGGAAAAAAGGTAGGATAAGATAGTAACCAGTAAAAAGATAGGAAATAAAGGGTAGGAATAAATGGACAGTTTCACAGTGGAGAGAAGTAAATAGCAGGATTCCCCACAGATCTATACTGTGTCTGGGGACAAGTGCTGTTCAACGTATTCATAAATGAAAAAAGGGTAAGCAGTGTGATGGCAAAGTTTGCAGATGATACTCCAGATAGTCAGCTGCAAAGACTTACAAAGGGATCGCACAAACCTGGATGATTGGACAACAAAATGGCAGATGAAATTCAGTGTTGATACATATTCAAAAACATGATCCCAACCAGACATACAAAAGGATGGGATCTAAATTAGCTGTTACCACTCGAGAGAGATCTGGGAGTCTTTGTGGCTAGTTTTCTGAAAACATTCTGAAAAAGTTAACAGACTGCTGGGAAACTTTAGGAAAGGGGTTGACAATAAATCTGAAAATATCATTATGCCACTCTATAAATCCATGGTACACTCACACCTTGAAAACTAGATGCCGTTCTGGTCGCCCCAGCTCAAAAAAAGATACATTAGAATTGGAAAAAGTACAGAGAAGGGCAACAAAAATGATTAGGCGTGCAGAACAGCTTCCATGTGGGGGAGATTAAAAAGACTAATGACTACGGGGAGGAATATGGCAGAGGTCTGTAAAATCATGGTGGGGTGGAGAAATAGGGAATAGGGAAGTGTTATTTACCCCTTCACATAATTCAAGAAGCCGGGGGGGGGGGGTCACCCGATTAAATGAATAAGTAACAGGTTTAAAATAAACAGAAGGAAGTACTTCTTCTTACAACGCCCAGTCAATTTGTGGAACTTGTTGCTGGGGAGGTTGTGAAGGTTGTAAAGTATAACTGGGTTAAAAAAAAAGAATTAGATACTGTGATCCGGGCCTCCTGGGGTAACCACCTGAACACGCAAAGATCAGGGCAAGCTGCAAAATTGAGAGCCAAATTCTCTAAACACTGAGGCGTGACACCGAAAGCCTGACTTCCCAACAGTCACTAATGAGGCTTCTGATTCCCCACACCGGTTATCAAGAAGCTGCAACAAAATACAAACAGCCCCTTTTCTGCATTTCAGTCTCTGGCTCCCAACCAGCCGCTGGGTCGAGTAAAGAGATAAGTTATTTAAAACTCCAGGCTTTTTACCCAACAAGGTTCCCTGATCCCAGAGGGCCAGCCGCATTACACAGGACAATATTGTTCAGGATCTTACCATGCTTCCAGCCAGTCCTTTAGTAACTAAGGCTATGTCTACACTTGGTAATTTAGGTCGACTTTAGCTAAGTCGACTTAGCATGTCCACACTATAAAATTAAGTCAACTTAGGGGGGAACTTACAAAGTAGACCTAAAGCGTCCACACTGGATGCGTAGGTTGACTTGTAGGGGCTAGGTGGACCTGGGAGAGGTCCAAAGTGGCAGGGGGGGCACCCCTTGCCAATTGCCAGGGGGCTCAGCCTTTGCCCCATTGTACCTGGGTACAATGGGGCAAAGGGGGACAGGGACCCTGGGAAGGCATAGGGGCAGGGTGGGCAGTGGGGGAGTCCTGGAGAGCCCTAAGTCGACTCTAAGTCGACTTAGGGCTACTCCAGGTCTACACTGGCTTAAGTCGTCTTTAGAAAGTCGACTTAAGCCTAAAGTCGACTTTAAAGGAGGTTTAATAAAGTCGACTTAATTTTCCTTAAGTTGACTTAAGCAAGCTGCTTAAGTCGACTTAAGGAAAGTGTAGTGTAGACGCAGAGTAAATTAAGTCGACTTAAGCAAGTTTAAGTCGACTTAATTTACAAGTGTAGACGCAGCCTAAAACAAGGTGTATTATAAAAAGGAAAGAAACAAACTCTGAGAAATGTTAAGGGTGAAAGCGAATCACACACATACAAATGATTTAGAGTCCATGTAAAGCAAGTCCGTGGGAGAATTTGGACTTTGCAGGCTTGCAGAGATCCTGTGGTGTGCACCCACTACCTGGGTGGGCCTCGGCCTTTTGTTCAGTTGCAGATGGATAGATCCAAAGGCAGATGTTGGCAGAAGACAAAACGGATTTGGGTGCAGCTGTTTTTGACACCTCTGGCCTCCCCCATGGAATTCTTCAGGAACAAAACAGAGATCAGAGTCACATGACCCATCCTGGTGACTCATTGAGCAGGTTTCTCCCTATCTTCCCTTAATGAGGCAATGGCTGCAGACATCCTGTCTGGAGAGGTTCCCAGAATCACAGCAGCTGAAGCACCGTCAGAACAAACCTAACCCATAACTTGTAATACAGACATAACACCTACACAGAACCAGTCTAATCATGCCTAGCAAATTACATCCTCTCCGTTAGTAGCCGGCATGGCATATCTCATTGCCATCATGGAACTATTGATAGGAAATAATACCAGAAATGGTCCCTACACCCAGACAGCATCACAGATACATTCACAGACGATAGATCCATCCGTGGTTATTAGCCAAGGGGGGCAGGGATACATCCCCACGCTAGGGGTGCCTGAGGGCCTTGACTTCTAGACGCTGGGCGTGCGTCTAATTGCCCAGCTCTGTTCCGTCTCTCTGAAGTGCCTCGCGCCGCCCATCCTCAAAAGACTGGGCTGGGGCGGGGGGCTCGGTGCATCAATAGCGTGGAATGACGCGCACCGATATATTGAGGCACCGCCGTTCGATACAACTCGCCCATTGTGTCTCAGCGTGCCTTTATCTTTATTATTCCAAGCACCCGTTACGAGATGGCAGGCGGGGCTGGCAATAAACGGTCTCCGTGACATAAAAGCGGGGATTTGGCTCACAAAAAGAGCAGCCTCAGCGCACTCGCAGGCAGGCCAGCTGTCATTAGCGCGCCGAGAGAGCAGTAATAAACCAACGCCGCGGCCAGTAATAAAACAAAGTGCACCAATCAAACATTGCGTAGTGCAAACAGCACCATCCACCAGCAAACCTGAACCGGGCCTGTCCCCGGCCGTGTTCTCTTTTCCCTTTCTTGTCTGCTAGATGGGGACGGAGGCCAGCAGGGGGTGGTGGGCTGCAAGGGGGCGAGGGTCTACATGGGGTGGATGAAATCAAGGGGTCGATTTGCTCTGTTGCACTTCTGCTAGTCCCAGTTGCATGGAATCATCCAGGGCGTCACCGGTTCTCAGTGCACAGTGCCATGGAAGAGATTCAGGCCGTAAGTTGGGTGCAACAGGAGGCCGAAACGGGTCTTCCGCAGGGTGCTCGTCTGCTCTCAACCGATGTTCTTATTCGATGGTCTGTTCCCTCCCTGCAGCCTGCCTGCAGCTTTCCGCTTGCTGTGAGCCCTTCTCTATCATGGACTGAACCTGCTTCGTAGCTCCTGAATGGCAAAGAGAGATCTTATCCCAAGCTTCCGGTGGCAAGCCAGCCATACGTGCCCTGGAAGGAGTCAACCAGATGGTGACAGAACAGCACATCAGTGGTTGGTCAGCGACGGAGACGGCCTTGGAAAATACGCCCTTCTCCGAAACATGGCTGCCTCTCTGGAGTTCCTGCTATGGGAACCGTGCACAGATGTCAGCACCGTGGGGGAATGAACAGGATTTCTCAAGTTAGCGTCTGGGTGGATTCCTGCCTCTGATCCAGCCTTTTCGCTGATACAGACTCGCAAAGAACTCCACAGCCATTCTCTCCCCCAACCCTCAGCTAAGCCCCCCGCCCCCAACCCCTGCCTACCGTATTTCAGACAGATGATTTTGTCCCCTGAAGATGAGCAGGGGCTTTCGTGCTGGGGTGATGGACTTCGTCTGGGGACTTTGTGCTGTCTACATTATTGAACCAGCCCAGGCAGGGGTGGCATAAGCCAGCCCAAAGAGAAAGGAAAATTGCTACAAGGGAGACATGTCCCGTGCACCTCCTAACTGAGTCCACTCTGCCCCAAAAATGATAAAAATAAATGGTGTCCTGTTGGCCCTCTTTGGGTTCTATCTCTTCTCATTAGTGATGAGGATAACGGATGGAGAGGATGCTATAAAATTTGCGGATGACTCTAAGCTGGGAGGGGTTGCAAGCACTTTGGAGAACAGGAGCCGAATTCACAATGACCTTGCCAAACAGGAGGATTGGGCTGAGACAATCGGACAAGCTGAAATGCAATAAAGAGAAGTGCCAAGTGTTTAGATTTAGGACGGAAAAAATTAAATGTGCACCTACGAAATGGAGTAAAACTGGCTGGGGTGTAGCATGGCTGAAAAGGATCTGGCGGTTAAAGGGGATCGTATAAGTGTCACACTTAAGAAAGGCCTGAACAGATTGGAGAGAATCCAGAGGAGAGGAACAAAAATGATAAAAAAAGTCGAGAACCTGACCTATGAGGACTGGTCTTTGTATGTTTAGCCATGGAAAAAGAAGAACGAAGAGGGATCGGATGACAGTCCTAAAATAAGTCAATGGTTGTTATAAACAGGTCTGTGATCCGTTGTTCTTTCTGTCCACGGAAGGTAGGACAAGAGGCTTAATCGGCAACAAAGAAGATTTAAGTGGGATATTAGGAAAAGGGGGCAGCTGGGGCTGCAGCTGGCAAGCCATCGGGGTGGGCTGAATTTACTGGGTCCTGCTTCAGTGTAGGGGGCTTGATTAGAGGCCCCTTCTGAGTCAAATATTTTCACTCCCTGTGTGTGTCTTGCCTATTTTGATGTCAAGTGTTTGGGGCAGGAACTGTCCGCCACTCCGTGTGTGCGCCATGTCTCACTCGAGGGTCCCATTCATAATAGCCCCCACGCGCTGCTGAAACAAACTCGATTCATCAATATGACAAACGGCACCAAGCCGAGAGCCTCATAGCTGCCTATGTGTGATCTGTCAACATTTCTCCCTTGAGCAACCACCCTTGTAATCTCCCCAAGAAAAGATAAGTCCCTTTGACAAGCTTCTACTTTCCATAAATATATGCTGTCATGTTACCCTCTTTTAATTCTCTGTTGATCAAGCCCTGTAACACTCGTTCCATTATTGAGTCCAGGATCAATGTCAGACGGACAGCACATAATTATCTGGGTCATCCCATTTGCCCTTTTAAAATATTGGAACAACGTTCGTTTCCTGGAACTTCCCCCGTGTTCCAAGGTTACTGAAAATCAAAATTAAGGGGCCAGATTGCTTCTCGGCCAGCTGTTTTAAAGCTCTTAGATGCAACTTAGCCAGGTCGGCTGGTTTAAAAATGTCCAGCTTTAGTAGCTGCTGTTGAATGTGCTCCTTAGTTACTGTTGAAATGGAAAGTATTTCACCAATATCATATGATATGAATACACCGTCTCACTTTTTTCCCAAACACAGAACAGAAATATTTAACGAATGCGGCTGTTTATTCTGCCATTTCCATTTAGTAATATATCAATACTGTTGCTAGGATTCACTTTTGTTCCTGATACACTTTTTTAAAGCTCCTTCTTATTGCCCTTAACGTGGCTGAGCAGGGATGTCTTCCTAAGTCCTTTTGCTTCCCTTATCAATTTTCTATTATTCCTAGATGGATTTATATTTATTGCTATCATTTCCCCCCCTCTCTTCCATTTGTTACATATTCTTTTAAAAATGGTTGCTTTCATTTCCCCTACCAGTTAAACTAGTTATTTAAAAACAAAACACCTCTGTGGTCTTCTTTCTCAGTTGTATGTTTGACTGGAGTTGGGGGGCAGGGTGGAGTTATGGGCATGTCACTGAAGCTCAAGGGCCTTGGGAGAGCTCCCACCACAAGCCGGAGGAGCTTGGTTTTGTTTCCAATGTGGGTTTGGCCCAAAGAGTCAAGAATATCCTTTGTTTATGTGATGTTGAGCCTGCCTTATCCATAATTAGGTGACGTGGCAATTAGAGCCAAGTGAATGATGGACTTTTTAGTCCACGGGCAGTTCCCAAAAATCGAGAGGAAAATGTTTTAAGGCAAACCTAAAACCAACTGTTCTGAAGCTTGCTGCAAATTGACACGTTGGAAGAGAAAACTCATTTCAAATGAGAGGTTTCAATTCAACGTTCAGCTTTTTGTTTTTAATTTCCGTTTGAAGTTCACGCACAAAAAGAGAAAGGAAACTTTGAACCGAAACATCATATTTTGGCCTCTTTGGCTATTGCCTCAAGGAACAATTCCTTGGTGTTGCCGACTCTGCCATCACCACCAAAAAAGAAATTTCAATTGAAATATTTCGCTCAGCTCCGAGCACAAGGGGAGCGAGGGACTCACCAGCAGACCTGCCTAGAGATCAGATCAACGCCGAGAATCCGCCACTCGAGGCCAGGGAGGGACCTGGGACAGGAGTCAAGGGTAGGCCTGAAGTGGGATCTGGCTGCATTTCTCACCCGTACCCCCTTGTGTTAGAGCAGTAACCCAGAGTCCATGAGGGTCACTGCTTCTCCGGACTGGGTGGCTTTGTTTCCAGCCTTCGACGGCGCTCTTCGTTCGGGGCGAAGAGGGCACGGTCTGGGCGACCAGCAGTTTATGGGCAGCGGGTGGCACCTCTCTCCCTGGCCTGCGAGGCGAAGAGGAAAGCCGAGGGCGACTGCACCCTTCCGTGCCAATTGCAGGGAGCGGAGAGATGCCAAGGCATGGCAGCGAACCCTATCCCAGCATCATCCCTAACCCTGCACAAAGGCAGCTGTCTGTCTCCGACCCGCCACTGGAGCCGGCTGCAGCTGTCTGTCTCGCTGTCTCGTGGAAATAAACGCTTGTTTCCAGTCCTCGCTCCAACTTGTTCCCCTGCAGAAACTCCGTGCCTTGGGGGGGAGGAGGGGGCTGCTACTGGACGGCTGGGAAATGAAAAGGGCTTCCTCTTTGCACAGCTGGGGCCAACAGGGTGGCCATGCGTGCCCATCCCAGTCTAGGTAGGTTCTTAGACCGCGCTGCACCGCCTAGCGTCCGAGGGCCGGGCAAGGGCTGGTAGCAATGAGTCCGTCCTCCGGGGGGGCTAACATGTTAAGGAGGCTTTGTGCCTGATGTGCAGCTGGGATCTGGGGAGCCCTCTGCCCCCCTTTCCTGTGGAAGCCTGGTTTCCTGGGGTCACCTCCGAGTCTGCGGGACCAGCTGCTATTACCGAGATGTCCTCCCTGCTGGGTCTGGGGCAGGGCCAGCCCACCTATATAGGGCACCAAATTAGATGGAAGTGATCTTTTTCTTCTATTTAAAAAAGAATATTAATATGTTATCTCTTATAACACGTGGGGAAGGAGGTGCCAAAATCACAGTTCGCCTAGGGCACCGAAAACCCGTGGGCCAGCCACAAACGGGCAGGGAGGCACCTATGTGGTGCCTGTTGCCCCAGCGGGCACGAGGCTGACCCTGCGGCGTGAGCAGCTAGCTCAGTTGAAAGTCAGGGCCAAAATCTGGACGCGGAAATGCCCCTTCTCCTCGCCCACCTGTCTGTCTGCTCTTCTGTCTTGGGCATCTCTGGGGCCTGCCCCTCTGCTGGTGACAGCACCTCTCTGGAGAGACAGATGCCGGATTTGCTAACCCAGCCCCCTGGAAATTCACGGGTTGACCAGCTTTCCTGCCAGCTCCCACTGCCGCTCTTCCCCTCGGCAAGGAATACGCAGGCTCCCTGCGTGTAAAGCCTTGTCTTTAATTAAACAGCCAGCTGCCCTGTCATCAAAATCTCTTCTCCCTCGGGGGACAAAGGAAGAACTGAAGGGAAAGGAAAGAGGTGCTGCCTTCACACGCACAATGGCGCTCTGTGTCAGGCCGCCAAGGCACGGCCCATACATGTTTTCGAGAGTTAACACTCGCGGGCTTTTTGCCACTGAGGTAAATGAACTTTCCAGTTCTCAGCTTTGATCAAGATGCTCTAATGCTACTAATTAATGCCGATGCTGATACAGCACTTTCCAGGGCGTATTTTGGAACGAAAGAGATGCCGGAGCTCAGACAATTTTCTTACTCTCGTAACTGAGGTGGTAAAGCCGGAGGTGCGAAGATTAGGAACTGCGGAGCGTAGAGGCGCCCGGCCACAAATTAAACGCTGACACTTTCCATCTTTGAAGTGCCGTACAAATGCTCTGAGCCAGCAGCCCGTGATTAGCCCCAAATCACAGATGGAAAAACTGAGACCTGGCTTTTGTTTTGAGAAGTGGCCTCAAAACGGTAGCCCTTCGGGACCAGGTGACAGATCCCTTGGTCCAGGGGTGTCAACGGTTGCCCATGCACAAGGGCCAGTGCGATCCCAAACCCATACTGATGTTGTGTGTACGGTGTAGCTGTAGCTAAACAGGATTTTGGTCCTTGGGGTTGGCGGTCCCACACCGTTCACCAGGCGGTGCTGGACTGGCAACACAGTGGAGCAACAGATAAAAAGTTCCTCCTCACAGCTGGCTCTGGGGAGGCAATCGCCCAATGGTGCCAGCATCCAAGACCCCAAAGGTCTCTGAGAGATGCTGTGAAAAGCTGCTCCTCCACGCAGAGGCCTGGATCAGCACTCCAGGGCCTAGGATTGCTTCAAACTTCCCCCCCAATTTCCATCAGCGGGTGGGGAAGGGTTTGTGTCGAGGAGGGCAGGGGGAAGGGGGGCTTTTAACGCCAGGCTGACTATTAAATATTCTGTTTATTACAAGCTTTGGAGGATGATCCCAGCACCTCGGCGGCTCCATTTCCCTCGGCCGCGTGCGCCACATACATAATCGCCCCGTGCGCTTCTCCGGTGCATTTCAGCTTCAAAGCACTCCACAAGCATCCCCTGATGAATTAAACATGTCTCCTGCCCCCACCCCGGCCTGTTTACTAGGGAAGAGGGGCTGCTTTTTTAGCGCTTAATTTCCATCATCTCAGCGCGCGTCCCTTGAAAATCGCTGCATCAGAGCAGAGAGGGAGTTCAGGGGCGTCTGCAGGGGAGGCCCCAGGGCAGCTCTCAGATGTCCGGGAAAAGACTTCCCTGGGGGCCTCCCAGTTACTAAAACACCATCAGCGGCCTGGGGATGCGGGTGTGTTTGTGTCCCTCTCAGTGTGGGAGTGTATGTGGGTCTCACATTGTAATAGAAAGTGTGTGCGTGTGTAGGGGTGGGACCCTTGGGTGGGATGCAGGGGGCTGGAGTGGGGGGCCAGGAAATGCACTGGGGGTGCAGGGAGGTCAGGGTGGGGGCCAGGGAATGCATGGGGAGTGCAGGGAGGTGGGGGGATGTAAGCAGGCCCCGCCCAATCATAGAGGTGAACTGGGTGGTCGCCTTGGGCGCCAGGCTTTAAGGGGAACCAAATGAGACGAAAAAGCATTTTTTACATATGTTAGATCTTATAATGTCGGGGGGGGGGGGGGCGCCAAAA
>ML686163.1:89648-132406 GCA_007922175.1 Pelusios castaneus
GGGGCGGGCCCTGCCTCTCGCCCAGCGCTAGCGCCGCCCCGGGGGAGGTGCGGGGCCGGGCCCGCCCCGGGGTGTAGCCGGCTGGCCGGGGCTGGCGGCCGGGCAGGCTGAGCTGGAGCTCGGCGGCGGCGGCGGCTCCTCGGTGCCCGAGCCGGCGCATGGAGCCCGGGCTGGCCGGCTGCGGAGGGCGAGCGAGCCCGGCCCCTGCCATGGGGCTGGCCGGGGGGCGCTGCCCGGCGCGGGGCTAGGCTGGGCGGCCGTGGGGCAGGACGGGGGCAGCCGTGGGGCGCCGCCCTGGCGGTAGGAGCCGGCCATGGGGGCCCTGCGCCTGCAGCTCTCCTTGGCCCTCCTGGTGGCTGCGGGGGCCACGCTGGAGCTGGGCTCCTACGGGCTGGAGCGGGGGCGCGAGGCGCGGTGCCAGCCCGTCGAGATCCCCATGTGCCAGGGCATCGGCTACAACCTGACCCGCATGCCCAACTACATGGGCCACGAGAGCCAGCGGGAGGCGGCCCTGAAGCTGCACGAGTTCGCCCCGCTGGTGGAGTACGGCTGCGACGGGCACCTGCGCTTCTTCCTCTGCTCGCTCTACGCCCCCATGTGCACCAGCCAGGTCAGCGCCAGCATCCCGGCCTGCCGGCCCATGTGTGAGCAGGCTCGCCAGCGCTGCGCCCCCATCATGGAGCACTTCAACTTTGGCTGGCCCGAGTCGCTGGACTGCAGCAAGCTGCCCACCAAGAACGACCCCAACGCCCTGTGCATGGAGGCCCCGGAGAACGCCACTCCCGGGGACACGGCCAGGGGCCAGGGCATGCTGCCGGTGGCTCCGCGCCCCAGGCCGGCGGGGCCGGGAGAGGGCCGGGGGGCGAGCAGCATGGGCTCCTGTGAAAACCCCGAGAAGTTCCAGTACGTGGAGAAAAGTCTTTCCTGTGCCCCCAAGTGCTCCCCGGGGGTGGACGTCTACTGGTCCCGGGAGGACAAAGACTTTGCCTTCATCTGGATGGCGGTGTGGTCCACCTTGTGTTTCGTCTCCACGGCCTTCACCGTCCTCACCTTCCTGCTGGACCCGCAGCGGTTCCAGTACCCGGAGCGGCCCATCATCTTCCTCTCCATGTGCTACAACGTCTACTCGCTGGCCTTCATCATCCGCTCGGTGGCCGGGGCGGAGAACATCGCCTGCGACCGGGAGAACGGGGAGCTGTACATCATCCAGGAGGGGCTGGAAAGCACGGGCTGCACCATCGTCTTCCTCATCCTCTACTACTTCGGCATGGCCAGTTCACTCTGGTGGGTCATCTTGACCTTGACTTGGTTCCTGGCGGCTGGGAAGAAATGGGGTCACGAGGCCATCGAAGCCCACAGCAGCTACTTCCACATGGCCGCCTGGGGGATCCCGGCCATGAAGACCATCGTCGTCCTCACCATGAGGAAGGTGGCGGGAGAGGAGCTGACCGGGCTCTGCTACGTGGGGAGCATGGACGTGAGTGCCCTGATGGGCTTCGTCCTCATCCCGCTCTCCTGCTACCTGGTGGTCGGCACCTCCTTCATCCTCACCGGTTTCGTGGCCCTCTTCCACATCCGGAAGATCATGAAGACGGGCGGTACCAACACGGAGAAGCTGGAGAAGCTGATGGTGAAGATCGGGGTCTTCTCCGTCCTCTACACCGTTCCAGCCACCTGCGTCCTTGTCTGCTATTTCTACGAGCGCTTGAACATGGATTACTGGACCCTCCGGGCGCTGGAGCAGGGCTGCGTGCCTTTCCCCAGCAGGCGCAGCGCCGACTGCTCCTTGGAAGCTTCCGTGCCCACCGTGGCCGTCTTTATGCTGAAGATTTTCATGTCGCTGGTGGTGGGGATCACCAGCGGCGTCTGGGTGTGGAGCTCCAAGACGCTCCAGACCTGGCAGAATCTGTGCAACAGAAAGCTGGACATGAGGACTAGGGGGAAGCCGTGCGGCGGGGTGACTTGCACGGGGGCACACTGCCATTATCAGGCTCCCACGGTTGTGTTACACATGAGCAAAACAGACCCGCACCTGGACAACCCCACGCACGTCTAGAGCGGGGCCTTCCTCGGGACTGGGGCCGAAGCCCAGAATCTGTCACGGGTAAGGGACTAGGAGGGAAGAGAACGGGCATGCCCAGCTGTTCGGGGTGGCAGCCTGCTGGGGCTGGCCAACAGCATGGCTGGAGGAAGGAACCGGCCAGAGAAAAGGAGAGGGAGTGAATGCACACTGGCGTGGGGGGACTGGAGCCGGAAGGAACCTGACGGGAGCTCCCTGCGAAGGGTCTTGGCCTGGGGGCCGGGAGAGCTGCGAATCCGGTAGCTGCTTTTAGTATAGGTTTTGAGGGACGGAGGGGGTGATCCGGTCTGAGGTTATTTAATTCTGTAATTTATTTTAGAACTTTTTTTTTTTTTTTAAATCCGTAGCTGCGAGGAATGGAAACAATAAACCCTGGATGTGTTATTTCAACCGAGCCTCACGCTGTCTGGGGGGGATTTGAGGGCATTGCGGGTGACTCCCCAACCCAACAGAACCGGGCTGGGGAAGGGGGTCAGGCAGGGGGTCAGCGTGGTGCCCTAGGCTCTGTCCCCCGGCGAGCGATGTGGGGCACCGAGCTGCGGAGTGCCAGGGGGCACAGCGGTGTTCAGGAGGCACTGGAGAGCGGCCGTTGTGCTTGGGACGGTGGGGAGGGGAGTGCTGGTGTGTGGGGCAGAGTGCACATCTGTGTACACACGCTGCAGCCCTGACCTGCCCCCTGCCCCCCTCCTGTGCCTTCCCTGCCCTCCCGGCCCTTGCCCCCCACGCGCTCAGGCTGATACACCAGCTGTCTGTTATACATGCGCCGAGGAAAACCAGAGGGTCATTCAGACAGCAGTTCCCCACCACCACCACCTCCGCTTTGCCATCGATACTGCCCGGCCGGCCCCCTTCAGCGAAAGGCAGGGCCCACAGCATCCCCCGTCCGCCCAGGGCTCCTGAGGAGCCCCTGCAGCCACTGAGGAGTGGGTGGCTGTCTGTAAACGGGTCCGATTTGGGAGACGAGCGAGCGAGTGGGTGGGTAGGGGACGCATGGGGACAGGCCGACTCCAGGACAGTTTTGCAGCGTGAGTCGCACTTGCAGGAGCTGGACTCAGCTGCTCCACTCCCCGGGGGCGCTCCCTTTCCCCTCCCGTTGGCCAGGGGAGCTCCTGGCTCCTCGGTGCTGGCTTTGGCACCCTGCTCTGCTCCCCCTCCTGCCGCGGGAGGCCAGTTTTCATGTCGAATCATCTTTTCCATTCGGCTGTCAGTGCCCTGTGCGGCCGGAGCTCAGTGCCAGGCCGAGCACCCGCCTGGGGGGAGACCCAGGCTTTCGACACTGGAGGGACCCAAGCCACTGCCTGCTCCCCCCTCAAAAAAAAAACGCATGCCCCCGGGCGGAATGGGGGCTCTGGGGGGAAGCTCGGAGGCTGAATGAAGGGGGATTCAGTGCCTGAAAAAGGGGCGTTGGTGGTTTGGGGAGGAGAGGGAAGGGGGATTCGGGGTCTGAACGGGGAGGGGGCTCAGCTGGGCTTTCATCTGCACACAGGCAGAAGTGCGGGGAATGGAAACTTGTGTGGCTTAATTTATCCTCTGATCCAGTTACAGTCCCCTCTCGGCTTCCCCATTGTCGGAGAAACTCGGAGCTCAGCTGGTGGGTGGGCTTCGCGGGGGACGGAGCCAGCCGTGGGGCTCGGGGCAGCACGGGAGGCGTTCGCTGCACGAACGCCGTGTGCCCCTGGCACGCCGTTCACACGCACATCGCACGGTGCGTGCGTGCCCACGGCACCATGCGTGCACACGCCCTGCTGTGTCCATGTCTGTGTGTTCTTGTGCCCGACTGGCTCTGAGTCACACACGGGGCCTGCCTCTGTGGGTCACTGTTAGACGGGAACACACACTCCTGCACTCAGCTCACCAGCGGTGACACACTCGTTAAAGGGCCGGCTCGTCTGATCCTGGTGCCCAGGACCCTCAGGGAAGGTAGCGGGAGCAGGATTTAGCCCTCAACCGAGGCCATCGTGTTTGTTCCCTGGAGGGATTTGGGCTGCTGTCCAACTGGACAGCTATGCTGCGGGAAACTTCCAAGGGGGACACACGCTCGGGCTTTTTCCTCCATCCTGGTGTGGAAAAGAGGCCAAGAGGGGTCGGTCGTGCTGCCTGTGGGCACCTCCATGCGCACGCACGCTCCTTTTGGGCAGCAGGAGGAGGTAGCGCCAGTTAAAGATGCAATCTGAATTTAAACCAGTGTCACGGCCTATTTCGGTTGATGCGCCGGTCTGGCTTTAGCTTGACTCCATCTGGGGTCAGGTTTTGCTAAATCAGAACGCACCCTTCTGAAATTGAAAGGAGAGCGTCCACACCAGCTTTGCGCCGATTGAATCAAAGTGGGCTAAAGACCAAGGTAAGGTAAAACTGGCGCGCCGTTTCGGGGCCGCTGTGCTGGGGATCCCGCTCAGAAACCACAGGAAGGGGCGCCACGTGGGCACGCCCCAAGACATACGCCACATCCAATCCCACTCGGCCCAACGTGGCTGCCGTTCCAGCTCGGAGCGGGGTGTGGAATCGCTGTCGCTCCTTCTCCGCTGAACCTGGGGGTCTCTGCAGCAGCGAGAGGAGAGAAGTGGTTCAAACGATGGGAACGTGGGATTGTAGAAGTGCAGGCTCTGGGTGGGGGCAGTAAATAAAACTCTTTGGAAGGCCATGTTGGAAACGGACCAGATTTCACACGCCCAGTGTCCCTCGCACAGCCAGGTGGTATGGGACCACTGCCCATGCAGGTGCCTCTCTCGTTTTAGGCCGCTGCTGAAATGGACAAACCAGCCTGAGGCGCCTCCATCTGGGGAGTGACGTGTGTCTCACTGACCCGCCTAGAAAAATGATCCCAAGGAGGGGGTCCGATAAAGCAGCCCCCCAGCCGAGACTTTAACTCATGCCGACACTAGCCCAGGCCAAATCCCTGTGGGGGAAATCGTGGACTTTGATGGGCATTGCAAACCCACGTGCCCTAGGCGTGTGAGAGCCCCTTGGGGCACGGATCAGCACAGTGAAGCCAGACCCACTTCTGCCCGCTGTCCAGCCCACCCTCTACCGAGGTCGGTTACCACCCCTGGTAGCCACGGGACCATGGTCTCTGCAAAAAGCCACCTTCAGCCACTCGCTAAGAGCCGGGACCCTGCTGCAGGCCTCCGGGGAAAGCCAGGCTGCGACCAGCCAGGGCGAGGGCCCATCTTTAAGGAGATCAGACGTGGCGTGGTCCGGGCCACCAGCTGCCACCTCTGTGTCCGCAAGGGGCCGCTTTCCAGGAGTGGTGACCTTCGCAAAGGCTCAGCACTCCTGGGGGCCAAAAAAGCACACCCCAGTCCCACACATGTGGCAGAGCGGGGACCTACAACGACCGGAGCACTATGCCCCACGCCCGGCTAGAGAGGGGGGGGGGGGCTATATTCCCCACCGCACACCCGGAGCGCTGGGATCCATGCCAGGGATCCATGCCAGCGCTGGGATCCAGCCTCCATCAGCATGCCAGGGCCTCACCCCAAAGCCCCCAGAGGAACCTAGGTGGGCACAGAGTCACGTAACCACTGATTTTGCAGCTTCTGCCCCCTGGGACACGTGTGGGATGTAGGGTGGGCGGTCAAGCCTCCTGGAAGATGTGTTGGCAATTACAGCAGCCGAAGGGTTAAGCGACTCCATCGCCCGCCGCAAATCAGCAGGGAGAGGCTGCTCTGCACACTAGCTTCTTCCTGATGTGATTGATGTTGTGCGCTTCTTTGATCTGCACCCCCTTGGGGGGCTCCGTGGCTTCAGGAGAAGTTGAGCGAGTTATCTGATAAAACCTCCGCCTGCCCACTCCCCCGGGAGCTGGCGCGTTCAGAGGCGAGAGGGACGCAGCAGGCCGCAGAAACGGCCTTTGGGGCACTGATCTGGTCCAGCGCTGTCGCGGTAGGGACGCAGCAGGCCGCAGAAACGGCCTTTGGGGCACTGATCCGGTCCAGCGCTGTAGCAGTGCTCAGGGGCTCAGCTTTGAAGGTGCTGGAGATAAGAGGCAGCGACTCAGCAAGGGGTAGAGCCCCCCTTTTCCAGAGGAGGGGGTGTGTGTGTGCTGCGTTTCCGGCTAACTAAGGACATAGGAGCGAGTGGGTGTTCAAAAGTGCGCGGGAAAAACGCTTGGACTCTGGCCATCGCCAGGGTGCTGATCTTTGGGAGCTGGGTAGGTGGCATGTCCCACCGTGAGCCTCACTGCATACACTCCCCTGAATCTAATTTCCTCCCATTCTGTAAGTTGCCCCCTCAAAGCGGCTGACAAAGGGGGGTTTTCTCCCACGAAAGCTTGTGCAATAAATAAATCTGTTAGTCCTTCCAAGCGCCCCAGGACTCTGTCGTTTTTGCAAAGATAGAGACGAGGTCGGTTAGTAACTTCCAAGGAGACATAGATTTCCCTCCTCTCGGGTCCAGGGCGAGCAGATTTGTTCTGCTGGCCAAAGGGCTCTCCTGTCCTGTCCACAAAGAAGAGTTCCAACCTCAGACACGTGTTTGTGGCCCCCGTGGCCAAGGTTTAAACAAGCTCAATGGATGGGTGACTCAGGCAAAGAGACCAGATCGCTCGGTCAAGGCCAGGCAGAGCAAACCCCCCCACCCAGGAGATGCTCAAGGTCGTGTGAGGGGGAGAGAAAGGCCAGAAACTCCTCGGTGATGGCAGAGAATACATGGGAGAGCCTGCCGAGGGAAATCAGAGACATCTGCGGTTCATTCCTCCAACAGCCACAGCGTAGACTCCGGCCAGTGAACCAATGCTGAGCCTCTAACAGGTAGCAAGCGGGTCTTCTGCTGTAACCATGTTGGGCCCGAGGTATCAGAGGAATATGGTATTAGAAGAAGGCAGCCTCTCATTCCAGCACCCACATCCAGCGCAGAGGAATCCAAGCCGGCGTTGTTTCTACAGCATCGGATCCAGCTGTGAAATCTTCCCACGGGGGCCTGCCACTGTACACAGCAAAAAAGCAGGCCTGTCCCATCTCAACCCTGTGCCTTTAGTTAGTTTAAACTCAAAAAGCAAGGGGCGGTATAATATTCCGACACCCTGTGGTCCCTGGTCAACAAGGGAGACAGAGCTGGCACTCAAGCTGTGTTTGCGGCTCTATTTTGTGGCCATGTTCTTCCTGTTTGAGATAGCCTCTCATTCGGTCAACAATGCCGGCTGGAATCACGCGGCTAGTCTTTCAGAAGGAAAGACTCTGTTGTCTTCAGCAAACAGCTGAGAGCTGGGTCCCCGGGGCTCGCTGTATGCAACAGATGCTGGGGGAGAGAAAGAAGCGCAGAGAAGTGCAACAGCTCCGAGTAAGAGGCTGGAGAAAGTTAAAGAGTGAAATCTACTGAGCTAAACAGCAACGAGGGAAGGCAAGGGACAAGCGGGAAGTCGACCCCCTGCGCAGAAAGATGGCTCGCTTTTGGATGTGGGGGTCAAAGGTCATATAAGTAGGAGTTATGGGGTGAAGTGGAATATCATGGGAAATGTCCTGATTCCAGATCCGTATCCCAGGGCACGCGGGGAGACAGAATTGTCCCATGGCTAAAATGCTGCCTAGGGAGTCAGCGGGGGACCTAAATTCTGCTCCTGGCTCTGACACTAGCCTACGGTGAGGCCTTGGTCAAGTCATTTCCCTGCTCTGTGCCTCTGTTTCCCCTCCCACCCTGTCTGGTCTACGTGAGCCGCGCGGGGAAGGGGCTGTTTCTCTCACAGAGCGTGTCAAGCACCATGGGGCTGGGATTGCCGCGGAGATCTCCAGGAGACGCTGTAGGAACCCCGAGGCTGTCTCAGACCCCGCAGAGAAGCAGCCGGGTTGCTCCTGAGACAGCAGGGAATTTCATGGCCGCCCTGCGGCTCCTGTGCTCGCGGCTGCAGACAGGAGGGTGAAGGCGCATGTGATGGGAGTCCCACAGGTGAAGCACCCACGTCTTCCCCTACAGCGTCTCCCCCAACTGCAGGGGTCTGGCCGCCAGGTGAGGGGCAGAATCCAGCCTTCCCTACCCCAGTGGCCAAGCCGGGTGGATGGGAGGCCGGATCCCAGCCCGGCCAATGCCTAGACGCTCTGTCCTGGTTTAAACAGCCTTTCTCCAGAAAACATCTGCTGTGCTCATGAATGGCTCGTTTGTGCTCTCCCCACAAGTGTGCGCCCGTCCCCTCCCCCTGCGGCTCGCTGGCCCTGCTCCCTGCAGCAGCAGCAGCTCCTGGCTGCGGGAAGGCACCCCTGGCCCCACCGGTGGGGCGTGGTGCGCGCTGCGGGGCCCAGCTGGCCAGCGGCTGGGTGAGGGCAGAGCTGGCAGCAGACAGCCGCTACCTGGCCAAGCACAGCGCTTGGATTGCAGCCAGGGACGCGAGATCCGCTCCCCTTAGGCTCCATCCTGATCCTGGCCCCCGGCCGGTCCTGCTGGCCAACGCGGCTCCCCATCGGGCCCTTTGTTCTGGGGCCCCTGCCTGCTGGGCTCTTCCATCTTCCTCTGTGCCAAGCAGTGTGGTGCCCAGGGACCGCTGACGGCAGAGCTCATGAAGCTGGGATGCTCAGAGCAGGAAGGGACCCGCTCCTGCAAATAGCAGTTAGGGCTTTCCTCCTCCTCCCTCTGCAATGGGGTCTGCACTCGCCCCCTTCGGCTTTGGTCCTTTGCCCCCACAATCAAAGCCCTGCCCTCTGAAACGCTCCCCCCACTGCTCTTTACCTGTAAGTGTTCCCTCCACCAGGTGAACACAGTCCCTGTTTAGACTCAGGGCATCTCCCTTCCAGCCCCCTTTCCCCAGCGCTTCCACACTCCCTCCGGGCTGGTCCCTCACCCCTTTCCAGGAGCCTCTGGCTCAAACTGCCCCTCTGGCGGGAGCGTGTGAATCCATGTCCTGGGAGGCTCCTGTGGGGCTGGCTGAGGGAACCTGTCCTGCAGGCTTCCTAGGTGTTTCACCCCATTGCCCGTGACTTGCAAAGCCTGTCCCTCCTACCCCTCCATCAGCTATTAGCCACAGAGCAGGGGGTCCCAATCCAGCCTGTCTCACGCACTCGCCGCCCTCCAATGGGCCCTGGGGCTCCCAGCTGCCACTGCTCCCCCCAGGCAGCATCTCCCTGACGGCTGAAGCGCCCAGAGGCGCCCACGGCCAAGGTAACTCCTCTCGCCGGGCGTCAGCTTCCCAGCCCAGCCGCCCGTCGCGCTCCCCGCGGCCCTCTCCCCAGAGCACCAGGCTGCACGGCCCAGCCCCGGGCCTCGGGAGGGGGCGCTCTTCTGGCCCCTCCTTGCAGCAACGTGTCTTGCCCGTGGCTGCCCCCCAAAGAAGCAGCCCAAGCCAGGGGTTGGCTGCCGGGAGGTCTCCCCCATGCAAACCCCTTTGGAGGAAACGGCTCCGGCCCTGCCCCAGCCCCTCCGTGCAATTTGGGCACCTAACTCCCCGCGTCGGTAAGTGCCTGATGCCGGGGGCCTCCGTGTGCACTAGTGCCTCAGCTGTGAGCCGGCATTCGGAGCCCGTGCCCCAGGCAGCCCTTCCTCGTGCGTGCGAGTCCCACTGGTGAGGGGGCACACTCGGCTCCTGGCCTTGGAGAGATCGGCAGGCTGGTGCGAAGAGCTGCCCCCGCCGCACGAGAGGCTGCGAGCCGGGGCCAGGACCCTCCCCTGGGCTCTGGATCAGGGCGGCTCTAGAGACGGGTGCGAGGCGTTCTCTAGCTAGCTCCTGGCCCTGGGTATTTCCTCCCACCCCAGCCTTGCCCCCAGCAGCGAAAGTGCTGGGGAGAGCCAAGCCTAGGGGCAGACAAGATGTACCCCCCGTCCCACCCCGAGCCAGAGGGCTCCTGCTGCTTGGGAAGGGTCCTGCGGGTCTCAGGGTGGGGGATCCAGGACCCCACCGTGTGCTCCAGCTAGGCCCTGCTCAGGTGGGGCCCAGCGCGAGGCCGGCTGGCTAGCTCAGTGGCTGGGATTCCCAGCAGCTGTTGCACTCGGCTGTTTGTTCGGGGCAGATGAAAGCTGCAGCCAGGACCCCCCAGGCCACGAGAGTCAATATTGGCTGCAGGGAAAGACTCCAAAGTTCAGAGCCCCGGGAAGGTCGCCCAGAGAGCACGGATCGGGGGGGTCAGCTCACCCCACAGGACGGGATTTTTGCAGGGCAAGCGGAGGGGGCCAAAGAGAAGGACGCCCCAGAGGACACTGCTGTGAGGCGGGGGCACCGCTGGCATCCGCCCGAAGCCATATTTATAACTCATTAATAGGCAGCTCGGCTTCTCCAATGGGATTCTGGCCGGGGCTGTTTTGGGTAACTCGGTGCCCCCTCCTGCATTCGCTTGCCCCTCTGGCTCTGCCACCTTTTTAGGAGATTTCAGCCCAGCGCTGGGCTTCGGGACTCCTCCGCCCCTCACGGCTGCCTCCCAAAGACGCCAGGCGGGGCCCGCGGGGAAACGTGCCCAGGGAGCACAGAGGCGGGTGGGATGGAGAGGCAGGGGGGATCGGGATGTAGGGGACACAGGGATGGGGCAGAGCTTAGGGTGCAAGAGGGGATGGGTTGTGGGGAAGGGGAAAGGAGTTGGGGGCAGGTGAGTAGACAGACTGGGGGAGGCAGGTAGGGGGCTATGATTCAAGTCACTCCCCGGCCACCGCTTCATCTTGCTGCCTCGACACGGCTGAGCTTCCAGCCTGGGCCAGTGGGCACCGCGCCAGGGCAGGCACTTGGGGGGCTGGCTCTTCATCACCCTCACTCAGGGCGGTAGAAGGAAGCTGTGCTTGGGCCGAATTACTAGCAATCCCTTGGCACCTGCCCCACACCGCCCCCTTCCCCCAGCCTGGGACCGGAGTATCTGGGAACTCGCCCCCTTCCCACAGGCTGGGACCAGAGTATCTGGGGGCTCCCCCATGGCCAGGGCTCCTGCCCCACACCCCACAGCACCCACTTCTCACAGGCTGGGATCGGAGTATCTGGGAGCTGCCCCATGGCCAGGGCTCCTGCCCCACACCCCACAGCACCCCCTTCTGACAGGCTGGGACCGGAGTCTCTGGGAACTCACCCTGGCCTAATTTAGAGTTGTGCCTTTAATATTCTGCTTGAGAAACTCCAAATCTCTCCCCCTTCTTTTTCCTTTATATTTTCTTCCCAGAAGTGGCAGGTAAATAAATCCACTGTCACTGTTCTACCGCTCTCCGCCCCTCCTTTCCCCCAAAGCTCTCATTTCACAATCACTTTCATAGATTCGCAGGGCTAGAAGGGAGTCTGAGGCCGTGTTTTGCCCCGTTTTCCCCCTTCCCAGTCACACCCAATTCCTCCGTTGGTTGGAATCGAGTTTTAAAGGGCTGCTCTGCTTCCTGAAACAAGAAATTGCCCCCAGTGTGTTCCATGAACTCCTTCCACGCTCAGAACAAAACACACAGCTCATTTCTTTGCTTTAATTTTCCCTCCCTCCCACACACTAAGCTAAATAAGCTATTTCCCACGCCGCCTGGGAAGCCAGGAAGTCACCCCATGTATTTAACAATCGCACATTGAATGGACAATATAAACACTGGCCAACATTTCCAGTGTAGACCCGGCCCAAGACTTCTCCGTTTATCGGAACAATCAGTCACCACTCTCAGCATCTTAACCTGTCACATCCCAATCCACACGGCTTCCACGTGGGCTTGCAGCTCAACGCTCCTGTGCGGTCAGCAAGGTGAAATACCCTGCTCACGCGGACGCATGTGCGCAGGGGCTAACTCCATTATCTGGAAGTCACGTTCCTCCAGGCATGTCAAAGGAACGTGTCCTCAATGACTTTGAAAAAGCGGCTGGGTTTTTGATAGCAAGGCAAGCGGCCGCTGCAACGAGCGAGGCCGTTTTTCCAGCCAACCGATCCTGCAGGCTCCCGAGAGAGCTCATTTCGGGGGGTGAAGCACAGAGCTTCAGCCCGTGGGCTGCGGTCGTACAGAGCGTCACCCCCGTACGTTAATGGAGCAGCACCCCCGAGGTAGCAAAGTGCCACTCCCCTCCTTTTACTGGTGGGGATCCGAGGACGAGAGCGACTGACCCAAGACTTGCTCAGACGGGGAATCCAGTTGTAATTCCGACGGCTGGAAGCGGAAGCTAGACCATTCAGACCAGAAATAAGCAGGGAAGGTAAATTAGCCATTGGAAGAGTTTGCCAGGGTCATGATGGATTTTCCATCGTTGGCGATACTTAAAATCAAGACTGGATTTTTCCCCCAAGATGTACTCTAGGAATTATTTTGGGACCTTGGATGGCTGCTGTTTTTGAGGTGATCACAGTGGTCCCTAGTCCCAGAATAAGACCTTAATGAGCAGGCCATGCTGATCTCCAGTCTAAAAGGAAACTTTCTTCTGAGTCCTAGGGACCTGAAATACAATCCCCATGGTGGGAGAGCGTTTTCAATCCCCACTGCTGGGCTGCTGCACACGCCTAGCAGCCCGAGGCGGCTGGATTTTAAGACCAGAAGATGACGTACGAGACTTTGAAGAGTTGGCCATGGGGTGCATTTCTTCCTTCCACTTACCCACACTCTCCCTCTCACCCAACTCATTCAAGGAACATCAGCCGCTTTAGGAAAGGAACCCCATATCTTCTCAAGATGCCAACTGTTCAGACGGGGGAAGACGCTGTCAGCCCCGCTCAGGACACGGGTACACACGGACGGACAGCCGGCAAGGACTCTCTACAAGCTGTTTTACAAACACAAGTACATAATGTTTATTTTTAAATGTCCCTTTTATTACAAGTACAGCCCTTGACAGAAACCCCCCGCCCCCCACATGACAAATAAAAAAAGGTACAGTTCCAAAGGTTTCACTGTGTAGGAGCTGCACAAATGTTCAGTATTAACAAGACAAAAACGAAGCCTTCAACGAGGCCGGGGGGTGCCAAAGAAATGTCAGTGCTAATTCTGTGGGGCAGGATGGTGGGGCTGGGGGAGGAGAGGAGGCGGCTGGAATTCTGCAGCGACGGACAGTCCAGAATCAAACCATCAAGTGCTTGGTTTAAAAAACAAACGGGCCGGCTATCTTCATTAACGTTTTTGTTCTTAAATCAGGAGTTGTTCCAGGTGGGCTGGATTGTTCTGGGTTTTTTTAAAATGCAATGATCGGATTCTGTTCCAATTTAAAGACATAATAAGTTCCTACCCTGATTCTGTCAGGCCAAAATCTAGCGTAAGGGAGAGGCAAAAAAGTATTGTTTCAAGAGAAATCAATAACTCAAGGAGCATGAGCTGGGACTTCGTCTCCCCCCACAGCACAACCTGTCTTCCCACAAGTCAACCGCTGCGTCTGCCCTTCCGCTCCCTTATAGGGCACGGCAGGTGGGTCGGAGGGAAGGGAGGCTGAGTTACTATAAAAGATGAGATCAGAAGGGACAGCGAGTCCCCTCTCCCCCTCCCCAAACAAACTCCCCATCTTAACTCCAGCTAGGAAAACAAGTGTCTCGAGGGGAAAAATATAAAGCAAACACATTTTCATATAAACTGTACTGTACATGTGCCAGAGCAAGACATATGTATCTTACAAGGTGTTCTTTATACAAGCTCACCGCTAGACCAATTGACCAACTAGAAAATTAATTTAAAAAGCTCCACAGAACAAGTTTCTGCTGCTTCGCCTTCCCAGGCTGTTCAACATGATGTGTGGGAACGCCACGCTGTCTGATATGCATTTGGTTCATCCACTCAAAGGGCGCCATGATTCTGTGCTGTTAAAGGGGAGCAGGGAACCCAAGAGGGCGTTCTTCGGCACGTACAAACGAGAGGAGCGCGGCGGTCAGGAGAGTGGACGGGCGCGGCGGAGCGTGACCTCGGGAGACCGCTCCTTCAGAAGAGGCAGAGGACGGAAGCAAGAACACTGTGCAGCCGATTTCCGTTGGGATGCTGGTGAAAGCCGGGTCTCCGTAAGCGGAAGGGCTTGCTCGCTCTCCGCGGCCCTTCATTGGGGGCTCCAAATTAACACCATATAAATATATACATACAAGAACCAGCGGCCCATTGGCCTGATCACCCGCAGTCCTTCTGTGAAGCAATCTGATCCCTCCCCTGTGGATGAGGGCTGGTTTCAGCTCCGTTCCAAGAAAGCCGACAGCGCCCCAAACTGGAGGAGGCTTCACGCTCCCCTGTTCAATTAGGTTTGGGTCAGATCCTCCGCTTGCCCTCCTGCCTTCTGCTTTTAGCCCATAAGAGCGTTGCGTATTTCGCCGTGGGTCACCTCTGCTCAGCTGATGGATGGCCAAACCCGTCAGGAAGTTTCAGAGAAATTACAAACTAGAACTGGTCACGGGAAAGGCTGGATTAATAAAGTGTCTGCCGCTTCCTAAATCCCTTCAGACAGCCAAGCCCTCAGCTGCACCACGCCTGCTCCGTCTCTGGCTCTCCCCCAGGCTCCCTGCCCCTCAAATCTTTCTCTTTCGCCCCCTGGAATGCTCAGCGGCCTCTGACTCACTGTCCCCTTCCTGCTCCTCTAGTCCCTGGCGCCTGGCAGAGGGCTTCTTGCGTTTTCGGCGCGAGTACGTGTGGCCAGGCAAGTGTTTGTGCAGCATATCGATCAGACACTGCTCTGTCTTCTCCAGGCAGGACAAGACGTGGCTCCCGTTCTGATTGTAGTGCTCGGCGTTGGAGAACACCTGTTTCATGTCCGAGAGGAACTCCGGCACAGAGCGGTAACTGCCACATGAGCATTTGCTTTGCATCGTCTGGAAGTCCATGGGATTGCTGATGACCTCAAAGTAATCTTCAGCTTCCTCTGTGGTCACTGGCTCCCTGCCGGGGAAGGAGTCACAGAGACAGAAGAGTTAGTATCTGGGAAATAGCGGCGGACTAGGACGCTCTCATCCACTGGCCCAGCTCACAGCAACCCCACGATGAACCTGGGGGCCTAGAGCCCTTTACAAACCAACCGAAACCCAACATCGCACGGGAGGTGGCCAGCTTTTCCAGATAGGGAGACAGGCAATTACGGTGTCCTCAGACTCTAAGGTCAGAAGGGACCAGTACGATCATCTAGTCTGACCTCCCGCACAATGCAGGCCTCAAGACCTCACCCACCCACTCCATCCTGCCCTTCATCACGGGGAACCAAGCTGAATTTGAACTCTGGAGATGGCTGTACCCACTAGACAGTGCTTCCTCTGGAGTGGACACTGGGCTTTTCGAGGGAGGCAGTGTAGAAGGCCTCCAATACTCTGCCAAAGAGGGAATGGGAAAATTCACTTCCCAGCTTTGGAAGTCGCACTTGGTTCCCTCCTTAGAAGCTGGTCTCCTGAGACACCGACCGTAGGGGTCCCTCGTGTAACAGAAAGACCCACTTCCCGTTGTAGATATCTGGAGGCTTCAGTTGCAAGCTGCTGCTGGCCACAGCTTCGTGCAGACCGAGGCTTCGCCCATACAGAGATCCGAGGACAGTGCACACGGGGCAGGAACCCCCAGAGCCTCACCTGAAGGGCCAACTGAAGCGGTACTTGATCAGCTTATTGAGGATTTCCTCACACTTCTGCAGCTCCAGGTTCTGCCGACGCGGCGGCTTCTTTGTCTGAAGCACCTGGCGCAGGAAGGAGAGGATGCCGTTCAAGAGAGGGGAACCGGCACGAGATTTCACTCTAACCCAACAGCTCCCGAGCGCTTTTCCGCACAGTCTTGCTGAGCGGCGAAGCAGGGTGCGAATGTAATGTGCCCCAATTTGCCAGGACCCCCCTGATCTTGCACATTGAACATTCCCTAACATGCACTAGGGCAGAGGAGAAGAGACACTGCCGTAAAAACTGAAGCGTTAAGGCGTTCAAACCCAACCGTCCCATCTGCAATAATTGGGATGCACTGCTCGACTGCGGGAGCTTTGACGGCCACAGCCAAGGAACGCCACGGCGGCTTGAGTTACAAATCGGGAGGCCTGTCCCGAAGCCCAGACAGGAATAGTTTACAGGCAGGAGCAGGAAGCTTTTGCGATGAGTTTCAAAGACTGCGTGGCCAAATCCCTCCCCGAGTGGCCAGGAAAAGGAGAGGAAGAAAGCAGGGTTCCCAGGCCATTTTAAATGCCAGACGGCAGCTGATGGCCCCAAGCTTCGCTGTACGGGAGCAATGAGCGGTGCATGAGGTCAGCCATTTGCCTAGGGATTTGTAGCACATCGGCCTTTAGTAGCCTGGCCTCTCGGGAGGCGATATGTGCAGGAACATCCTGGCTCTAGGCAGATTTGGGCTGGGAAGAGAAGCAGGGAGCTCATGGGACCCGTCCCCTCAGCCTAGAGGGTTGGAGAGAGATGGTATTTTACCAGGCCACAACGCCCAGCAGCCACGCCTGTTCAGATGAGATCATTCCTCCCCACAAGGCACCTCTAGCTGACTATGAGGCAGCAGAAAGGGCTCTCCCGGAGAGGTAGGCGCAAGAATCGCTAGCTGTTCCTTGCCTGCTCCAGGCACCCTACTGCAGACGGAGCTCCCACTCCAGACTGGGAGAAAACTGCTCGCTAGATGGCCGGAGGGCAGATCTGACATTGCACCACGGTCCTACAATGCCAAACTCCCATATAACCCTTAGGCAGTTGTCCTCGCACTGCGGGCCCCACACCACCCCGGGTGGGGAGTGGAGGAACGTTCAGGGGCGGGTGGGGAAGGCGTGCCGGCCAGCCCCACCTCAGCTTCCAGGAGGACAGAGACAGATCACAACGCAGGGAAGGTGGGGTGCGACGTACAAAGTTTGGGGACCACTGCCAGTCGGCACAGAGCCCCAGCTCCGCCCTTCCCAGTGCGCACACAGGATTGGCTCTGTTCACACACAGGGTTTTATTCTTTAAATGTCAAGTGAAATCCAAACCAGCTCAATTATGCCCTGAAGGTTGGGGAGTGACTGTCCGGACAACAACTGTCAGAAAACAGCCAAGCCCGGGGAGCGAGGAGCTGGCATTCCTGACATTCTAGCACCATCCTGGACCCCCTCTTCCCCCACCTCTCTGCAGAGACATGTGGATACTATTTAAAACCCTTTAACAAGCTGCAGGCCGCCTGCTAATCAAGGGGGACAATGCGCGAAAGCGGCTGGGCAGGAATGCTTGGCGTAGCTGTGCTCCGTTTGCCCTGGCGCTGAAGGATACGCCGCCTTTGTTAACCCGACCTCAGCCCCGGGTGGATTTCACAATACGATTCAGGGCATTTCGCGGAGAAGGGGAGGGGAAGGAAGTGCGACACCTGTTGAGTTTCTAACTCACGATCGAGCCACCTCCTGGGAGCAATTTGGCTCTTACCAGCTCATCAATGTCTGCGCCGTCGACAGGTGTGGCCTGCTGCCGGGGTCCTCGGGTGGCATGCAGCGACCGTTTCTTCCTCTGGTGCCTGCCCTGCCGGGAAGGGTACAGCGCTGCGTTCTGCTTGCCCTTAGCCACCTTCCTGGGTCTCACTGAAACGAACGGCCACAGCTTTAACAAGAGGCTCACTTGTGGAGAGAAATCAAGAGAGCCTAAGCCAAGGAGAGGGGAATGACAATGGACAGCCCCTCCGAGTTACGGAGATGGCCTCCATCGCAGAGAGCAGTCGAGAGTCTGATCTCTGCCGAGAGCAAGAAAGAATTTGGTGTCCCTAGCCGTGGCCAGACAAAGGTGCGAACAGAGCGTATTGTACCTTCTCTGCCCAGTCGTACCAAAACGGGAAGAGCCACACCGCTGGCTCTCATCAAACCCAATCCTTTTCTGCATACACGGAGTCAGCCACGCTTTCCTATCCCTTCTGCAGTGAAATATGTGAGTGAACACTCCCTTTTGCAGAAAAGACGCTGGCAGATGGCAAGGTCACGTCTCCTGCTCACGGAGTGGGCCCTGGGCACAAAGCCAGCAGGCCCTCTACTTCAGAGGGAATGGAGATTTCTGAGCAAGTTTCAGCCATGACAGCATTTAAGTTTCCTGATTCCCCACGAGCCCGCGAAGGAGGGTGGGGAGTGATCTAGGCCCTGCAGGTAATTTACACCTTCCTTTCCCGGTCAGAGAAATCTGTGGGAATCCCGTGGTGCGCTTCTGCCCACTTGCATGACACACAACGGGGTAAGCCAGTTGGTAAATCCCCGTGAAAAGCTAACTGTGCGCACGCGGAGTGTCGAGTTACTCGGGCAGGGCGCTGCTCCACAAAGCTGGAATTGGTAAAGATGGGAATTTTATTCCCCGCCGCTCTACGTTCCAGATCAATGCTTTCTGCCCATTTGTCAGCCTGCCTGTCACCGTTCACACGGAGGGGAATGCAAGCGTGGGGAAGGTCTTAAGTTCCTCCTGCACTCCCGGACATGGGGTGTACATTTCTTCCCGAGTGAGCGCCTTCCACTTGATTGCAACCGCAAAGGGAAGCCACGTCCAACATGCGGCCGTCCTTCACTTGCGGCCTCTAATCCAGCCCTGTCCAATAAATCATCTTGTCAGGCCCCCCGCAGAGGCAGCGTGTGTCAGGGCGGCGGGATATGTGCACACGCTCGTTCGTCAAGTTCACAGCATATGTTAGATGTCTGGCAATCCAACATTCTGCCGTCTATCCTAGGATAAATGCTGCGCAAGGATTAACTGGAGCTTCACAACTGAAACAAAAAGTTTTCCACAATGACCTTTCCGTGTTAATGCCTGCAAAGCTGGGGGCTGAGTTTAAGACTTTATTTTTAGTGACAGTAACCCTCTTTGGACATTGTCTGAAAAGCCTGGCACGGGGCCTGGACCAGGAATGCAACGAGAGCTGAACGTGCTCCAAACCTGGCCACAGATACCACAGAACAAAGCGTAAGCTATCTCGGAAGATCAAGGAACATCCCAGAAATGAAACCAAATGGAAAGGCCTGAAGCAGCCAACTTGAGAGTGCAAAACGCTCCCCAGATGGAGACACTTGGGAGGATGTATAAAAATCTTCTGGCTCTCAGTTACTGAATTCCACACCAGTCCCCAAAAACAAAATGAAAGGGGGCTGGACTTGGAAATGCCATTCTGAACTCTGGTGGGTGAGATTGGACCAACTTCCATTGGTGAGAAGGAGGTTTTGAGCTTCAACAGAGCTCTTAAGAACATAAGAAAGGCCGTACTGGGTCAGACCAGAGGTCCATCTAGCCCAGTATCTGTCTACCGACAGTGGCCAGTGCCAGGTGCCCCAGAGGGAGTGAACCTAACAGGCAATGATCAAGTGATCACTCTCCTGCCATCCGTCTCCATCCTCTGATAAACAGAGGCTAGGGACACCATTCTTAACCCCTTTCTGGCTAATAGCCATTTATGGACTTAGCCACCATGAACTTATCCAGTTCCCTTTTAAATATTGTTATAGTCTTCTTCCGGTCCTCAGAAGCTTGTCTGTCGCCAGTTGAAGGTGGTCCAATACATCCTCCACCTTGGCTCTCCAGTATCCTGGGACCGACACGGCAAGTCTTCGAGGGAAGTTACTATTCACCATCGCCACCTCCAATCCCAAACAAGGGAACTTTTAGCTTTGCACTGATAACCATTTAGGGGTGGGAGAGGAAGAGACACGACATTCCACTGCCCGTGGACAGCAAATGCTGATGAGCAGAAAGGCCATTAGCAAATAATCAATCACGCTGTCTGCTAACGCTTCCCTGCTGCCGGCTCTTGCTGACAGCTTAACAGCGGTTTTATGGCATCAGCTGTGACTCAAAAAGTGTGGATCGGGACACTGGAATGCAGGCGTGCTCCTGCGGATGTCCTATTTAAACCACTCCAAGGACCTTTTCAGTCTTGAAGCCGCAAAAAGCATGAAAGCAGTTGGTTCCCAGGTCTCCATAAATCCATCCCACAACTGCAGCATTGTCTGAAAAGAAGCGCCTTGCGAAAACCCAATCTCTTTCTCAGACAGGCACAAAGTCTCAGAGAGGACACATGACAAAGATAGAGCCCACATGGTCACCTGTAATCGAAGACTTACATTTCAGTCCAGCAACCTCATAATCCTCTTCCTCTTCCTCATCCTCTTCGGCGTCTTCCTCATCCGGGCCTTCCTCACTCTCCTCACTTTCCTCTTCAGCGGAATCTTCTGCATAATTCCTAAAAGGAAGATAATTCGTTAAACATCTTCTTGATAAACGAGCAGAGCGTGGCTCGGCCCAGGGTTTCACTGCATGTTTGCTCATACACAGATTTGCTGACCACCTCAATCTTAAACAAACATTTGCTTCCAATTGCTTCATGCGACAGCACTCTTTTTCAGCGAGGGTATCGTGTTATAGTTACGGCTGAGATGTTACTTGCAGTCTCTCGTCGCTTCCCACATTATCACTTGGGGGCTGACAGATTTCAGCCCAAATGCTAAAAGCTTTCGACAGCTGCAACCCCGTGCAGGGAGAACCAGCTCTTCTGTGATTCCACACCTCTCGGCCACACGTGAATGGAAGCCACACTCAATGCTGCGGTTTATTTAAGCCAGAATAAGGACAAGTGGTTTGGGTTTGAGGAAGCAGCTCTCATACCCACATTGGTGCACGGGATGGCCGTACCATATTCTCCGCACATTTAGCCAGCCAGCCCTTCCTTGATTCTTCGCTCTCCAAACACATACCAAGTTTGTAGGCACGTGAGATGCAACGTGAGACTGAGCGTAATGGAGTGGAGAAGGAAGAAGGTGGCCAGCAGACAAGTTGTCGGATCTGAGAAGTCCCATTAAAAGGCTTCTTAAGAAGTTTTGGGAGGAGATGACCCACTTCCTCTGACTGGAGTGCACCTTTTCATGCTCTCTATGGAGCAGAGCGGATTTAACATCTTAATAACCAGACAGCTCCATGTTCCCACCATCACCGAACATCCCGCAGCTGTCAGAGAATGCAACGTTCTGGTTCCCCCCGTGAGACGGTCCCCTATCCAGGCACAATTCTAACAAAACCAGGTGCGCATGTGCAGAAAAAGTCAGAGGTGTGCTTGCTGGGGAGCTACAACTTTGACTTTTCTGCCTCGCATGAGGAAAGTCCGGCTCGTTAATTAAATGGAAAAAGACTGAGGTCATGTGACAGAACTGGAGGATGTTCCCCCCCTCCGGCCCAGCTGGGAAGAATAAAGTAGCAAATAGATAAGACAGGTGTTATTCCACCTGATGGCTCACATCCAGGAGTAAAGCAGCTTGCAGATGACTCTGACACATCAAAGCCACTGTGATCTCAGGCTCAAATAGCTGCGTTCAAACAATCCTGATAAACTCCTTTTAAACAGCACCCAGAGAGGAAATTGCTACTTTTTGGGCCGTATACCAGCTGACAGTCTAACATACTTGGCCCCACTGCCCTGGAGGAGAGGCTGGCTAGATGTTTACCCCTCAGGCGGTAGCTGCTAGCGAGAGCCCATCCGCATAAAAGAAAATGCAAACCACAGAGGAGGCGGCCCTACCATAATAGTGGGGAGAAGCAGGTATCGAGTCCTGAGATCAAAGGTGAGTGATAAGGTGCCACAAACAGTTACGGTGAACATTGCCCTCACGGCCTCAGCATCTCCATGGCCTGGGCCGGCAGCTAGTTCAGGCCACTTCACTCAGGGGGCGGGGAAGCAATGATCGCGGTGCCAGGGGCAAGCAGCCAGATGATTTTCAGCACTAACAGCCGCCGTTCCTTGCTGCAGGGCCTTTTCCCCACTGCCCCGGTGAAATTATTTCTTTAATCCCCTCCAAATGTCATGGGCCCCCACAACACAGGTGTTCTAATGCAAGGGCAGCCTGAAAAGCCTGCTCTGCGATTGTTCAAGGGCCATCAAGTAATCTAGGCATTTCACTCCTCTAAAAGCAGCCACTGATTAAGACCTGCCGCGGTGGCCTTTGTGAAAGCCTCCTTAGTTCTCTGCGCCCCGTCTCACCTCCCCCGGGAGCTGCGCCTGGCAGTGGAGGGCTGGCAAGCTGGGCACTGCCACTCCCCATCTGGTATCTCGTAGAGCGCTGGCCTCAGACAGAACAGGTGGAAGGCTTTGTTACACTCGTCGCACAGGATCAGCTTGTCGTCTTCACCTAGAAGAGGAGAGAACGGGCGTGAAGTTTAACGGCACAGTCCTCTTCACCCTGGCCAGATGCTGCTACCATTACAATGGAGACAGGAGAAAGGTGGAGGGCCAATACGTTTGAGCAGGACAGTGCAATTGCCCCAGTGGGTGTACTCCCTCTGCGCTCCCCACTAACGTGTGCAAAATCCTATTTCGAGTCAGCTTCTTAGTAAAACCAAGGTGAAACTCGCAAGCGGCCTCTCCTGACAGTTCCTTTCGGACCAGGCGGGTGCCTTCGACTCAGCCAGAGAGCGCTCTGCTGGCCACGGGCAAAACAGTGTTTGCAACCCTTCCCACGATGCCCTGCCGAGGGCTCTCGGCAGCTGAGTCAGTCTTCTCATCCCAGTTCAGAGAATCAGCCCCCCAGATTCCTCTTTCAGCTGATGCTCAGTCCCCAAAGGCCATCCTAAGCATGCTAAGATGATTCACATGGGCCCCAGCAAACCAGGAGAGAATGGAAACAGAACCCTTGCTGGCCCCACCTCCCAACATTTCAAGCTCAGCACCTTCCCGTGCACAAATGCAGAGTGAGAAAGTTACAGGCGAGGTGCTATGTGCTGTCCAGCTCTTCTCTGAAAGAAAGAAGGAAGACGGAAGGAAGCCTGTGCATACCCACGTAGAAAACAGCTTCCGGGCATGCGGTCTCATCCCTCCCGTGAAGCAGTAGCTTTCTCCCAGCTCCGTCTCTTCCACCCCCATGAAGAGGAGAATGGGAGCGGGACAGCCTAAGCCACCTTCAGTGGTGGCACAGTGTTGGATGTTCTGTGAGAGGCTAAGAGATTGACTTAACTCGCAAGACTTGCAGGGCTCTAGGCTGAGTAATCCGCCGATATCTGCATTAGATCCGCGGATATCCACAAATACAATGCGGGTATCCGCAGACCATTTCTTGTGGATGCAGATCGGATACAGATCCACTTATTTTTATCCATGCAGGGCTGGAGCCCTGCAAACACGTGGATATCGGCATTACATCCGCAGATACAACACGGATATCTGTGGACCATTTCTTGCGGATGCAGATCGGATGCGGATCCACATATTTACATCCACACAGGGCCCTAACTAAGCCCAGTGAAAATTCAGTCCTGAAACCGTGAGCTACAACTACAAACCAGAACTGTTTTCAGGCGATCTACTGTGGCCAAGCGGAAGAGCACTCAGAGAGGGCATATATAAATAGCTCTTAGCATGCAAGAACTTCACCTATATCTCACAGCCAAGCTACAGTGCAGGAAGCTTAGAAAGAGGACAGTTTCACTTGTGAGTTATTTCTGTCAGAAACGCTCGACTCAGAGCCAGCATCGGGTGTGTGGAGGATGACGTGAACTCTGGATAGGAAATCAGCTCAAGACTCGCCCCAGATTATGCTGAGGAAGCACTTTCACGTGACAGGGATTTGCACCAGCTGACCCTCAATGTTCAGGACACAGGGCTTTGAGAAAGACAGAGGGAACCACCCATTGAGTACTGCAGAGAGGAACTGGGTGCGGGAGAGGCTCTGGAAATCAGCCGTGCCTGTTCTGGAAGATAGTGACAATGTCTAAACAAAGACATTTAATTTTAGCTGCAGTCTAAGAGATCCTGCAACAGTGTTTCTGACTGAGTCAACCTGCTGTTCAGAACGAACGCACACCCCAGAGCAGGATGTGGTGCTGAGGAAGGGCCCTGATAGGCCCTAGCGTTCCCCGGTTTTAAGCGAGCGTGGGGCTGGAACGCGTACCTTTCTTGCGACACACTTTGCATCTGGCATTCTCTGCAGACATGTCCCATTTGATACAGGCATCCAGCATCCCAAGCAGCACGTGCATGCGGGAAAAGGTCTGAGCCTCTCGGATGGCTACCTTCCATTTCTCCACCGCCGAAGCAATCTGCGGAGAGAACGACGTTTAGACCGAAGCTCCCTTGAAGCTCGAAAACTTCTTGCCTCCTGCAGCTGGACCTCAGCTGTCATAATTCAGCTATTGTCTTTTCTACCTTCTGCCCAGCCCCAGAATCCTATTTGAGGCTCACCCTCTAAGCCAGAGGTCCCCAAATTGTGGGATGTGCCTTCCTAGGGGGGCATGGCCTGGGTCAGCCCCCAGAGGAGTGGAGAACTGCCACTCAACCCCATTCTGACTCCAGCCCTCCCACCCCCTCCAAGCTGGAGCCCCACCCTTGGCTCCCCATTCCTGGGTCCTGCTCCCATCTCTCAGTCCCATTCCTGGCCCTGGCTTAGGGCTGCAGCTTCTGCCTCCACTCCGGCCCCAGTTCCCAGCCCCCATTGCAGCTTTGGCCCATTCCCAGCCCTGTAGCTCCGGGAGGGGCCGCAAACCAGGTAATATGCAGCGGAACCCCAGAAGTTCGGGGATCATTGCTCCTACCAGCCTCATTGGGCCCGACACTGCGTTCATAACACTTCCAGTTTTTTGCACATCGTAACCAGGCTGAAACCACCTACCCAAACTGCACTACATTCTTGACTTTGAAAGCCTAACCCAAATACTTGCCAGTCAAAGAAAATAAACGGCTGAATCTTAGCTCCATTAAAAGTAGGATGAAAGTTAAAAGGCAGCTGGCCGGCACTGTTCAGACTGCAGAGAGCAGCCTGTGCTGCCCTCCAGCGGACACTTCAGAAGCCATTCAAGTCTCAGCAAGATCTATTAAAGAGTTTACCCTCAAAGCTATTTAGCTAATGGGCTGGTGACATCAGTCGCAGCCTGCTTTGACAGCTTTCTGAGCCCCAAATATAAGAACAGTTATTTGCACTGAGCTGGGACACCCAGGTCCTCCCGCTAGCTGCAAATTAGACCGCAAGTACTAAAAACTGGGCTATGGACCAACACGACTGTTGGAGTCTGCACACAGGAAGCCACCCGTGAAATCTACATTTCAGCATCAGAGGTTTCTAAACAAAAGTGGCAGTAAGGCAGAAACACACTAGAACAGGGACGCGATTCAGAGCCACTGTATGGTCAGCTAAAATGTTAATCCTTTGCTTTACAAGCAGGAGGTGATGACCTAGTTGTGACAGGGACATAATAGGACTCAAGTTAATATTCTTCAACCCCCGGAAAATGAAAAAACAAACGGTGAAGTGTCAGGTGGGAGAAAACTATACTCTGCAGCGGACAGCAATTTGGGAGCCAAGCAAAATCCAGGATTTTTGCAGAGTTGCACATTCCCCTCCCACTGAATTCGAGGAAGTACAGTGTTTACTGGACACTTGGAAAAAAAAGAGACAAATTGTTCTAACCCCTTAATATCCTCACTGTCACTTGCTGGGGTGGTACCTAGATCGGGAGTCACTGCCCAGGCCAGCGGAAAACGGCACAGAAAGTTGTAGGAAGTTGAAGAGCAGCCTGCTATTTTTTTGCAGAACATTGTTGAGGTGCTTCACATATTGTGCAACTCATTTTCCAAGTAACCATTCCATGTTTTTGCACTTAACATCCTGGATCATTGCTGGGCCAAGATAAATTTGCAAAAGCTTGCTGGCAGATTCTGTTCAGATTTTTCTCCCCCCACGCTGGGGCATTTACCAGATCTTTAATATCGTTTGCCAAGCTGCGTGGCGCATTTCGGCATTATCAGTTTGCAGGGGAGTGCAGATGACTGTTGCAGGTAACCTGTTAGGCATGACATGAGATTCAGTGAGATTCAGTGAAGCTACCTGCATTCCCCTGCAGCTGCAACAGAGAAAAATACCAGAACAAAAAGTGCAGGGCCCCCCGTCACTCTTCAGCTCGGGCATCAACCGGCTTGGGAGAAGGACAAAGAGCAGGCTAGAAAATATTTCCATCTGAACAAGTGAGATTTAATTACTTCTTCCTGACCTGCACTTAAAAATCCTGGCTGCACCGAAGGTCTGTCTACACTGTGCCGGCTGACTCAGGCTGCAGGACTGTTCAATTGAAATGGGCAGGATGAGAAGGAGCTGGGCGTTAGACCAGATGGAGTAAGCCCAAAGAAAAAGCTACTTAAAAGGAAGAAAAGCGATCCTACAGCGACCAATGATACCTTGGCTTCTTCCGCCATTTTCTTCTCTTCATCTACCTCCTCCACCTTGGCAGCAGAATCTTCTCCTTGATGTTTCCTTCTCTTCTGCTTAGGGGCCATGAAACCCTGGAGGAACTTCTTAATGACACTGGCCTGGAGGGCGATCACACATTCCCCAAAATCCTTTAGGCTCTCCAGCGAGCATACCTGTTGGGAAGACCCCAAAATGATGTAATAGAACAACCTACCCTAAAGAACATGCCAGGTAAAGTAGCCTGCCGTAAATGTAGACCAATGATTGGGACTCCTGACCCACAAGTGGCTCTTTTAATATGTCTCCTGAGGCTCTTTGTGGCCCGACATCAAACCGGTGTGCCTTAATTATTAACCAATCAGGATGCTTTTCCTATGCCATTAACCGACTGTACTTAAAAAGAATACTTGGTCAGCCATTTTGCTGTGAGACATACATAAGCTAAATATTTTCCATCATGCTGCTTAAATATGAATATATGGCACTACAGGAAATGAAGCAATGAAGTCGCACGACTGCGGGGTAATGTTGAGCACTAATTTGGCTCTTGAGCCACTGAGGTCAGCGTCGGTGGTTTCATTTTCCACCACAGCGTCTCAGTCCAACGTCTGCCCTTGACTTCAGCTTATTTCTGTCGCCAACCACAGGTTGGGGATTCCCAATTCAAGCTAGTGGCTAACCATGCCAACGGGAGCAGTCTAGGAAAAACAGGACCTATGTGGGTTTAAAATGTAATTAAGCACCAGGGTGAACATCAGGCAGATCCTCCATTTAGACAGTTTGAAGTCCCCTGAACCAGTCATCCTTAGCTCTTGGAGAACGCGGGGCAAAGGAGAAAATACATATCTGAGCGAGCGGCTATCTAGATGTTGGATCTGCTCAAGGGAATGCCGAAGAGCAGAAGTCACACAGGCTACAAGCTTGGCGTGCCAGAATTCGAGCCTACTTCTTCCACCTTCCAAGCTATAACATGGGCACGTGGTCCCTCACCCTGGCTTCAAACTCGGACATCTCCTCAACATATCCCAGCCCTCCTTTCTGCAGCCGAGTCGCCACTTCAATAAGGTCGCTCCGGAGGAAGCTGAGCAGCTCCTGATTGCCATCGCAGGACTTCAGGCCCAGGTTTTGTTTCCGAGCCAAGTGGATGGAATGCGTGAGGTCCTGATACCTGGAAAAAACCAAGAGACGCTTTTGATCCCGTACAGGCTATTGCACAGAAGGTAGCCAGCAGTAGCTGTAATTTAATCTGCACACTCCACCAGCTAGCTTAGTTTTCCACGGCAGGCCGCAGTCCTTCTTTCCAGCTGTGACTGCAGCCGTTTAAGAGCCGACAAGGTGTTTTAGCAGCTCGGACATTTGCTGAGGGAGAACTCGCAGGACGTTCCTGAGAAGAAAGGCAGCCACGCTTCCCACCCCTTCCTTTGTAGGCAACCGATCACAGTTTTTCTGTGCGCGGCCAGAATGCACCCTGCAGCAGGCCGTGATAGTGGCCTTACCTTTTCTGCATCCGCTCTTTCAGCTGGCTCTCTCTTATTCCCTGAGGGTGCAGGCAATCTAGCAGCTCATCCAGTTCCTTCTGGCTATCACAGAGAAACCTGAAAGATAAAAACAAGCACTGACACCAGCCGTGCTGCTTTAACCGGCAGCCGAAAAGCCTCCTGCGAGACAGGCAGAGAGCAGGACTGACCTACAGGTATTCGTGCACCAAGGCCCACTCCCCACAAGGTGACAGAGGCCTAAAACTACCCCACTTGCTGTGTTTTAGATGCAGAAAAAAAACCAGACATTTGAGGCAGGGGAGGAACATTGCATTTCCCTTTTTTTAGGAGTAGGCTGGTTTAAAAATGGCATTTGAATTTACAGCCATCTGCCTCAAGGGTTAGGTCAGTAAATTATGGCCATTTAAATAATCTGAAAAAACTGTCTGCTGTGCTGGAAAGGATTGGTACTGCATAGCATAACAATTTCATCACCCGTCCTGTACAGCCCACAACTTATTTTATTAACCCTGACGCACACTAGATGAAAGCTTACGTCCTGGTTTACGGCATAACCCCATTACACTCAATTCACTCCCTCTGCACGTGCAGAGGTTCCTGAAATTTGGGGGGAGCTCTGCAGTGTTCCCACCCCACACGTGTACAATCAACTTGTGCTCTGCAAGGGATCCCTGAACAGAGGATCTCGTAGCAGAGCGAGCGAATCCAAAAGTCACATGAATCTGGCAGCCCGGCCCCTCGCCGAGGTTGCAGGGCGGGCGTCTATTGGAGCACTGTGAAATTTAAAAGCAGTTTAAAAGACCAATTGTCGGTGCGAGGCATTAGACTTCACGTAAACCGCTTTCGCAATCGCCACCTGTTTTTTTGTTACCCATGGAACCCCTTAGTCAATTCACCTCAAATTTGGTAGAAAAGCCTCTCTTGGGTCCAGACAATTTACTAGGATTAAGGCAGATACTACTTTATTTGTGTATTAGAGAGGGAGCGTCACGTTGGGTTTGAATTGGAAATACAATTTCCAGAGAAACTGAGTATTCCAGACGTACAAATGTGTTCGTCTTTAAAAGTGCCCCAGGGCTCCTTGTTTGTTTTGCTGAACTAGACTAACACGGCTCCCCCTCGAACTATTCTAGACTCGTTTCCCTCTTACGTCACGGGTAAGCGGAAGAGATCCAGACGGACCACTACAAAGATTGTTACTGCTCCTCTTGGGATAAAAAGGAGTATTTGCCGGCATGTTTTGTTTAAAAAACAAAGCGTTAACATTTCTTGAACATAAAATCCAGAAAACCGGTTTTTGAAAAGTCTAGAGTGCTGGTTTGACTCCGGCAACACAGCTACAGAATAAGTTATGGCCAATAAAACAAATGTGACTGAGAAAATAAGAACGGGTTTGTATCATACAGTAACCGTGGTTCAAGATGTTTGTCTGTGGGGATTCCACTTACGGCATATTTCAGATAAGAATAGTTTGACCAACAGCGTCTGCTGCCTGTGCTCTGTTTTCCCCCTGCTTCCCCCACCAAAATTCAATAGTATATAGAAGAGATCAGCCCTGACTGCATCTCGGTTCCCTCACCACACCGGACTCCTAACAGAGAATGACGAAGGGAGATGGGACAGAGGGCAGGCAATGGGATCTAAACAAAAGATGTAAGAATTAGTTACCCTAAAATAACGGAAGCGTTCCCTTTATTGAGTCTGTCTGTGCAGGTATCACTTATGATGACTAGTAGCAGTTCCCATATTAAGCAGGAAGTGTCTAAGTAGTCCTAAAGAAACTTATAATGATGTGACAATGGTTCAAAAAAATGCTGAAGGGGTTTGGACATTTTGGGTGGAAGTTTAAAAACTGTGTTCCTAAAGAAGTTCCTGACTGGATACCACCTCCTAGAAGATGGAAAAGAACTACGGAAGAAAACCACTGAGAAAGATGCTACTGTCTCAGGAAGTGACTATAATGGAGCAAGAAACGTGGCAGTAAACGAACAGCAGTGGGAAGACTCGGTTGCCTCAAGACATGGGAGCATGTAAATTAAGCTAACTACACCTTGCTAGCAAGGGATTTCAGAACAGAGCTCTGGCATCAGATCTAGACTCCACATCCAATGCGTAATACTTGGTGTTATTAAATCCTGTTTATTACGACCAACCATGCTGTGACAAAGGCATGTGCGAAGCTCCAAGTGGCTTGTCCCACATCGAATATTTCTTAGGCATGCTGAGGAGGCTGCCTGGGCCCTGATGTCTGAAGGAAGGGCATACAAGCTAGTTGGTAAACTGAGTAAATCCAGTTGGGTAAACCTCTGGGACAGATGAGCTGACTTTTTACAGCCTTCTCCAAGGCCACAAATAACCAAAGTTATTTCCCAAGTGGTTCCGTCCTCTTTAAGAAACAAAGGAGGTTTAGAAACATGCAAAATATGCAGCTTGGATTCTCCCAGGTTAGAGTAGAATGTGGGAAAGACGACAGGGAGGTCGATTGTTTAGTTTAAGTGTGTGTGTGTGTGGGGGGGAAAATCAGAGAAGACTCTAGTAAGACACTCAGGGTGAGGTTGCAGCAATATCTGGGGTTAGGGGACTCCCATTAGTGACTGAATCTCACCAACACCTTGCAGAGGAGATAACCAGCTTTTTCAGGGCTTGGAGAACAAGGTGGTAGAGACATCCCTCGGGTACGGGTTAAGAGAGGGAGTTTCCGAAGCCTTAGGAGTTTTACATTAAAGTCCCCAGACGGGGGGGAGGCGGAGACGATATGAACAGACCTCTTAGGTTTTCAACAATGGAAGCAGAGAACACTTTATACATGGGAATAGAGGGTAGCAACCAAATGAACCCCAACAGAGCCAACAGCTTGAGCCGTAGGAAGGAATCTAGAATATCAAGAACAAAAGCTTGTAGTGAGTCAAGACGCGTTTGTAAAGGTTTCCACATGGAAAACCTCTTCCAATTTGGCTCAAACTGCTTTTTTAGTGGGCTCCCTGTTCTGTGCAAGGAATTCTCGGCCCTCAGAAGAACCATCTTGGTCTACTGCATTCAGCCATGCTAACTGCCAAGCCGAGATGTAGGATGTAAATGAGAGATCAGCTACTTGATAGACAGATTCAGTATGTCTAAGCCAAAACTGTTTGGGGTAGTAAGCGGCCGGGAGTGGCTGCATCCTGTCTGGTCTTCCTTAAGACCCAGGGCATCAGGGGATGAGAAGAAAGACGTAAAAACAACCTCGAGGCAGTGGAATGAGGATCCCAGGCTGGCACCTGTTCTGGAACAGAAGAGAGCTCATTTGTTTTCGTTGGTGACAAGCACATCTCTCACGGGACGCCCCATCTGTGAAGCACAGGGCTGTACTGTGGTTCCTTTAAAGAGGTAGAAAGGCTCTGCAGGCTACTTGGATTGCCGACAATTCCAGCACACGGATATGGGGCACACTGTCCCCCACCTTGGCCCCCATCTTCAAAGCGTCTGACGAAGCGGGATTTTCTCCCGTGAAAGCTCATGCGATAAAAAAATGTGTTAGTCTTTAAAAGTGCCACAGAACTCCTTGTTTGTCTGGAGATGAGCTCATCAACCCAGGGAAGATAAAAAGGAACTGGGACTACGAACGAGAGCTCCTCTTAAATTAGCCGGTGGCCTCCGTTGCTGAGAGGAGCAAGTTCTCAGACTTAACTGATCCTTGCATCTGAAGGGTTTTCCCCTACTCACAATTGTTTAGATATCCAGGGAACTTAATGGAACGGGCACGGGCAACTACCTCTTGGCTCATCTGTCTAATGTTACCCGCAATTACTAGTTGCATGTCATGGTTCAGAAGCTTAATTCAGTGATGAAACAGGACAACTGAAAAAGGAACAGCTGGGATTAGATGGTTGTTGTAAAAGGGACACATTGGGAAGAATAAAAAGCATTCGTTCAAACAAAAACATTCCTGGATACTCCTATAAGAACCGCAATATGCTCAGCGTGTGAAATAAGATGGAACGATGGCCTCCTTAAAGACGTTTACTTAGCTTTTCAGACTGCACTTTTTTCACTGGAAATCATTTTACACTCGATACTGCCAATGTGGACCAGACGCCCACGTCTCAAGAAGTTGATACCCCTCACTTCTGGGACCAAAGAAAATATTCCACCGAATTTCACTGAATCCTTCTGTCTGGTTATGAGCACATAAGTGCAGTCACAAGGAAGCATATTACCATAAGTTTTGTCCCTGTTTGGGTACGGTGGTCTCTACTGGAGCGTCTGTAACATGCACGGCTCTCTGATGATTATTTGCTCGGCCACCTGCAGCCATGTTCTTTCGCTTATCTGTAAAAGAGCCACAGAATTAAAATAATCTCGTTCGCCGTTCGCCTCTGTCGACTGTTTACTTTGCACAGCTATACCAGCCCTAGTTCAATTGATTATATCAGATTGCTGCTGGGATCATCAGACAGAAAAGGAGGCCAAATTCGCTCAATAACCCTCTTCACGTATTTGGCCAAGGAAACTCATCAGTTGCTTCCCTAAAGAAACTAAATCAACACGCCTCAATCAGGTAGTATCCTGGTATTTACGGAGGTATAAATATGGTATTGAGGCACAATATCAAAAAGGGTCATTAGAAATAGCACAGGATAAATGTATGGAGGGGATGGTATGATTAGCCTATTTTGGAAATTGACTGATATTTGGCTACGTGTGGTGGATTTACAAGTGGCCTAAGAGGGGAGAGTACGTGGGGTGGGTTCTGAGTTATTACAGAGAATTGTTTCTTGGGTAACTGGCTGTTGAGACTTGCCCACATGCTCAGGGATTAACTGATCGCCATATTTGGGATCGGGAAGGAATTTTCCCCCAGGGCTGATTGGCCTGGGCTCTGGGAGTTTTTCGCCTTCCTCTGTAGCACAGGCCATGGTTCACCTACCGGTGAATTCTCTGTATCTTAAAGTCCTTAAATCCTGATTTAAGGAGGTAAATAACTCAGTCATAGGTGGGTGGCCTATTGCTGGAGTGGGTGGGTGAGATCTTGAGGCCTGCATTGTGCAGGAGGTCAGACTAGATGATCGTACTGGTCCCTTCTGACCTTAAAGTCTGTGAGTCTATGAGCACATATTGAAATCTTACAAAGAACTCTTCTCAGCTATTTTATAACCAGATGCTCCACCTAGTGCTTGGAAGTGCAAATACATTCCACCCTTGCCATGTACAAATCTCAGCATCTTTCCTTTGCCACTGAACTCCAGCGGACAGTTACTTTGAAATAAACAGGTTAGTCAATATTTATGCCCCAATAACTAATTATTTCAAGTTCATGCGCATGTGCCATGAAAATATATTCACCAAGTCTTGTCAGTCACACACAAAAATTCCTGCCTCTATGCTTTATAAGTGTATAAACCAAGACATTACCCCCATTTCCCTCCCTTCCCAAATGCCAAGTGTCTCTTCTTTCCACACCGACTAGGACGTAGCTGCCAGAACCACATAGTAACTGTGCGACATCACGGCACTCGAACAGAAGCGAAACACGAGAGCTGCAGCTAAAGAGGTTTTAGGCCTCGGAGCCGTGCTTGAGGTTTTCCTGCGGCTTCCTTAACCGAGGAGAACCTCAGGTCTCTGAAAACATAATTGCTTATACCCCCTTCTGCTCCTTTTGATGGTTTGTACACCATTTGCTGAGCCATCCCGAAACCCAGCAGCAAAGACGTTACACGAAAGAGTTGGCTGATCTTACCCATTGAGTAGTAGTCATGACCGTCTTCATCATCTTCGTCATCATCTACCTCTTCCTTCTTCTGGCAGCGAGGGATAAATCTGTAATCTATACCATCATGTACCCAGCCCTTCTCAATGAACAAGCCAGGGACCTCGTCTGAAAACAGCCAATATCTGTAAAAAGCACAGAGAGGACCACAGGAGGACACGGCCGTGCGAGGAAAAGGCACATACATGTAGATGAGGAGAGAACAGAAGTATGCAGCATTTAAAATATTTGCATGCCTTTGTATCTTCAGCAGAAGTGCAGCGTGAACAATGAGAGCTCACCCTAAAATTCTTTCTAAGGGATCTACCATGCGCCAAGTCTGAACCAAACACCATCTTCCAGACTAGGGCCATAAATTTGATCATCTCAACTGATGGGTCGGAAGCCAGGCAGACAGGAGGCAATTAAAGTTTTATCCTCATCTAAAGCAAATTCTCGCTCGCCCACTCCTTTCAAGATGAAGTACTCCCTGTCAGTCTCAAAACACAGGGCAATTACATCGGGTTTGCCCTGACATTTTTTCCTCGGTTCATTTTAAACGTGGGGGAAAGGGCTGTCACAAAGTTTTTTTATTTAGAATAAAGGGTTGCCAGCCTGAAAAGGCTGAGAAGTACTGAGTTAGACCCATGAAAGGTTGAGAACCACTGGGTTAGCTTCCAGCAGAGATGCACATCCCCCAGCCTGCAGCAGATTGGAGATGAGACTCTCTCAATTTTAGCGTCACCTGAGGCTACCCCTGAAGGTCCTAGCAGCACAGAAAGACATCGTATACTGGGACAAACAACCTCAAATACATGCCACATCCATTTGTAACATTCTATTTCACTAGAAGAGAGGTGAGCACCTCATTGGATCTTGAGCAATACGAAGGCGACTGACAGAACAAAGAAGCTACGGTTAGATCTTCTACCTGTTGTGATTCCGATCAGTTCCTATCGGCGTTCTGCGCATCACCAGCTTAGCTTTGGCGATTCCATCTTGGAAAGCCTTTTCGGCTGCAGCTTTATGCTTCCGGATTCTTTCCTCCTCTGCTTCTTTCTCCAGTTTTACTGTAGGGATTACCAAACAGAAAATGGCTGTAACCAGATTCCCCACATCACAGTCTATTTTCTATTTTGCTTGATTAGGTGAAGAAAGAAGATTCGTTTACTGGCAACGTCTTTCCAAAGTAAATTAAGGTAAAACACACAAAGGCACTCAGTGCGCAATCAGAGTGTCCACATGGAGAGTTATTGCAGAGTAACTATTGAACATTAGCTAGTAGGCACCAGTGACTACAGGCTTCCCCCCAGCCCCATGAAGAAGACCCTTAGAGTGTCTCCTAATACAGCCTACACAACTGCCCAAGGGTCCAGTCTCTGAATAATCTCAAATAATCCCAAACTATGCTAATTTCAGAGTTAAGAGACTCCCACAAGAATGCAGAACAAAGCCAGAGCAGGAGGATGAGTTGGCCTGAGGCAAGGAGAAGAACTTTAATATTTCTGGTATTTTATTTTTTGTTCTGTTCCTTAGCATGGTCTTATACACCATCTTTGCTTCTTTTGACCAGCTGCTTCTATTCAGGTGCTCTCCAAAAATGACTCTTCCCAAAACCTTCCTGTCAAATGGCAATTGTTGACTGAAAGGCACACCAAGCGCAGATTTCTGTGACTCCAGAAGACAAGCATATTACAGAATCTTAGAGTTGGAAGGGATCTCATAAGGTCATCTAGTCCAATCCCCTGCTAAAAGGAGGACCACTCCCACTAAATTATCCCAGCCAGAGTTTTGTCTAACTGGGCCTTAAATGTTTCCAAAGATGGAGATTCCACCATATCCGCTAGTAATTCATACATTCCCAGATATACTGCCATGTCAACAGAAGAGTAAAATAGCAAGTTGGGTAATCCGTCAGGACAAAAATCTTGGCAACCTGGTAGCTCCTATATCCCTGACACGTCCATAAACAGAACAAGACAGTTCCTTGAACTCCATTCCCCTTCTTCAACTTCTACAGTGGAGCTCATAGGGGAAGTATCACTTTTTTTGAGATGGAAGGGCAACTATTGTAAGATGGATCACCATGAAAAGGTAAAGTGAGTTGACACAGGGAACAAGGTGTAACACCAGGGGCCTCGTGTAACCATCAGTTGGAGAGAATGTCTTATTTCTCAGATCCCGGGGCGGGTGGCATGCTGACGAGACAGAGGTTTACACATGGCAGCCTCCAGTAAAGTGACGAATGTCTGAAATAGTAACAAGTCAACAGAAGACATCACGTGGCGCTACATAAAACCTGGCAGTTCTGCAAAGTGCCGTAATTACCCGTGTACCCAAATACCGATCCTAGTGAGTGTTTTTAAAGGAGTTCTCCAACTTTAAATAGACATTTATGGCGCCCAGCCTCAGGAGAGGCAGGGACTGCCGGTGATAATATGTGAAGCAGCAAATTTAGCAAGCTAGTGGGCCAGGCTCTGGGGAGTTGGCTTGTGGATCGAGGAGATCTTCTGTGTGTCTTGGAAGGAGCCAGATTTTGGTACGCATGATTTTCCTCCATGAATAGACCTGCTGTTTTCCAACTCTTCCCATGTGCCAGAAATAGGAAGGTACTTTGTGGGGGATTTCTGCAGATGTAAACCAAAAGTCATCTGAAAAACAGTACCCCAAATTTTGAGCTAGCGGCGCAACATTAAAGCACCACACCAGCTGTGGCTTTGAAAATCCTGCAGGCTGCACAATGTTTCTTATCAACAGAACCAGAGAGCTTAACGGACATCAGCTATAATATCCCTCATACCTCGGTAAGACTGTGGGTAATGGAGAACTGGACTTCCCATATTACTTTTGCATCCCATTCCCACCCTCTCCCCATCCACCCACACACTCCAGTACTCTAATACTGTACCTCTCATTTGCCTCTCCTGTTGCTCCTTCTCTTTCTTGGCTTGAATGGCAAGAAGTCTCCTGCTTTTCACAGCACTAATCATATCTTCAGCCTCCATTTCCATCTGTTGCTCCGTTTTTACCACCTCCATTTTCTTCTTTTCATTTCTTCCCACCCCATTCTCATCTCTCCCATTCTCTTTGTTTTTAGCCTCCATTTCTTTCCGTTTCTGCTTTTCTGCTCGTTTCTTGTCGTTCTCTTCCTTCAGCACCGCTAGACGCTCCTTCCACAGCTCAGCTGACATCTGCTGCTTTGTCTCCACATGGTCCTGCACAGAGTAAGTCATTAGGATTCGGTGGCAGAGTGCTGTGAGTATCTGTAGCTTCTCCTCACACGTCAGCTCAAAGAACTCGGACGTCTCCAGCTTCTCCAAAAACTCGTCTTCTACCTCATTATCCTCAAAGGTAGCTGAATCCTTGCTCTCATCTACATTATCAGAACCCTCGCTTTCCTCCTGCACGTCTGACTTGCGTAGACAGAGGCGGACCAGCTCAGAAACAGAATGCAAGGTCAGGGGAATTTCAGAGAGCTTCATTCCCAACTCAGCGTAGTCTTCAGCGATTTCATCCTGAAGCAGGGTCTGCAGAAGAATGACCAGCACCCGGTTCAAGTAGAGAAACCCTCCTTTCTCTGCACACAAAGCCTCCATCAAGGAGACTGCTGTAATGGGATATTGAGCATCAGGCATCAGTAATCCCGAGTAACAGCTTAGGAACTCTACCACCATGGCCACATCTCCAAAGAGAGTATTGGGAAGTCCCTCTGGAGTATCCACGAGTTTAAAAGCAGGCAAGTTCTTGCCTTTAAGATCCTGGTCCTCATATCGCTTCTGTTTTTCCAGTTTTTCCTGCATCTCCTTTTCCTTCCGCTCTTTTGCTCTCTCCTTTAGTTTCTCCTTCAATTTCTCCCGTTTCTTCTTCAGATATTCCTTGCGCTGTTCCTCCGTCATGGAGGCCCATTTTCTTTTGTGCTCCAGGAGTTCATAGCGTTTCTGTACTAAGCCACGTAACTCTTCAGGGAGGCGGGCGCGGTCCTCATTTGAAAGTAGCCGGGCTGTTTTGGAGATGATGCAGGAAAGGGCACTTTTTTTATCCTCCCGGTCTTTGTTTTCCTTGTAATAGGCAATAAGGTGGAGTGCGGCAGGAGGAAGATGTTTCTGGGGTTTGCCGGAGGACCTGGAAATCCCTGCTGAGTTCTTAGGAGTTCGTGACACCTTAGGGGTGCCCTTTGTCATGTCCAGTAGAGTCATTTGTTTCATTTTCATCTTGGGATTCTTCAAGACCTTCCTGGGTGATTTTGATTTCCCAGGGGACTTTTGCCCATTCAGAAGCCTTTTGCCTTTCTGTTTCTTATCCAAGGATTTCTCACCCTTCCCTAGTCGGCTCCTCTTAGGAATGTGGAAGTTAGTGCCAAGTTTGCCCGGAGACACTATTTTCATCACCTCCTCCAACTCCTCTTCAGAGGATTTTGGGTTCTTAGCGTTCTTCATTTTTAGTGGGGAGCCAATAATAGATTTCTTCAAATGCACATGACACCACAGTGTAGGGCTCAGGGGCTGGCCCCGTGAAGATCCATCAGCTTTGGACTTCTTAGAAGGCTTTCTGTCAGGTGACCCTGAGCTCTTCCTTTTGGTTGAGGGGTTGAGAGTCATGTACTAGAATTTAAGAGGAGACATTAATACAAAGCCAATCTAAGCCGGAAGAATAGCTCAAGAACTTTTCCCTGATAATTACTTTTAACAGATAAGTGGTCTACAAACATCTCAAACAGCATACTGAGGGACATGTCTTTCAATTTGCTAAACAGAATTCCTCAGGTTATAAAGTCAATAACAACCAGTCTTAGGAGGCGTTAACATTCAGCTTTACCATTTATTTATTGTTAAGTCTGCTTGCTACAATGACATTTCAAAGTTACCTCTAACTTCGTCACAAGCAAAAGCTTTCTACTTTCTACAGATTATGAATTTGTTCATTTGAGCGTCTGTATGGTAAAGAAAGGACTGATTAGTTTGGGAAGCCTGCTGTGAAGGCTTTCCTTAGGGGTACTACAATTTCTCTTCTGACTTCTATCCTCTTTAGTGTCTCTATGAAGTCAGGGGGAGACAGCAAAGTGGTATGGGCTGCAGTCTGAAAAACAAAAGTGACATTCAACTTTTAAATCCAGCTTCTTATGCTGGTACCTATCACCACATCTGAATGCCTGTCTTTCAACTACACCAGCCAGGTCCAAGGTCTTCTCTCTCAGCCTCCTTTAGTTCGATTCTGGATAAGGAGGAGGAAGCTGAGACTTAACCCATGGAATATTGAGAAGATGATCTGTTTGTCAAGGAAATTCTATTGTTCTGGACTGTTAGATCAGTGCAGGTGCTTTTAGGATAAACATACTTTCCCCAAGCATTGACAGGACCAGTGATCAAAAGAGTTTCTATTCCATACTTTGATATAAAACTGTCAAACCATACAGAACATTGTTCCCGGAGGCTCTTTTGTACTTGTGCAACTCTAGATAACCAATTTTTTATTTTAGTAGTTACATCTGGCAAGTTGTCCATCAAGTTATCAGACGCATTTCTTTACAAACAAAGAACAAATCTATCTTGAGAAAGTTTCTAGAAAATAAGAGCCCTCAAATGTTATTGACATTTTCTTTTTCTGTCAAGCTCTTAGTATTAACTTGAGCTCAGGGCTCGACAAAATTGGCTCCCAGCTAGGCGCCAGCACTTTTATTTTTGGTCGCCGGAGGGCACTCCTCTGTTGCATTTCCAAAGCAGCGGTAGGAATCAAGTTACAAAGCCTGGTTGCCATAGAAACCTGGCACCCCCATTTTGTCAAGCCTTGCTTTAGCTCCTATGTGCTCTTCTCACTGGCCCATTCTCCAAAGAGTGTGCAACTGTTATGGCCAAAATTTGCTAATATTTCAACAGATGGACTTAATTAAGGTCAGGACTCTCAAGACATTGGAAAAGACCTCTAAATGAAATAAATTCCTTGAATAATTACATTACCCTACAATAGTATTTGCAGGTCTCCCCTTTGCCCAAATTTTCTACACTTTGTGTTGGCAAGGAGGAATACAATTTACAGCAGACAACTTCATTTGAAGTTAACTATCTGATGACACCAGGACTCTGGGAGTCTCCCAGGGTTCCTCTCCTTAAGAGTGAGTAAGACCTAACCATGTCCCAACTAAATGCATTCCAGCCAATCTTTATTTTTACACGCTCATCTTAATCAGCTCCTTTGAGGCAACTTTTCAGGAAAAGCAGAGCTTTCATTCTGAAAACTAGGCCCTATAAAGGTGTCTCAAGTTTGGCACCTCCAGAAAAAAGTTTATTCACTTGAATATCTCGGCCAGGGTCTCTTCCACACTCCCAGCCCCACCCTCCAAGCAGATTTTAAAATGAGAGCTCTTACCTTGTGTGGGTCTAGCAGAAAGTCACTAAATTTACTGGGAAGTGAGTATTTCTTCACTAGTTCATCCTCTACCACCCACGGAGCATTCTCGCCCGTGCCAGCCCGTAGTGCATTATGGCGGATGAAATACCGCAGGATCTCTTTGTTGGGAGGGCGCTCTGTGCGGACTAAGCAATCTGCTGGCACGTTGCTGATGATCTTTGAAACATCACAGAGACAGATCAGTAAACATCCCATTTTCATAAATCTCTCAAACACCGCATGGCACAGGAGTGCAGGGATGGTATACATCATCACTTCTTAGCCACCCCTCTCTGAGTGACCCTGCGTATTGCCACCCCCGATGAGACAAACAGCGCTTGTATCGCTCAGAGTTGAGAGAAATTGGTTCGATTTGCTAAAAACTCCCCCCCGTCACTTAAGTATTTGAAACATTAACCTACATTACCGATTTTTTGTCAGAGAGTCTATTACTTTGTTTTGGCAAAAATGCCCAATCAAATCACTAATGTTTGGTTAAAGAGAAGAGACTAGAGGATCAAAAGCTTTTAGAGACCAGCAGAGTTACTCTGAAGTCATTAGTGACCAAAATAATGTTTACTGCTGCTTAAATGGCACACAGGGCTTCTTTCTTTCCTTGTTCTCCACCACGCTGGGTAACAGAAGCCTCAAGGAGACATCTCACCTTATCTTCATTTTGTAGCTTGACATCATACTTGTGTGGCAAGAACTTCGGTGGCACCCACTTCTTCTCCTCTTTTTTCAGAGAAGTAGGAAGTTTCCGAGGGGACCTGCGTGCTCGATCATCTGGTCAAATAGAGCACAGACAGTTACTGAGGCAGACAGACCTAGGGGGCTTCAGATTTTAAAAGGCTACATGCATCCCATTAACAGATCATGCTTAGACTTTCCACAGGTTCCTTTAACGAAAATGCAGTGGCTTTGGTAAAACAGACAGCCACATCCCAAGACCTGTACACAATAGGGCAAAACTGAAATTTTAAGTGGTGATTTCGGGGTGCCATTCATACTTACTTTTAACAACCAATGATACCTGGTGAATTGATCAGACCCTTATTTCTGGAAATCATTTCACCTTGGAGATTTGCTACAAACTAACGGTACAGAATAAACTAACTTTCATGGCTCAAAAGGTTTAGAATTCTCTCTCACATTTTCATAAGTTACTCAGATTCTGAGAAGAGATGTAATCTAGAGGGTCTGAGTGGGTCAACTCTCCAATGTTCAGCCAATTATAAATGCCGGCAGCTAAAGTGAACAGATGTGTATCTCCTGATCAGACAATGGCCACAAGTTTGTTTCCCCTAAAAAAAGAAATCTCTATTCAAGAAGAATTTACAGTAGAAGCCACCAAGTTTATCTTCACACTCACTGCTATGAATCAAGTTTGCAAACTTGGGCAAATTCTAGACCTAGGCTAGAAACAGACACATCTCTGTTGTAAACACTATGGTTTTAATAAATCTGTTAGTCTTTAAAAGTGCCGCAAGACTCTGTTGTCTTTCCACTTACAACGTGGTTGCAAAAGGAAAGAGAGAGGGCAGTGCAGTTTGCTCAGAAGGCAGCTCAGATCTGGTAGGCAACACCAGTGAGTAACAGGTACCTTGAACAGAGGATCTCTGTACCATGCAAGGCTCTCCTGACGCCAACAGGCAAAGGGCACAGGAGTACCCCTGGGTTCACCAAAGAACATCATGTAAGGTCTCTAATGAAAGCCTGTGTCACATTGGTCATCACAATCAATTGTGAGATGTATGTATGGAACATGTGTGAGGAGTCACGTATAGATGCTGAAAATTATGCTCCCTAAACCTCGTAGGTCAAGGTGGGTCACTCAAGGGTGGCTTCTCGTGGGACTATCTTCCCCAGACAGGAAATGGGAGATACAGAACCCTACTAGCTTTGCGAGTCAAGTGCCAACAAAGGAAATTAACAGGGAAAGGTAAACAGCAGAGAGAGAAGGGGGTCAGGTGGACACCGTTTTCAGGGGAAGACTGGAGTTCTGGTATATCTGAGGGTGCAGAGAAACACATTGGCATCCTTCAATCTGCAGAGACAAACTGAAAGCTGACTTGGTCTTATGAAAGGGGATCACAGCCATCTCCATTCAAAATGCTGGGGAAAGACTACTGCGTTGTTTATAGCCAGGGTTGTCAGGGATCTAACTACCGGCTGGTATAGACTCTCTCTTGCAACCCCAAGAATCATAGAATCATAGAATAATAGGGTTGGAAGGGACCTCATGAGGTCATCTAGTCCAACCCCGTGCTAAAAAGCAGGACCACTCCCCCTAAATTATCCCAGCCAGGGTTTTGTCTAAAAGAAAAGCATCACCTTCTCACAAAAAACCTTACACAATAGAGCGGCTCTCTCCTGTTTAAACCAGGGGACCATACACTCAGTATTTCATCCGATTCCACCTTGTAGGCGGATTCTCTCACCGTGCAACAGCCAAATCCGAAGCGTTATGGATTTATCAGTTAAGAAGCCAACCCTTCAAACTCTCCCCAAAATAAGGAAGCAACGTCATTTAGATTATAGAGCATAGGTATAATTGTACAGTCTGCATGAAATTCCATTTAATGAATGAGCAGCTATATTCTCTACTAGCTTTCGTCTCCAGATGCTAAAAGGTGGTGCCCCTGGAAGTGACAGGCCCAGATCACAGAAGCAGAGGCCCGAGAGAAGAGGCTGCCCTCTTCTAGTCAAGATCAAATAACCAAAGAGGCACACTTGGCTGCGCAGGATGAATAAATCATAGATTTTACCTCGTGTTAGTATTTGTTCTACAAATATTTGCTAACATTTTAAGAGTCTAATATTGACTGTAGTCCTAGAAAGGACATTACCATATTAGGTTTTTACTGTTTAAGAGCACAATTAAAGTTGAATGCAAAACAATTCATCCCAGATGCTTAGAGAGCTGCGTGGATACAAACATGGGGATCCGTATCCGATCTGCATCTGCAAGAAATGGTCCGCGGATATCTGCGTTGTAGCCGCGGATGTGGATATAATGCAGATACCTGCGTATTTGCAGGGCTCTAGCCCTGTACTGATAAAAATATGTGGATCCGTATCCAATCTGCAAGAAAGGGTCTGCGGCTAGCCGCGTTGTATCCGCGGATGCGGATATAATGCAGATATCCA
>ML686163.1:142597-155106 GCA_007922175.1 Pelusios castaneus
TGACAAAGTGGGATTTTCTCCCACGAAAGCTCCTGTGATAAATAAATCTGTTAGTCTTTAAAAGTGCCCCAGGACTCTGTTTCTTGAAGGTTATGTCTCCACTGGGGATAAAGGTGTGTTCTTAACTAATATAGCTTTTTCCCCAGGGAAGAGAAGGCCTAAAAGTCTTACAGTCTGATTGCACTGGAAGCAGCTTTTGGATGAAGACCCAGAGACTTCACTCTGCCACTGTCTCACACATTCCTATTTTGAACCATGAACGCCATCCATTTGTGCTACTGCCAGCAAATAAAAATGTCTAAAAGCCATCTCCCTCTCTCTCAATCATCTCCTTACAAACCACAGGCTCATTCACACTTTTTGCTCCCATCTCACCTTGCCTACATCAGACATGCAAGTATTATGCACAGATCGGTGGCCTCAAGCTTTGTGGGTCATGGACGCCCTTCATCTGATCTGCACCCCCAGGAGCCATAATCAGGAGTGGGCCAACGCCACGCTGGGGAGCCTGAGGTCAAGGCAGGCCAGGAGCTGCAGACAGTTCCATACTGTATGCTTATCGTACAGCTTCTGGTTTGAGGTTTAACCAATCCACATTGCCCATACAGAAAAATGAAATCTATGTTTAGCTAATACACAATGAAAAAACCCACGAGAAACGGCTACCTCCACAGAGCAGCAATGTGCACTACAAGTGTGTCATTTCTACACTGCACTACTGTGTTGCACACTGATTGGTGTTACACACCCTGCTGGTGCGCACTAAAGGTCGCCTAGTGTGCTTTAACATTGTATTGTTTCACAAGGCATGACGTTTAAGGGCACCAAGAAGCATTTCCAAGAGATTTCTCATTACAGCATATAATGAGCAATATACAGTACTGATTACAACTTATACAAAGAAATCCTGCCAAAAAAACCCTGATTTTTGAGACTCTACATAAAACTCAAAGTTTTCTAAAAATAAACCCCAAATTCATGAACATGAAGAACAGCAGCCCTAACTTAGTAGTATTTGGACCTCATAAATGAGCCAGTAATTAGGGTTCCCACTACATCCCTCAAGGGGAAATAGTCTCTCTCTATATATACACACACAGTATCTTTCCTACTACTTGGCCAAGTTTTTCCTCTTATTTTCATTCCGTTAATCCCAATTTTGCCCTCTATGCTATGATACTAAACAATTCCTCTTTTTCCTTGGCAATCACACCCTTCAAACATTTGCAGACATACACCTCACATCCCTGTATTCACTAATCAACCAACACATACCTAAAGGTGGATACAAATAATAATTTCATTTAAATCAGGTTTTTAATGTAAATGTAACACAGGCTTTTAAAAAAATTAAACCTACTGAAAATTAAATTTGAAAGTATGACAAACTATGTTAAGGCATATATAGTCTAATGTGTTCTTTTTATTTAATTTAAATTATTTTAATAGTATGTGTTTACTTTCAATGACTTAAAGAAAGTCAAAGCAATAAACTGGTGGTAGTCATTGGCCAAGAACCTGCAACTAGAGTTTGTTGAAGTGTTAAACCTGCCCTTGACAGCAGTAGTTGTTTCTGGAGGTGCAGAAAGATCTTCTTCACTGCACTGTAGTCAGCAAGTTCAATTAAATTATTAGTTTAATCAACATCAAAAACCATAAGTGAAAATGCAAGAAAGATTGTTTTCCACTTTCAATCCATGAACGAAAACTAGGTGTGAAAGAGTGAGATCTATTAGTTCTAAAATCCTGAAGGGCATGCTGAGAAGACAGCAAGTTAAATTCACTAATATTTCCTTCACTTAATAAATCTGTTAGGTTTAAACAAAAAACATGTTTTGAGAAATTTTCTTATATATCCAGCATATTAATGGTAGTTTTATTTTTTTTTTTAAATCTTTAAAGTGCTGGGGATCTATTTCACATTGCACATCATTTTCTAATAAAAAAGTAAATATTAAGAATCTGAATAAACATAAGCGAAAGAACTGTTTAAATAAACATCTATGCAATATATCTTTTTTGCAAGAAGGACCGACCAAATTTAGTGTAAAGGATATATTTAGATGCAAATCAACATGTTTTAATGGTCACCAATCAATAAACAACTTTTCTTTATGAAATTAAATAAGTACAAATGCAAGTACAATTAAATAATTACAATTAAATTAGTACAAATGCAATGGTTTAAAATCAAGATCAACTACTTTGCTGCTTACTGATTTAAAACATAATTAAAAATCAGTGATTTAAGTCAGCCCACCCTGCTATATATTGAAATTTTAACCTTCATGGAAGCCTCCAAGCTTGTTGCTTTCCTGAGCTCTTCTCAATGTGTCATGTCCCACAACATCTAAGATGTCAGTTCCATGAACTATGTGTCTATTCAGATTTTAATTATTTTAAATTAGCACTCACTTTGAATTAAGGCACCTCAAAACCATTTCATTGTAATGAATGCATTAGAAATACCTGTCTGAATCTCTGACTTACATTTCCATCTGAAAGGGTACATAATCCTTCCTATGGGCTCTACCTGGCTGCACTTCATAATGAAGTAACAGAACACTTTCTAATTCAAGAGTCTTTATAAATTTTGCAGCCCCTTGGCAGCATCTGAGACAAAGCTCTCTCAAGCACACTTCCTCCACAATTTAAATTCTCCCTGCGGTTTCTATCCCACTTATTGTACAGAGGACAGATCAGTCACCATGGCAGTACTTTGCAGAGTTACAGACCATTAAAAAAAAAAAAAAACCGCACACCACACACACCTGTCTACATAAGTAATTCCTCTCCACAGAAGCTGAGCAAAACTACTGGTTCATCTCCCATGATGGTCATTTGATTTCCTACCACTGACTTCCACTGTTTCCTTCCTCCAAAAAGTGATGAACACCTATTATTGTGCTATACCACCATAAACGTATATACTCCCTTTTTTACAAGAGGATCCTAAAGGGCTTTCAAATCGTATAGCGAGAGAGAAAAGAATCCACTGCAGACAAGCAACTTCTGTTGCCTGTTTCCCAATTTCTCGCACAACAGCTGTGCTTTCTACACCACCACTTATGCAAGAAACACACTTGCTAAATAAGCCTGTCCTTCAAATCCTTCCCCAGGACTCACTTCTGCTCCAAGAAGAGAGCAAACTGAGGCCTACTGAGAACTATTACATAGATGGCTGGTTAGTTTCCAATATCTATATCACTAATATTTACACTCAGGCCTTGTCTACATTAGGAAGTTTTGTTGAGTCAGCTTTTGCAGGCAAAACAGTCCTAGTGTACACACTAGGCTCCCCTCTTTGCTGACCAAACTGCCCTGTTTCACCGACAAAACACCACCACCAAAACGGGCAGCATAGGGCCCTTGCCAGGAAAGTTAATGAGGCAGAGCATCATTCTGCCACCTTATACCAGCAGGGAGCTGTCAGACTTGTCAATTTCACAGCTCTAACACAGCACGAAGTTGACAAAGGGGAAACTCCAGGAGGGTTTCAGCTGCCTGGGGCTCGCTAGGGTCTGGGCAAGAGCCGCTAAGGCTGTGGGCCCTCACAGCTGCCCACCCCACCAACTGGCGAGTCCCACGGCTGCAGTGCCCCACTGCTGGGATTCCTCCATCCACCGCTAGCGACACAGTCATACCAACCTGGTGTAGACAGCGCTATCTATGTCAGTGGGAGAGCGTCTCTCCCCAAACAGCTACCGCCTCTCCCTGGTGTGGATTACAACGCGCCGTCCCGCCGACACAGGGGCATCTTCACTTCGCCACAGAGCAGCGCAGCGGTGCGGGCACCGCATTTCTAGTGCCAGCCGGCCCTTACGCCCAGCCCACAGATTTCAAGGGGCTCAGTCTAGCAGGGATCCGTCCTCCTAAAGCATCCCACAGCGTAAACCAGCGCTGCCACCGCGAGTCACCTAAAACAAAGCTGACATACAAGCACTGCTTCTCCAGCCGGGGTTGGGATAGTCTGGTGGCGGGGCTGGGGCTCAGAGAGGGAATGGCCGGAGTGGGGGGGGTTCAGCTGGGGGCGGGGGGAAGTGGGAAAGCACTGGGGGGCTGAGCTGGGAGCACAGCCCCCGTCTCAAGGGAAAATCGGTGACCCCCCAGCCTGGCACGTGCCCCCCCCGCCTGTCCCGGGACAGAACCCCGGCCTCCAACGGCCCGCCCGGCCAGCCCGCAGCACGGACGGACGGACGGACGGACGGACAGACAGATGGGGGGGCTGCCAGAAGACGTGCCCCCCCCGGTAGAGGTGCACGCGCCGCTCCTCCTCATTGCCGGCCCCGGCCCCGGCCCCGGCCGCCCCTCCCCCCAGGCCCGGCCCGGCCCGGCCCGGCCCCTCCCCCCGGCGGCGGCGGATACTCGAGGGTGCGGAAGGCCTCCTGCGTGTGCGGCACGACGAACCTCTCGCCCGCCTCCCCCGGCGGCAGCGGCTTGGCCAGCGGGAAGGGCTTGCGGCCCAGCAGCGGCGCCATGGCGGGAGCTTGAAAAATGGCGGGAGATTCCCCTCCCCCCCGCTTCCGCGCCTCCGGAACGGGCGGCCGGCAGAGGCGCTGCGCGCGCAGCCCAACCTGCTGTCCCCCGTCGGGCCCGCCCTTCCCGCCGACGGCGCCGCCCGATTGGTCGCGGGCCGGCTGGCGCGCAGGCGAGTGGGCGCGGGGCACGTCCGTCAAGCCTGCTGGTTCCGCCCGCTGAGAGGACTGCGTAGCGCGCAGGGTGAAAGGTCACGTTATGTAAGCGGAGGGGAGCGCGACTCCATTTTGTGGGCCCGTTACTCGCCCCGCCTCCTCCCCGCGCCAGCCAATGGGGCCGCGTCCCCGCCCCGAGTCCATCCGGGCACTGCCGAGAGGCCGCGCGCCCGGCTTTGTCTCTACAAAGGGAGCCCCGCCCCTTCTTAAAGGGCCAGCGCCCGCCTGGGGGAAGAGGGGGCTGAGATGGGCAGGGGCTGTGGGGCCCAGCCAGCCAGGGGGGCTGAGGCCAGAGGTGCAGGGGGCTGAGCCAGGCTCGCCCCCCACGCAGGCAGCTACCCTGGCACCAAGTGCCCCCCCAGTCATTGGGATAACAGGGCAGCGGGGCTCCTGTCTCCAATCCCCAGCTCCCGGAGTCAGGGGATCCCGCCCCACATCCCTCTTGTAATCTCTCTAGCCCAGGCGGGCAGGGAGAAACCTGGAAACGCCCCCACCCCGGCCCCTCCCAGCACAAAAGCCAAAGAACCCAATTAAAAAGCAACCTGTATTTTCTTCCCCCCACTCCTGATTCTTTACATCGCTTGGGTGCCAGACGTACCTTTGTTCCGTGACACCGTCCGTTCCACTCGCAGGGCTTTTCCTATAAACGTCAGCCGGACGGGGACACACGGCACCTTCACCCCGCCGCCTCCCTCCTTCCACGCGCTTCTCATTTTTCCTCTGCTTTTGCTTTACAGGGGATCCCAGGCTCCTTTTGTTTGCAAATCTGATTGGGCCTGAAAATTGCCACATTTACTCCGAAGGCAAAGGAAAATGTTTCTGCATTGACAAGCATGAGTCACGCAAACCATTCCAGTGTTTTAAATCGCATGCTCTCGGACACGGGTTGGGGGGTTTTGCCCTCTTGTTAAAGTACATGTTGAAGCTGTTCACCAGCTACATTTGATTAAATAGGTTGGAATTTACCACAGTTGTTAATGATCTTTGCTGTGGATAATTAGATTAAATCCTTGCCCGGAAGAGTTTACAATGTAAAATGTACTTTTCAGATGAGATCTTCAGCAGCGCATAAATATTTAGACTCTGTCTACACTAGCCTATTTGTTGGTAAAACTTTTGATGGTGAGCAGTGTGACAAAAAACACACCCCTGGCCAAAAAGCGGTGCCACACCAGCGGAAGACGCTACTGCCATTCATTGAGGGTGGTTTAATTATGCCAACATGACAGCTGTCTCCCGTTGCCACAATCGTGTAGGCAGGAAGGGCCTTTTTGAAACATTACAAAGTATCAAACATTTCTGTCTGCCTCACTCTGCTCAATAAATCATAAAAACAAGAGAGTCCTGGGGCACTTTTAAAGACTAACAGGTTTGTTTATCCCATGAGCTTTCATGGGAGAAAATCCCACTTCGTTATTTTCTCCCACGAAAGCTCCTGCGATAAATAAATCTGTTAGTCTTTAAAAGTGCCCCAGGACTCTGTTGTTTTTCTGCAAATAGACTAACACGGCTCCCCCTTTGGAACAATAAATCATAGTGTACCATCACATCAAAAACAGACTCTGCCCAAGCCTCAAAAGAATGGGCATTTATCCGTTGCGATAAGAAGAAAACCAGCATTTTAGTGGTTTGCAGAAAGCGACAGAAGAGGTTTGAGGTACAGCTGTTAACAAACTTGATCTTTGAGGTGGTGTACCTCTTATCTTATCCCCTAGTCCCCAGTATCTCTTAGGCAAGTCATTGCAAATCTCGCTAGTCAGGCCAGCTAGAAACCAGGCATTAAAAAAAAAAGTTTCCTTACTGTAACTGGTGGGTCTTTGGGAGATGTGGTCTCTCACTGGAGTCCATACGTTGGGTTTCCACATTTCACAAAAAAGAGGCACTTCAAATGATTTAAATCTCAAGAAGCCCTTATTCTGTTTACTCAAAAATTTTGAAAATATTCTATGGTTACTGAGATTTCATCCTGTGAAAACAAAATGGTTTGTCTTTTTAACTCCTTCCTTTCTTTTCTTACAAAGGGGACGAAAGCCAGCTTTCTCATGGTTTGTAGAAGCTATCTCTTCACCATTAAAAACCACAAATGGTGCAGAAGGTGGGTCCTGAGCCTGAAGCTCCAGACTCAGTTCCCTATAACGTGAAGAAAAAGAAAGCCATGCTCAGTTCTCAGATACACAGGGACCTTCTGTCCTTTCTAAACAAACATCTGTGGTCCTGTTCCCACAGAAATCAATTTAAAAAAAAAAATCAAAATGAAAACTCAACACATCACCCTAACAGGAACAGCAAGAAAACTGGATTCCAACAAGTTTGCTTAGTTACAATCTATTTTCTCCCAATAGAGCCAAAGCCCACAAACTCTATGAAAATTTGAAGGATAACAAACACGTCTCTTTGGAGCGCCAGTGACCCAGAAAAAATGTTTGACAGGCCAAGTCGTTTTTGGTTTTTTTTAATGATCTGCAACTCAAACATTTTCAAATGTTGCAGAAATATTTTCTTTTGCCTTCAGAGTGAATCTGGTAATTTTCATACCAAATACATTTTCTACACCAAAATTCTTGGTGGCTTAACATAGAACGTCATAATAGAAGCTAGCTGCTAAAACCTTAATTCTGGAGCGCCGTATTAACAAAACACAACACAGGACCATGCGCTGATGTTTTTTATTTTGGATGACAGATGAGATCCAGATGGACAGAGGATCTGGAAAAAAAATGAAAATACAAACAACGTCAGGTTAGGTGCGAGAAGCAGAGTGTTCTCAATAGCATGCATATAATGCTGCAACATATGGCTGTCCATGGCCTGAGTAACACCTAAGCAGATTACACTATTAAAGGAAAACAAACCACAAATTTGCACTTGCATCAGCTACTGACGAACATTGTTAAAACCTGTGTTTGGCTTAAAGAGGAAAAACACTTGGGGAAGTTTTATGTGGTTATCATTCGTTTACTCTCCGTTATATGGAAAAATTTTCCAGTAGCCTGGGCATAAAAGTCATTTCTCTCTTGGTAAGCAGGGGCGAAAGTTTCCAGCTTCCCGCTCCCCAAACTTTGTGCAGCATCCTGGATAATTTAAGGCCAGCTCCAGGAGTAGCCGTGTTAGTCTATACAGCAAAAAATGAGAGTCCAGTGGCACCTTAAAGACTAACAAATTTCTTGGGCATAAGATGTCTCATGTCCCCCCATGAGATGCATCTGACGAAGTGGGTTGGAGCCCACGAAAGCTTATGCCCAAAGAAATCTCAATCTCAATCCCAATCTCAGCATTTCTCTTGTATTCTACTTAGAACAGGTAGGGACATTCTCCATCAGCCTGGAACAAAATTTTACTGAGATTGCCCCACTACTGGGATGTTGGCAAGGTCTTTGAGAGCCACAGATAAAAGGCAAACCAAACGAAGAGTCCTGGGGCACTTTTAAAGACGAACAAATTTATTTATCGCACGAGCTTTCGTGGGAGAAAATCCCGTCTGACGAAGTGGGATTTTCTCCCACGAAAGCTCAGGCGATAAATTCATTTGTTCGTCTTTAAAAGTGCCACAGGGCTCCTGGTTTGTTTAGCTGACCTAGACGAACACGGCTCCCCTTTGGAACTTGTCGACATGCGGGATAAAAGGCACTGGCCAGGGAACATATAAACTATTATCACCACGAACAGGCCCTGAATTGTGGCAATGTCCCTGTGACGGGAGCATGTCACAGACTGAGTCCCTGCCTTCTGATTGATGCAACATATGTACAGTATTAGTTATTTACGGGGGTTAATGTCTGATGAACTGCAAAGCACATTTTTCTCAAAATACACCATGAGTCACTTATCCAGCTTCCAGCTGGCATTCAGACGCTGTTAGACAAATGGGTTTGCTAATGCGACATCACTTTGAACAGATCGTTTTGTTAATGGCTAAATGTAACTTCAGAGAGCAGAGTCAAAGGACGCCCACCTGCCAGGCCAGGAGCAGGCCCGAGAGAACCAACCTCAGAGCCGAAGATTCACGTACTGACTTCCAATGATACCAGCACACACCACGCAAAGCGCTCCCAGGACTTTGATGAGGGTGGCTCGTGAAACCCAACCAGTGTGTTCTGGGAAAGAAAATGTTATGAACAATTGTGAAAAACATGTTGACAGGTTCCTAAGTGGGAGGCGTATCAGTCTAGTTCAGCAAAACAAACAAGGAGTCTGGTGGGATTTTTAAATAAATAAATAAACGATTTGTTAGTCTTTGAAAGTGCCAGAGGACTCCTTGTTTGTTTTTTCGTTTTTGTAACATGATAGATTTTGTAGACTAAATCCCAGTATTTGATGCTACTGTGATCCACAAAAACCCTAACCCTGTAGATGTCTAAAATCATTCAGTGCCTGAATTTCTGCTCTACAAGTTCCCTATGTACCTAAATTTCTGCCTCTGGGGAAGGCCACTACTGCCTCACTCTGGGTGTCCAGGTGCCTATCTCCCACCTGAGTCCCCACAGTGATCCATGATACGCGAGACAATAGGCATAGGAGCCCCTAACTCACCTGTGCGGTCCAATCTGGCAGGTGTGCTCAGAGGCCACCTACTGAATCATGTCCCAGACACAAGCTGGCCAGAGGAAGAGGCTTCGACAAAAGAGATCCAGGGAATGCCATATCAGAGTGTCCCAAAACCCAGTGGTTAAAGCAGACTCCTGAGGGGTGGAAGACCCCTGTTCAAACCCTTTCTCTGCAGCAAGCATGACGGGAACTGAACCCAGACCTCCCACAGAAGTCCTGCAGCCATTGGGCTGAAAGTGACAACATCCCACTACTGACACCATGTAACGATCTTGAGGAGTCATTAAAGATCACGCTATTGAATGAGTGAGAATAGCACTTCAAAAACACAGACAGGATTCCCAGCTGCCTCTTCAGATACCGCCACAGGAAAGCGTGCCATTACAAGCCCCAGTCTCCTGTCCTGTTGCATAAACACCACAGCTACAGAAAGAGGCCTTCTGAAGCAAAAGGTGCAAGGTCCACTGTTCTGGTCTAATCCTGGCAGAATTGGCCCAAGGGAGCCCCGTTGCTTGGATCATTTCTCTCTGAGGCGGCACACAGCTCCCAAGGTAGGCTAGCGCCCAGCTGCCATGGCAGGGTCCATATTACTCACTTGGCACCTTCAAGCGAGCGAGGTGCTTTGCAGAGCCCAACCCTGGAGCCCACAATGGTGTGAAAGGGAGTCACCCCACATGTTAAAACGAGCCCGTATGTATTAGCCGCATCGAAATCTCCCCCATATGCCGTCCGTACAGAACTAATGACAGCCAATAAAAATAAAATGGTAGTGACCTGAGGCCCCGAATGCCCGGCTTCCTCTTTCTGCCACCCAGCGTTTCCCCACTCATGTACTACGCACGGCACTCCTCCAGCCACGGCTCCCACATGCTCCCTGGCTTTCGCCCCCATCTGTCCATACCATCTGCCGACGTCCTCTGCTGCAGGGCCTCCGAAGCTCGGCAGGCGGCTTTCATGATGGCCAGTTTCCCCCGCGGCTGGCCTGGAATGAAGACTTCCACCTCTACCTGCACCTCCTCCAACTCCAGTTCCCGTGCGTGGCCCTGCTTGCTGCCCTGCGTGCCCCGTTTACGCGGCTGTCTAGGGAAGACAGCCTGGAGCAGGCTCTCCATCAGCTTCCGGGCCTCTGCCTCCTCATCCTTCCTGGGCTCCATGATAACTCCCACCAGGGCGGCTGGGGCTCTGCGGCAAAACCTCTTCACTTCCCTCAAGATCTGCTGGATCTCGGCCTGTTTGCCCCGCAGGGAGGAAGCTCGGCACAGGAAGAAGATGAGCTGGGATTGACTGCTGCTGGACCCAGGTGTGGCCCCTGGCTGTGTCTGGGGCACAGCCATCACTGGGCCGATCTCTGGTTTGCAGGCATCGGGGAACAATTCCTGGACAAAAGCTGCCATCAGAGCCCGGGTGTCCTTTCCTTCCAGAGACTCCCCAACCAGCAGAACCTCTGGCTTCCCCCCAACCTTCTCTAGAAGAACCTGGAAATCATTTAGGATCTGCTCTCCAGAACCGGTGGCAACAGGGCTTTTCTCCAATACCTGCCCATTGTTGTCCATGTCTTGTCAGCACGAACTTTCCTGCACCTTGCTCGCTGAGTACTGAAGGAATCACAAATTACATTTTCCTGCTATGTCACAATATAGCACCTCGCCTCACCCCTGGGGCACAGCCCCCTCCATAGTCTGCACCTGGGGGACACGCCCATTATATTGTAAGGGTTAGACATACAATCAGGGATCTTTCAGCAGTCTGCTGTAATACAAATAGATCTACAAAGAAGAAAGTTCTGCCTCACAGCTCTACTGTCAACAGAGGAGTTTAAATGGCTTTAATAGCAAGATGACTCTTCCTACCTGTTTTGGCCCCTTCAAGTAACAGCAAATTAGCTCAGGCCAATTCTGGGCTCGTCCGATTTACCCCAGTCCTCTCGGTAAGAAAAAGAGTTGGTCACAACAGTGGTAAATCCCAATATAAAAAAGGTCTTGTGGGAGAAGGAGGTGTAAAAATCAAATTAGAAGGCTATAAAGAGACATTTCAGTTCCATGCTGAATTCTGGCCACAGGACCACGTCATCACTTTGAATAACCCACGTATGTGGAGCCTGGAAAATCAGGGCTGGCCTCCAGTCTAAAAATCAAGCTTTTGATCTTTCTCCAGCCTTATGATGGCCAGCTGGGTGCCCTCGCATGTCACAATCTTAGCCTCCCCATCACTGTCTTCAAACTAACCTAAATACTGCCTGAAAGATCATGAACACAGAGGGATGACCAAAGTTACGAGTTGTTTATCTCTCCATCAGTTACATGTGCAGAGCACGCTAATCGGAGAGCAGAAGAGACCAGGGCCACCTCTCATGGTGACACTGAGTAAATAGACTCAGCCTTATCTTCATGGATCTGGAGAACAGAATCCTCCCAGCCCTAGTAATTCACAGCGGCCAGAACACATCTCCAGGGAGCTCACTACATCAGGGTATGGGGCAAGAGCGGACGGCCAGACCGGCTTCCCTTCATGGGCTGATGGATAGAGCCCTGCAAATCTGTGGATATCCACGGATATCCACATTATATCTGCATCCGTGGATACAATGCAGATATCTGCAGACCATTTCTTGCAGATGCAGATTGGGTACAGATCCACGTATTGTTATCTGTGCGGGGCTAGAGCCCTGCAAATACGCAGCTATCCGCGTCGTATCCGCATCCGCGCATTTCTTGCCGATGCAGATTGGATGCGGAGCCACATATTTGGATCCGTGAAGGGCTCTACTGATGGATGCGTGCAGCCCACGGACCCACTGGCCTCATCCTCTCCCCATCACCCTCCCGCAGGGCGTGCCATCCCTGCGGGCATCGCTGCATTCCCAAACTGGTTTTAGTGCCACTAGGTAACATGCTGACAGGGCCTTGGGCTGTACAGACATGTGGGGCTGAGAACCCATCTCTGCGAGGGAAGGGGGCCGGCGCAGAACTTTCCCCAGGAATTGAAATGGGGGGGGTAGGAATTTACAGGGGGGGGGCTGAGGGCCAATTTCCAATTGATGTAACATTATGTTACTGGCTGACAATGGGGGGGTAGGGATTTATCAGCCCGCCCGCCCCCCGGCTGAGGGCCAATTTCCAATTGGTGGAACACTATATTACTAGCTGATGGGGGGGGGGAGCTGAGGGCCAATTTCCAATTGGTGTAACACTATGTTACTAGCTGACAATGGGGGGGTAGGGATTTATCAGCCTGCCCCCCCCCCGGCTGAGGGCCAATTTCCAATCGGTGTAA
>ML686163.1:155506-215759 GCA_007922175.1 Pelusios castaneus
CCCCAGTGCCCCCTGCATAGCCCCAGCCTCCCCCCACCGGCTCTGGCTCCCCCCTGCTGCCAGCCCCGGCACCCACTGCATAGCCCCAGCTCTCCCCCCAGCGGCCCCGGACCCAGTGATGAGGCCCCTTACAGCTTGGGGCCAGAGGCAGCTTTAGGCAATCGGGTGCCCTAGACAAAAGCCCTCTTTTGGTCTTGCAGGACCTCCGTAGTCCCCCATGGCTCCCCCCGGTCCTCCCCCCCAGCCCCTCCATGGACCTGGTCCCCCCTCCACGGCACTGCCCCCCCATAGCTTGCCCCCCAGGGCCAGCTCCTTCCCCTGCTGCCAACCAAGGCAGATGCAGCTTTTGGGGGTAGGTGAAGCAGGTGACGGGGCCCGTTACTGCTCAGGGCCCTCGGCGTGCGCCTGCTTCGCCTACCCCAAAAGCCGTCTCTGCTTGGGGCCCTAGATTAAGCTCGCTGGAGTGACAGTACTGCTGTGATTGTGGGGAATTGATTGAATCCCTGAATTGTCCGTTTCCAGTTTGTACAGTTTAGGGGCCGGGCAGCTGTAGTTTTGCACAGAAAGTGCATTTAGGGGCAGTTAACTAGATTTTCTGCATTTACAACCAGAGGACTTCTCGGCTAAAGTGTCTGGAGAAGTCACGTTTTACTGCTTCTAATGAATTAGTTCATTTGCCCATTTTCCCTTCTCTTGGTGCAAAGAGTCGTTTCTGAAGGGGAAATCCCGCTCTGTACAATCTTTTAGATCTGTGCTTTCCAGCCTGTGGTCCGTGGGGAGGGGAGCTAACATAATAATATAATCCATGTACCTCTTAGGTATCATATTCGATGTGACATCGTTATTTGCAATGTAATTTGCTTCACCAACGTCCTTGTATAAAATACCGTTCTCTGAATATAAATAGTGGCACTTTTGCGTGACGTCGCTGTGAACCGACGCGCTTTGCACGTTTGGTGGTTCGAACGTGGTCCCCAAAAGCTGTCAATGGTGGTGGAAAAGGGTGGGAATGGCTGTTTTCGATGGCCGCTAAAGCCTCTTGTTGGGAATGTAAACGGGGTCTGAAGGAGATGAGCTGAGGGAAGGGTGTCAGAAACAGACTGCGTTTGCATAGACATGCCTCCTCTGCCTAAATACTCAGCAGCTGGAGCCCCTGTGCCCAGTTCTGACTGCAGCTGGGTTGCCATTCACTTCAGGCTTGAGTGTCGGGGTGGTGACATGTTCCCCTTATTGTATGAGGAACAGGTAACAGAACTGTTTAGCGTGCCCTGGTGGACGGAGTCACCCTCAGCTGAACCTCACTTGCTAAGCAGGGAATAGGCACGGGTTAAAGTAAGGGGGAACGCACCGGAACGCTGTTCCGGGGCCCACAAATTTGAAGGAACAGAGTTCCGGGGTCACTAAAAATCGAAAAATCCAGCGGAAGGCATGTTCCGCCCTGTCCTCGCTGCTGGCAGGTCCTACGCCCCACCATTGTTAATCACAATACTTACTGTGTGATGCAGTGTTTGCTAGTGTGTGACAATAATTGCTATAGCCATAAATACCATATAAAAGTATAAATATTTTTATGGAGCGATATCTGATGCATGTGGTACTGAGAAGTGCTTGCAAATGCCTACCTGGGCTGGAGCCCACACATGCATGAAGAGGGCCCAGACAATACGGGAAGGGGGCCCGGATTAGGAGGGTCCCGGGGCCCGTCAAATTATACTTTAACCACTGGGAATAGGGATCTGGCTGGAGGGGGAGCACAGTAGAGGGATCTCTGTATTGATTCTTCCCACCTCTCCTCTTGCGAACGTACGTCTGAACGCTGGGCCTTCCCTGCCAGAGGCCACCAACTGGGAGTGGCGTGTAGTCCTTCTGTCTCGTCCAAGCTCCTGCTAGCTACTCTGCAATGCCAAGGCACTTCCGCTCTCATCCAGTCGAGTGCTGGCTCCAGCACCCACTACCCCCCAGGCAGACGGTCCCCCCAGCTTGCATGTGGCATGGGGACTTGGGTAGAGGGGCCTGTCACAGCCTCCTTCACTGGCTGCCCCGTAGATGCCTCCTGGGCCAGATGCTCAATTGCACCCTGGGTGCCTGACTCCTGGTCAGTCGGGGATGCTCCAGCCACCATTTGTGTCTTTGCAAATCTCCCCCCTGGGACTTTTCTTTTAACTGTTCAGGCTCTGAGTGGCTTAGGTCTGCCAATCCGTTTTGCTTCCTCTGAGCTCGCAGGGGAGACCCCATCTGTCCTCTTGCCTCTGGCTGCTTTCCGGCTCAGAGGAAGACGCCAGGGAAGTCAGTTTAAAGCAAGTTCTCCCCCGTCTGTTTCCAGGACTCGGTGGCATGGCTCAGTGAGCCGATCCCTGCTTTGTGCTGAGCTGGACCCTGGTTGCTATAATCTCACCTGGTTTTGTCTCTTAATCTGTATTTGTTCCCCGGGAAGTGCTGGGGGATACATTAGTACAGAGGCGCTAGGTAAATACCAGCTATTTTTCTCCCACACACAGGCAGAGAGCAGCCTCTGAGCCAAGGTAAACAAAGCCGAGGGAGCACAGGGAACCCACTGCCTGTGAATCCTGTCTTTAGCCTCCCAGCCGGGGGGAGAGACAGACAGGCAGAAACTGGAGGCGTTTCTCCTTTAAATTTAGGCAACTGGTCAGGGAAATAAAACCCAGAGGCCACCCTTTTTGCCCACATCCAGCACACTAGGAGTTAACTCCCATGCCCACCCCTGGCCCCACCCAAAGGCATGGCTGGGGTAAAGAAGCTGGGCTGAGGCCGGGCGGGGTTACACCTGTGAGCTGTATAAATAGGATTCCCGCGAGATAGCAGGAGAAATTGCAACTTAGCCGGGAGACTTTGCAGGAGACGGGAGAGGCACTGCAGCTCCATGGTCCTGGATCATGCTGATGCGGGCTGTGGTGCACACATTATTCACTAATAGGGCAGGTGTGGGGCTCGGATACGGCCGTACCTAGACAGGCGGCGGTTGGCTGGCAGGTGGCTGCTCGCTACCGACACCGGCGCCATGGCTGGAACGCAAGTGGGGCTGCATGGACCATTCCCGGACCCACCCGTCGGGTCTAGCCCAGATTCGGACTCTGATTCCGACTCCGAGGGGCCGGGGTCTGGCAGCGCCGGGCCAGGCTCAGGCCCCCTGCCCCACTCCCAGGTCATCCACAGTGGCCACTTCATGGTGTCCTCACCACACAGCGACTCAGTGCCCCGCCGGCGCCACCATGGCTCAGAGTCAGAGCCAGCTGATCCCCGGACCATCGACCCAACCCTCACCCGGCTCTTCGAGTGCATGAGCCTGGCGTACAGGTGAGTCGAGACGAGAACAGGCCACCCCCACCTAATTCCCCTCCCCAGCTGGCCTCGCCCCAGTCGCGAATTAGAAGGTGTCCTCTCATCTCCTTGCCATATGGGGTTGGAGATGAGGTCCCCCCCCCGGGTACAGCCAGTGCTGGGGCAAATTAAAACCGTCCTCCTCTCTTCCCTGGATGCAGCTAGATCACTTCAGCCGCAGCGCCTCCCCGGGCGAGCAGGCAGCCCTTTGTACCCTGGCAGACCGTCCTGCCACTCTCCCCTCAGCTCCAGCTCCTGGTCCCCCTTTCCAAAGCCCTGCGGTGAGCGGGGACCGGGTATCTCGGGAAGTTGCTCTCAGAGTTGCTGTTACACAGCCAGAATCCGCCCTGCCTAGCACCTGGGCTGACAGGCTGGGAAGCCGGGTGTCCCTCACCTGTCAAACTCCCTGCAACAGCTCGCGCTGTTCACTATGGCCCAGGCCTCTTTGCCCAGGCTATGGAAAGGCTAATGAGTTCCTCCTCGCTCCCAAAGGCCAGGAATGCAGGTGGTTGGCACCGGCAGACGTCGTAGACCCGTAGAAACACAGCCGGGGCAAAGAAGGGGGAACGGGAGTGGCCCTTCTGTATGCTGTGACTTTTTATAGATGGTGTCTGGACTCCGCAGCTAGGGGGGGCCCTGAAACCCGCAAGCGGTGCAAAGGGAAAGCGCGTGGGGCGGGCAGATCTTTCGGCATGTGGGCCCTGAGCCAGCAGCCCCTCGTGGCAGGACAGCCCCACACAACTTGCTGGTGGCTACATGGGGCTGGTAGGTCTGTGGACATGCTGAGTTGCATCACCAAGACCAGCTGGCGGGCAGGGTGCTGAGAGACCCCGGCTGATCTACAGCATCCTCTCTGTCTCGGGGGTCACCAGGGTGCTGGCTGGCCAGCCTGGAACAGCTCCTCCATGTTCCCTGAATCCCCTTTTTCTGCCTGGGTCCTTATCAGGGCAAGTCTGCCCGGCTGCGTTGGGTGCTTGTGGCGGACTCAGCACGCTTTGATACAACCCCTGCCCTGTCCTCCCCCTTCCGCCCTGCTTTTCTTTCTCTGCCTGTTCTCTCCGGTTTCTCCTGCTCTGGGCACCAGCCCTTCCCAGCCCAGTGGGGTTTAAAGCCCTCACAGGACAGCGCCTTGCCTGGGATCAGTGAAATGCTGCTAAGTGATGCCCCTGAAGTATTTCCCTCACCATGGGATAAACCCCATCCCCAGGGTGCGAGGCTGCTTAGGAATTTCACCAGCCAGCCAAGAAGAGAAGCAGCAATGGCCCCTACAGCTGATTTTCCCCCTTGCCCTACAGCCCTTTACAGGGCTCACGCTGGGGCTCCAGACCTCTGGGAAATACCCCTGAGGCAGTAGGGTCTCCTTGCTCGGCACAGAGCTCCTCTGGGCTCCCAGCCAAGCGCTCCTTGGCTCCGGACACATTCTGGATAAGTGGGGAGCACGCCAGAGGCAGGAAGGGGGATTGGTCCCATTGCATCATTTGCAGAAAGGGTAGTTTGTCTGCATTTGGGAAGGAGGGTGGAAAGCCCTTTTTGCTACTCATCTGCTTACACACTGCCCTGACCCAGGCGACGTGGCATCAGCTTTCCTCTTGGTTACAGGCGGAGAATTGAACCAACTCATTCTCTTAGCAAGCCCCACGCTGGGCACCATTCACAGAACAGTACGAATTTTCTCCTCCCCACACTTGCCTGTGTATCGCTCAGGCCTCAGCTACCCACCCAGCTTGTATCGCTTTATTTATCCCCATCTAGTTAAAGTGGTGTGGACATTGATTCTGGTTTACAGCAGGATGGCTAATTCCGCGTATTCCCTGCAGGAAAATCTGTGCCACCATGCTGCTTTCTTTCAGTCTCCGATCGGCATCCAGGAGTTGTCCTAGTAGATCAATGATGGCAATTAAAAAAACCCCAGAAATCACCCCCAGCCAAAATATTACACCAGACCAAAATCAGTGTAAACCCAACCTGAGAAGTGAGCCTGTATATTGCATTTTGAATACAGATCAAAATACACAGCTACTACACATGTTCACAGTCACATTTCCCTTTAGAAAACCGCACTCGCCACCTTTTTTCTTTCAGAAGAACCCTCCAGCTGAAGGTACTGCAGTCGAAATTGGCAGGGAGGGACCATTGCATGTTAACTCTGCCCCCCTTTTGTGTCCGGTGGACCCTTAACGATATGATCACATGCCCGTTTGGAACTGAGATGATCTCATACCCTCCCAGCTGGGCGGTGGCAGATTCTGCTGCTTTGCAGTGGGTCAGTTTCAGATGAAAGGAGAAACGGGTGATGCAGACTTGCCGTTTTCTGGCGTAATTTTCTGTTTACACAGCGGCTCCTAGTCCAGTTTACCTTCTTGGGGGGGCGCAGAGCTGCACACAAGGAAGAGCACATACAGAAACGCCACTGCGGCTTTGCTCCTGTGGCCAGGAAGTGGCCTCTTCTCTCGCCAGTGTCCCCTTTGCTTTTAGAACCCCGTCTGCTCTGGGTGCTCTGTGCATTTCTCCTTGTATGGGGCTCTTGTTCACAACCCTCTGCATGGGCTAGTTCGGGCCAGCCTGGACGCTCACCAGCCTTGCGTGTGGCTTGTCGTCGGCTAGCTCCCAGCCAGACAAGGGAGCTTAATTCACAGAACTCGTCAGGGTGCATTCGGGTGTGAGTGCTGCAGCCAGCCCTCTGGGGGTGCTCAGCCCAGGCACCCTGGGCCCAACTCACGGTCTCCCTACTCCTTGAACAAAGGGAGCGGAGGGGGCAAATTTACCACCCAATGCCCCCTCCAGGCCGGATTTGGCATTGCCACGCTTTTTGCGTCTGTTTCCCCCACCTGCCAATTGGCCGCGCCACGTAACAGACCCCCGCCCCGGCGGGGCTTCATTGCCTCTTCGCAAAGCCTGACAGCACTGTGTGTAAACCAAATCTCTAGGTTGGCTGGCAGACCCTAGGCTCTCCACCTGTTTAATCACAGACTTCCAGGCCTCAGGCGGCGCCCGGGACTGGCACATCTTGCCCCTCAGGCCCTGCTCCCCACCGTCCCCCAAGGAAACCTGTCAGATTGCTTCTTCTTTGCAGCCAGCTTTCAGGCTGCTCCTACCAGGAACGATCTACGTCACCTCCTCTGGGTCTTTCTGGGAGAAAACACCGCTCCCCCAAACAGGCTGTATTTCTAAGGAGGCCAGGCCCCCTTTCCAGGTTAAGTGCCCTTTCAGGCCCATATTAACTCTTTCCCCGGCTGTGTGAAGCAAACACCCCATGCCAGAGTGCAAAGGGCTCCCAGTCTGCTCTGGTACATTTTCGTGAGAACTGCATGAGGAGCCAGGCCTTCCACGGCGAGTTCCCTACCATGGGCTTGCATCACTGATCTCTAACAGGCATTTCACTAACACATTTTGTCCCGAGATATGAGGGTAGCATGTTGTGCTAAGGAGCCTGCCATAATTTCCAGGAAAGGAGTCAGTAAACAGCTCCCGGCAGGGTCAAGGTTGGCACAGCTCATCGCAACAGGTTTTTAAGAGAAGGCTGTTTTCCTCACGGGGACGGGTCCTTTCCCTGAAAAGCTTCATGTGGTTGAAGCTTTCCAGCTGTTGGATGAAAAGCCAGAAACTGAGAAACGTTCATTCTCCTGGGCGAAACTCATAGGCTGAGTGAGTTTTCCCAGAAGGCCAATGTGTCCTTGTCCATGCACGGCAAGCAAGGACTCTGGCTTGGGGGAAGCTGTCCCTGCCCACTTGACCCTCATTTGATCCAGGGCCCTCAGCCTTCCTCCCACAGAGCAGTTGACAAGGGAAGAATTGCGGACTCCTGGGGACTCTCCAATAGGCAAACAGCCGGTCAGGTCACCTTCATCTCAGTCATCAGGTGGTTGGTCCACAAAAGTTCTCCACATCATTTTAAGGGCTCCATGAAATCGTTCAAGCCGTACGCTAATCGAAGGTTGGAGGGAGATGACGGACGCGCTGAACTCCACATCTCCCCGACGGGGCTACATGCAGGACAACTCCAGGACAACTGCAGGACTATGCCAGCAGGCCTTCTGGTCCATCAAAACCTCCTTGAGGCAATTCCACCCAGGTACCTCCTGCCGGCAAAGTCTCGGCCGCCTTGTCTGCCTCTATGGATGACAGATCTGCTGCTTCTGGGTGCTTCCAGGCCCTTTGCCACTCTCTAGCAGAGGTTAAAGGACTTACAGGTTCCAGCCCCAGGTTTTCTAGCAAGGAGTCAGTCAGTTGTTCCTGCTTCAATTCCCAAGCGGGAGCTGGGGCAGATGGCTCAGTCTGGTCACAGAGGCCTGTCCCCCGCCGCAGATTGGTCTACCAGCAGGACACTTAAACCAGCCTACCTGCTTGGATCTCAAGGCCAGAGCTTCTGTCTTTGCTCCAGGAGAACGCACAAGGCGGCCAATTTCCCTTCTGGGGAGGTCCCCTTCTTGGAGGGCTTGACTGCGGCCAGCTTTGTGGCCATCGCCCTTGATTTTCCTTTCACATCCAGGCCGCTGATCTGCATACGTGTCAGCGCACTTCCCAGCAACGGTCACTTCTCTCGGATCTTCTTCTGTTGACCATGATTTCCGGCCAGAGAAGCAGCGTTTATAGTACTCTAAACCTGTTAATTCACAGGTCTCATCCACTTCCCCGTTGCCCTGCCTGCGTTCACAGGGGCATGGGTTACAGCATTCAGGGGTGGATTTTTCACACCATGGCACAGTGGAGCCCAGGGCTGGATAACTTGTCCCAGGTCACACAGGAAGTCTGTGGCAGTTCTCAGAATTGAACTCTTGTCTCCTACTTTGTAAGTACTTTGGGCCCGTTGGGGAAACTGAGGCCCAGAACTTAGTGACTTGCGAGAGCACAGCTAAGGCTAGAAGTCAGGGCCGTTCCCCTCAGCGCACACCGCGTCTTCAGGTGCAAGTTCCTTTTCCATTATGGCTTTATTGGTGTAATCTGTGCTGTTACTCTGGGGCTGGTACTTCCTAGGTGCCTAGATACCTTTCCTAGCCTAGAACGGAAACTCAGAGAAGGGCGACAACGCTACAGGGAACTCTTTTCTGGCGTGAAAAGCTCCCATCTCAGAGGAAGCTGCTTCTGTGACAGGGTGCCTGTGATCAGGGGCTGCACTTTTCCCTCTTGTGTTCCAGGTGGTCTTTGCTGCAGCCCAGCTCGGCCTCGCTCTCCTTGCGTTGTTCCTACAGGGGTAGGGCCGTCTTCAAGAGTGACTCAGGGAGCAGAGATCAGTCCAATGAGCTTGAAGAATGAATGGCTGGGCAATAATTTGCATCAGAAGGCCGACTATGCCCTAAATCCAGCTCCCACTTCCTTCTGTGCTTTTCACAGGGGCTCAGTGTCTCGCTCAGGGGAATGGGCTAGACCCACATACAGCATGGGGGCATGGGGCTCTTTAAAGCCTTTTGCTGCAGGGCGAGTTGCTGTCTCTTTAAGGGGTGAAAGTTCATCAATTTTGGCAGTGACTGAAGCAGGGTAACCTTGACTGGCTGGCAGTGGCCAAGCAAATTCTGCAATTCAATTGGTTCACCCGAGCAGGATGTTTGCTTTACAACTCTGGGGAAAGTTCAAATTCCCTGGTACGTTCCCTCTGTGCACCTCACTCCAGTCTGCCAGATTGCCCCCCCAAACCCTGCTGCTGCCAGGGTCCCACCAGCTCTGGGCACATCAGCGCCTCTCCAGTGCACCTGCCTTTTCTTAGCCAGGGCCCAGGCTTAGCCCAGCCGGGGCCAGGGGCATCCATATATTGTTTGCTTGCTCTCTATCTTCTGCTGTGGGTGGGAAGGAGCAGCACGGGACACACAGCCCCCTTCTTTCCTGGTGTGTCCCTGGAGGGCGAGGGGGGCTGCAACTGTGTATAATCTCCCCTGCCCCATAGCAGGGGCTGTGATGACGACCCTCCTGAGCCAGGAGTGGACAGCGCTCCTGCAGGGAGGGATCGCAGGGAACCTCTGAACCAAATCCTGCATTTGACGGATCCACTTCCAGGCGGGGTGCAGGAGCACCCTCGTCCCAGCACCTCCGTGCAAAGCTCCTGCTGGAAATTCCCCGGGGGGTGACTACCTGTGAATTCTGCTGCGTGACAGATTGGCTGGCCACTGCTCCCTGGAGGCCGGTGGCATGGATTAGGGTAATGAGGCTGCGAGCACCGCAGGCCCATTAGGCACTGGGGCCACCACAACATGCCGTAAAACAAACACGGCTGTCTCTGGGCGCCTGGATACAGACTGAGAGGGTGCAGGCCAAGCCTGGGAGGAGGGAGGGCAGGCCTAGACCCAAGGAAAGTGGAGAGATGGGGAAATGTAGGTAGACCCAAGAGAGGGACCAGCGTGGGGCTTGGACTGGGGTAGGATGGCTGCAGCATGCTGATGTATATCTCTGAGCTGAGCCAATACCCTTTGGACACCCTCCGACCCTCATCTAGGCACCCCATAAACCAGACATCCCCCGCGCCCTATCCCCCTCTCCCTGTGCTGACCAAATATTTCCAAACAGGCAAAATCTGTAATGGCCAAATCTGCAGAGAGCCACGTAAGGGCACCACAAAGGGCACTGTGCGGCCGCTCTGAACCTGGCATCTCCAAACTCAGCCCCAAAAGCGTGCGCTCGCCTCCTGTCCTGTCATTTCAACTGACTGTGCACTGTCCCGTGCCTTATAACAGGGAGCTGTTAACAGCTGCCCTGCCCCACTCCAGAAGTGGCTGCATTCCAGGGCTAGAGGGGGTCACCCAAGGCATTTCTCCAGTGGAAGATGCTGTAGGCTCAGCCTTCTCCTACATGCCACTTCCGGCCCCAGCTGCCCCCTGTGCTTGGTGTTTCAGTGGGAAGCTGGTGTCTCCAAAGTGGAAGAATTTCAAGGGTTTGAGGCTGCTCTGCCGGGATAAAATTCGCCTTAACAATGCCATCTGGAGAGCCTGGTACATCCAGTGTGAGTACACGGCCCAGCTCCCCGTGGCAGGGCGCCAAATCCCCCCATGGAGGCAGACCTATGGCTCCGAGGGCCTGGCCTGTGTCTGGGGGCGATGGGGGAGAGGGGGTGACTTTGGGGGACTGGGAGAATTCTCTCCCAAGGTGAGGGAGGGATAGCACTTCACCCTGATGACAAGGGGCTCCTGAGGGTGGGTAACTGAGTGAGAAGGGTGAGTGCTCTCTCCCTGAATGGGGGGGATGGGGCGAGTGCAGTCCCCAGATGGGGTGGGGATGGGGCGAGTCTGAACCCCGGATGTGGTGGGGATGGGATGAGTCCAGTCCCCAGATGCAGTGGGGATGGGGTGAGTCTAGTCCCCGGATGGAATGGGGATGGTGCGAGTCCAGTCCCCGGTTGCGGTGGGGATGCAGAGGCGGCCTTAGGCTATCTGGAGCCCTAGGCAAAGGCCCATTGTGGGACCCCCTAGGGGGACTAAACCCTGAACCGAGCCCCCAGCCCCGAGTCGGGCCGCTACGGTCTCCGAGTGGCCCCTGAATGCTGAGCCGGGCCGCACCAGCCCCTGAGCTGCCAGCCGGCCCCTGGGTCACCACCTAGCCCCTGCACCAGCCCTGGGGCCCCCAGCCGGCCCCCAAGCCAGGCTGCACCTGCCCCCGGGCCCCCAGCCGGCTCCCCGGGTCAGGCCATGTCGGCCCCCCATGCCCTGAGCAGGGCCCCGGGCTCCGTGCCAGCCCCTGTACCCCGAGCAGGGCTCCGGGCCCCAAGCTGGCCTCCAAGCCAGCCCCCGCGCTGGCCCCGGGGCCCCAGCTGGCCCCCACGCTGTCCCCTATGCTGGCCCCCACATGTGCCAGGGGTTGCTGACCCATGTTAGGAGAAGCAGGTGACCATCTCTGATGGGGGCCCTTAGTGCTAGGGGCCCTAGGCGGCTGCATGCCTTGCCCCAAAAGCTGCCTCTGTGGGGATGGGGTGAGTCTGGTCCCCGGATGGGGTGGGGATGGTGTGAGTTCGGTCCCTGGATGCGGTGGGGATGGGGTGAGTCCAGTCCCTGGATGGGGTGGGTATGCTGTGAGTCTGGTCCCCGGATGGGGTGGGGATGGTGTGAGTTCGGTCCCTGGATGCGGTGGGGATGGGGTGAGTCCAGTCCCTGGATGGGGTGGGGATGCTGTGAGTCTGGTCCCCGGATGGGGTGGGGATGGGGTGAGTTCGGTCCCTGGATGCGGTGGGGATGGGGTGAGTCCAGTCCCTGGATGGGGTGGGGATGGTGCGAGTCTGGTCCCCGGATGGGGTGGGGATGGGGCGAGTCCGGTCCCTGGATGGGGTGCGTATTGTGGCCCAACTAAACCCTAACTCTGGCCTCTCATGGGCAGACGTGGAGCGAAGAAAGAGCCCCGTCTGTGGGTTTGTGACACCCCTGGAGGGCTCTGAGGCTGACGAGCACCGGAAACCCGAGGTATGTACACAAGGGCTCTTCCCAGCCACATGTGTGTGTGGCGAGGGAGGTGGACCTGGCTTGTCTGGCTCTGATGGGTGGGGGGCACTGTGGGGTGCAGGGCAGGGCACTAGCTGTGTGGGGAGCACCCAGCCCCCATGGTGCCGGCCCCGGAGCTTGCAGAGGGTGCCGTGAGTGGTGTACCGGCCATGTCCTTCCCAGGCGGTGGTGCTGGAGGGGAACTACTGGAAGCGTCGGATCGAGGTGGTGATGAAGGAGTATCACAAGTGGAGGATTTACTACAAGAAGCGGGTCAGTGTCCCCCTCCCTGCGTGCTCAGATCTTTGGGGTGGGGGGCCAGGCGCGGGCCCTGGTGGTGGTGGGACCCAGACGCTGTGTGGTTCAAAGGCACAGATCCTGAGCCTGTTTCTGGGCTCTCAGTCTGGCACAGGGACTCTGTCTGGGAGGACAGCTTGCTGGGTGCTGCTCCTGCCCCCTGGTCTCTGATAGAGAGGAGAGGCCTCAGGGCCCAGCAGTGTGGTGGCAGGGCACAGCTCATTCCCCCAGACCCCTCTGTTCCCAGGCAGACCACTCCCGATGCCACCCTACGGCACTGTTCCCTCTGCCGTCTCCTCAGCTCTGCCCGCATGGTCCCCTTGTCCTGCTCTATTCCTGGCTGCTGGGGGGACGCATCCAAGGTGGGTGTCTGCATTGAGCCCTGCAGCCATCCCCAGCCAGGAGAAGGGTCTGACGGGCTGTTTGTTCCCTGCAGCTCCGAAAATCCAGCCGGGAGGGGGAAGTCTCCAGCCCCAAGCAGGTGAGTGCCCCACAGGGGCAAGCGGTGGGTGGGAGGAGCTGGCTAGGTGGGGTGGGAAGGGAAGAGTGGTGGCCACTCCAGACCTCGCCTTGCCCGCTCTCCTGCTCTGATCACGGGTCTCGCGGCACGTGGTGTTTTCTGGAAGCCCCAGCCGCTGGAGTCAGGTGACGGCGGGCGAGGCTCAGCTTTGGTGTATTTTAACACCCCACCCGGATCAGAGGCTCCCGGTGGTCGGCTAAGGCTAAGAGGACCTTGAGTTCATCTGACTGGAACAAGAGCTCAGAGTGGGAGAGGCTCCGTTGATCAGCTGTCTCCTGCAGGGCGAGGGTGTGTGGAAGCCATCCGAGAAATGGTGCAACCAGCTCTTCTCTAATGTGGTGCCCATGCTGCTAGGAGATGAGGAAGAGGAGGCTGGAGGGCGGCAGCGTTTTGACTTGGACAGCTTCCTCTCGGACATCTCAGACACGCTCTTCACCATGACCCAGCAGCCCTGCTCCCACCAGATGCTCCCAGAGGACGGTACATCCTTCCCGCCGTGTCCTCACCTAGGGGCCTCAGCTGGGGGGACTGCGGGGGGAAGGGGAGCACTGTCCTAATTGCCCTATAGGGGCAAAGCGTGGGGCCTAGAGGCTGGCTCAGTAGCCTGAGACTCAGGCCGTCTGGGTTATTTTCCTGCCACTGGCCGGTTGGGTGACCTTGGGCGAGGCAGAGCCCCTCTCGTGCCTCAGTTTCCCCATCTGTAAAATGGAGCTAATGACACTGCGCTCTATGGCTGAAAGGTGCTGGATGTGAGCTTGAGTCTCTTATTAATATACTCCTTTCCTGGTGTATCTTCCTGAATTACTAAGCCCTCCCTGGGCTACGCAGGGCAGGCCCTCTCTTCCTGTTCCAGGGGCCCCTCCCACCAGAATACAGCACCCCCCTTAGGCTTTCTGGCTCCTTCGAACAGCAGGAAGAGGGGATCCATCTCCCAGGGCTTGGAAATGCCTCTGCTCCTTCCAAGCATCAGGCCTCGGAGGGAATACATGGCGCAGATGAGTTCTCAGTTGCCCCCTTTCCAGGGGCTAATGGCACAAATGCATTCTCTGCAGGGATGAGGGGTGAAAGCTGTCCTCAGAGAGCCCCATGATGGGCTGGAGAACTAGCAGTGGGGGCACAGGAGGGTGGAGCAAGATCCAGGTAGCAAGATGGCAAGTGACTGACGTGCTGTTCTACCCCTTTGCAGCCTACACTGGGAACGCCGACATGATCCAGCCAGGCCTGACCCCGCTGCAGCCGAATCTGGATGATTTTATGGAAATCTCAGGTAGGAGCCAGGCCGGCAGGGAGCGGCTCTATGTGGAAGCTGGATCTGTGGGGTGGGCATGGGAACGCGTGCCCCATCGCCGCTCCACCTGAGAGAGCTAAGCCAAGGGGTTGGAGCTGAATGCTCTGTCTGGCCTGGAAACGGGGCTGCCGACAAACGGCAGCGGGCAGAGCTGAGCCCGGAGTTTGGGGGGATTTAACACGAGTGAGCTGAAGTGGAGAAGCAGTGGCGTTCCAGGGCCAATGGTACTGAGCCCGGGGATGGTTGCAAACAGCCAGGCCGGAGAATGGGGCCGCTTCGGGGGAGCTGAGCTGTGACGGGACGTGAGGGCAGGTCCCGCGGAAGCCAAATTCTCCAAATGCAGTGCTCTTTACGGGAATTCGAAACCACAGAGGGCTTGAGCTGCAGACAGAGGAAGGAAAACTTGCCCCACAAGAAAGAGGAAATCTCTTGTGCCAGGACTGGGGGGGCAGCAGCCGGGGGGAGGGGAAGGAGGCTTCAGAGGGGTCCCTGAGGCTCCTAGGCCATTCAAACGGCCTGTGTCTGCTGGCTTGGCATGCCCCTGGGGGATGGGGGGTGTAGGCCTGCCCCATGGGGGGGCAGGGTCCTGAGGTGGCCCCTGGGGGTCAGGCTCTGATGGGGCAAGTCAGTGATTGGTCCGGGGACAGAATAGTGACTTGTGCATATGGTGGGTGCACCCCCCCCCAAGGGGCTGTTCTTCTATTCCCCCCAGCCCTGCTGTCCCCTCAGCGTGGCTCACACCAAGCCCCCTCACCCAGCACTCAGCTTGCAGGTGGGTCATGGCTGGAGGATCACCGGTGTAAGGGAGAGGGAGGAAGAGGACGGGGCTTCTCTATTGCTCCCCAGCAGCTCAGCCCCCAACCCAGCCCCAGAGAGAGGCAGGGCGGTGCCCCACTGGGCTATGGGGCAATAGCGAATGGTGAACCTGCTCCGTGGGGCTCAGCCACAAGCTCTGCGGAGGGGAACCTGGGAGCAGGGTGCAAAGCTCTGGTTGGGTGGGGTCATGAGCATGGGTCTCTCCCTGCCCTGCTGGAGTGGGGCTGGCTGGAGAGAGACGGGGGAGGGCGACTAAAGAGGGGCTCAGAGCGTGTGGGGGTGAGAACGTGGGGCAAGAAGTTTCCAAGGGGGGAACTGGGACGGGGTCAAACCAGCTGTAGTGGCTGGCCCAGGAGAGGAGAGGTGGGGAAGGAGTCGCGCGGAGACCAGACACTGGGTACGAAGCCCTCTCCTGGCAAACGGCAGCTCTTGTGTCTGCAGCACGGCCTCTGGGCTCCGTGGGCACACAGCTGGGAAACCTCTCTGGAGGCGGGTTGGACGCCCGGCTGCCAGTAGTCGCTTCCCACTTTCCTCCCCCGGAGGAAACAAGTGCTCTTGCTTCATCTGGCTGCTGGGTGATGCAAGAGCAGACGGCGGCAGAAAGCTGAGGGTGGGCTGAGATGGGAGCCCAGCCTGCAGGTGCAATTTTGGGGTGCCCTCTGGCTGGGCCAGACCTGGGGGGCAGTGAATGCAGATTGAATGCTCTTGCACCGTTTCCTGCGGCCCCGCTTGCTGGAGACATGGGTGTGCCCTTCCTCCAGCCAGCACCCCGAATTCAGAGGTCCCCAAACTTTTTACATCGCGTCTCCCTTAACCCTGGCCATGTCTCCCTCAGCCCTCCAGCTGGGGCTAGGAGCAGATGTGGTCGCGGGCTGAGGCTGGGAGTAGGCTGTGGACTGTGGTCAGATAACAGGGACCGAGGTTGGCGCCTTGGCTGGGCATCAAGACCATGGCTGGGAGTTGGGGCCACTGCTCGCCCAGGGGCTGCAATGGGAGGGCCGGGCCAGGAGCTGTGGCTAGGGGGCCGGGAGTTGAGGGTGCTCTGTCCGGGGTCAGAGACTGGGGCCATCTTTGGCGGAGCAGGATCAGAGCAGAGCTCCAGGCACGGTGACGCTGCATAGCCCTCCCTCCCTGTCCCGCATGGGGTTAGCCTAGGTCCTGCCGCACCCCCCAAACATTTCTCCACACCCCAAAGGGGGAGCGCCCCCCAGCTCGGGAACATTTACCTTAATTCATTCACTACAGCTCTCCCTGTGGGGAGAGACCAGGATGGGAACACTTGGCTGCTCCCCACGGCCAGCCAGGAGCAAGGACTGGTGGGAAATTTTCTGCTGAAATTAGTTTTTGATGGAAAACTGGGTTTTCAACAGAAAGTTCCCGAGGAGCGTCCCATGCCTCTGATACCCAGAAACACTCCTGTTATGGATGGCATGCTGGGGCCTCTTGGGAATTGTAGTATGGGTGCCTCATGCTCCCATTTTACTTCTTCATGGTTCCCCGTTCCTTCTTTGTGCTGTCTGCAAACTTCATCAGTGACTATTTGGTTTTCTTCCAAGGCACCAGTAAATAGGGACAAAAACCAGTCCTTGTGGGAGCCACGGGAAGCATGCCTGCTCAGTGATGATTTCCCATTTACAGTTACGTTTTGAGATCTATCAGCTAGTCAGTTTTCAATGCAATTCATGGGTGCACCATGTTAATTTTGTATCATCCTCTTTTTTAATCAAAATATCGTGCAGCACCCAGTCAAACACCTTCCTGAGGTCTAAGTCTGTTACATCAGCAATATTAGTTTATCCACCAAACAATAGATACCATTCGTTCGACGGCGGTCATTTTCCATAAGCCCATCTTGATCGGCATTGGTTATATTACCCTCATTTTTTCTATATTAACCAAGTCCCTCATCAGCTAAACTATTATTCTGACCAGAATGGATGTCTGGCTGTCAGGCCTGAGACTAGATCCTAATGAAAGTCCCAGAGGGGCGGCCGTGTGAGTTTAGTTCAGCAAAACAAACGAGGAATCTGGTGGCACTTTTAAAAACTAACAAATCATAAAACAAACGAAGAATCAATAAATAACAAGTAATAAATAAATTGGTTAGTCTTTAAAAACATCACAGGACTTCTTGTTTGTTTTCCTGGATCAGATCATTTATCCTTTGGAAATATTGGCTCTTACCGTCCTCCGAAACCTCCCAGGGTTCCTAGAGCTACTGAAAATCAACATCAATGATCCAGCGAGTTTCTCGGCCTGCCCTTTTGGAAACGTTGGGTGAAGTTATCCAACCCTACCTGACTTCAGTAGCTGCTGTTTAACATACCCCTGTGTTACTTTTGAAATGGCAACTATTTCCTCCTCATCCTCTATGACGTGACTATATAGTCTGTGTTTTTCCCACATGCAGAACAGACATATATATTGAGCACTTCGGCCTTTCCCATATTTCCTTGACAGCTTTATCAAGAGGGGAGGCTCATGGAAGATGAGCCAGGTCTGAAGAGAATGGGAGCATAACGCCCCAGAGTTTGAATCAAAATATTTCAGCCAGCATATCTGGCTGAAAACTCAAATTTTTCCATGATCCCCCTCACCCCCTTATTTTCCAACCAGCCCTACCAGGAGCTCACAGCTAGTGCTCCTGAACCAATGCCAATATCAGTCCACGGAGGTCCACCAGACCGCATGTGGCTGGCGCTCTGTGACGAGCAGGATGGGAATGGGTCGGCTCTTACTTCCAGCTGCTAAAAGGCACGAATGAATGCACACGCTCCCTTTCCTTTCCTCCGTCACGGCTGTAGTTACCCCACGGATGTGACGTGATTGAGGGGCAATGGCGAGGGGGAAGGGGCGACTCGATGGGACGCCGTCTTGTCTCTCCTGAGGGGAGGCAGGTGTGCTGGAAGGGCAGAATGATCAGTGAGCTGGGCCAGCTGGTTTAGGATGTGGCTACGCCTGGGATGTAGGGACAGGCACGGGTGTACCGCAGGATCCCGCTGCATGCAGATAATTTGTCAGAGCCTAGCCCCACCATGGAGTTAATAACCCCTGGAAAAGGGAAGTGTGAGTGTGTGGTGGGCTGGGTAGCGTTGTGTTAGGTGCTACAGGCAGGGACCTTTCCACACCATTGCAAGCAGGAAGGCTGCAGGAGAATGCAGGCTGTGGGGTGAGCTGGTGCTAGGAAGGTCAGCCCCTTGCAGCCGAGCGAAGCCAGGCCGTGGAGCTGGAGGCGATGCTCTGCCACGCGCCTGTCCAGAATGAGGAACCTCCCTGTGCTTGGGGAGTGTGTGCGGGCGGGGAGGCTGATTCAGATGAAGTCCCGATGGCAGAGACAGGAGTGTCTGACTGCTGCCTGCCCCCTGCTCCAGGTAGGACCCCGCTCAGCATCGGACAGGCCCTCCCTTCTTCAGGGACTCGTAGGAGGGTGGGTCCTAACGCCCAGAGGTGGCACTGAAGCGTCTTTTGTTTGGAAGCGGGGGACAGGTGCAAGAGACATTGGGAGGGACTGGACCGCCCTCAGATTCTGCTCTCTGTATCTTCTGAGGATGGGCAAAGGACTGGGGGGCTCAGATCTGGGCTGGGAGTCAGTGGGGTCAGCAGCCGGTGCCCAGGGCCATGCATTGGGGTGGAGGGGAGGTGTGACTATGACGGAGGGCTCTGGGGAGAGCATTAGACCGCCCTGAGGGCACCCTGGAGCATAGAGCCTCCCCACTGAGGTGCAACTGGGAAGGGATTGCCGTCTGTCTCCGTCGTACAGTCCAGGAGGTGACAGGTCCCACGAGGAATCAAACCGAGCACCAGGGAAATGCCTAAAAATACACGCCCCCTGCAGCTATGTGGAGAAGAGAACATGCAGGGGTTCGCTATGCCCCAGTTTCTCTAGGGCCATCCGAGTCGACAGGACTCTCTGCCCATCCAGCTGGGCCCTTGGGGAAGCTGGTCCTATGTGCAATGGAGATGGGAAGTCTCCAGGGCCGATGGGGATGGTTAGCGGTGCGGTCAGCCTGTGTCTGGGTCATACTGGGGTTCCTGGGGGTGGCCGGTGCCCCACAAGCTCTTGCCTCTGTCCCCAGATCCTTTGTGCATTCACGGCGCAACCAGGGCCTCTATCTCTAGGTGTGTCGTCACTGCAGTTAGAGGGGTTGTCCCCTGATCGAGCGAGCGGGCTGGCCGTCCGCGTACGTGCCGAGGAGCTCAGATGGGATTGTTCTCAGGGGGCTACGCTGCTCTTCTTAGGCTGCCAGCTCGGTCTCAGCTGGTACCAGCTCCCGTGTAGATGAACCCACCAGCTCTCCCCGGACAGGGCAGCTCTGAGATTAGAGGGCCTGGACCAGCTGGCACTCCGCCTCAGGGGCCTGGGGATCAGGATCCGCACAGCTGGGCAGGCGAGGAGTTTGTGCTCCTGGAACACGTCCTGAACCAGGGAGAGCTGTGCCATAGACAGCACTCAGCGGGCAGGGGAAGGGGAAGCCGGGCTGCAGCCCTTGGCCCTAGGCCATCTGGCACCAGGCAGGTTGCAAGCGAGGGGACGAGGACAGAAATTCCTCAGGGAGAGGCATTTCTGGGGGCTGCGTGGGCCGGACTGTCGGCTCCCAGGGTGGCAGTGACTTTGACTGAGGTCCTGGGGTGATTGCCAACATGGTTACAGCCCAGGCCCCTCACATCCCTCCTGTGTGGAGAGGCTGAGTTTTTGCAGACATCTGCTGCTGGCGGCTAAAGTCAGACATGTCCTCGTGCGCAGACGTGTCCTCATGCACAGACGTGTCTTCTTGCTGCATGCACGGACGCTTGGGTATAACCCCATGTGCTTCTGGGTTTTCAGGGCCCCAACCCCTGGTGGAGATTTGAGCAGGTTTGCACCGTACAGGTAGCCAGGCCAACTCCTCCCTAGCCCCTGTACCTCTCGCCCCCGAAGGCAGCATGTGGCGCAGGAAGTGGGGCGAGGGCCCCTGACTCCGTCACAGGGAACTTAGCCTGAGCCGTGGTGGGATTTGGGGCTCAGCCCAGGAGCCCCGTGGGCTGGGCACAGCCCCAGAGGGAAGGGAGGCCATGGTGCGGGAAGGCTCCTTCCGGCAGGGAGGCGGTTGGCCCAAAACTGTCAGCCCAGCACTTTGTGCCCATCTGAGCCTGCGGAAGGAGCAGGGTTGGGGACGGGGACAGGAAGGGAGAGTGGAGTCACAGCAGGGTCACGGGGACTGGCTCACGAAGGCTGCAGGATGTGGTGAGCCACAGGCCGCACGGAAGGTTAGAGTGCGGGCACAAGGGATGGAAAATAAACCTCCACCTGGGCCGCTCGCTGCCAGGGCGTTAGCCTGGCACTGCCGTGGGACCAGGGCCCAATGCCCCGGGCACCCCTCGTGGGCCAGGAGTCTCATGGGGGCTGTGAAGGGGAATGTCTGCAGGTGATAACATGCCTCCGGCATGCGAGGGACCCAGGACCGACTGAGCTGGTTACACCCCCTGCAATGGAACAGGAGGCTGGCGTCAGGGCTGTAGAGTTGGCGACATGGGCAGGTGCAGGGCAGAGCTCAGAGAGGCTGAGTTTTGCAGGCTGGCATGGCCCGGGAGCCATGCTTGCCGCGGCTGGACGGATGGGTAAGGGAAGGAGGGTCCCACCCCGTGCAGGCGGTGGCTCCCCGTGGTTTTCCTGTGTCCCTCTCCTTAGTGCAGTACGGCTGAGTCCCGGGCGATGGGCTGCGTGCAGCTGCCTCTTTCCTCTTTGCGCTAGAAAATCCAAAATTTCACAACTGCTGCCACACAGAGCGTGCGGAGCCACCCACTGCCCCGAGCCCCCGGGACCTGAAAAGGAGAGCTGGGGACCCAAAGCCCCCGTCTCTAGCCAGCGGACACTAACATGCCTTCACCACAGCGAGCGGTGGAAAACTTGGTAGGCAAACCCATCTCCGTGGCTGGCTCCCCCCAGCCAACTTCAGCCTCCCCCAGCCCTGAGAAGCTGAAACGCCTCCTTCTGCCATGCACGTGGTGCGGCGAGGCTGCATCTGAATTTGGGGGCTTGTGTGGGGTGAGTTATAACCAGCTGGTCCCTGCTCTCGGCGGGGGGCTGGGGTCAGAAAAGCAGCGCCGGGGTTGCTGGGCCGGGGGATACAATTGGGGTTTGGGAGTAAGTGGCTGGACACAGTGGGCACCTGCTCTTCCAGTCTGGCCGTGTGGGGCAGCTGCTGTCCGTGACCAGCCTGGGCCGTGAGCCCCAGCAATGTTTGGGTTCTGTGGTGCCATGCGGAAGCCAGGCGTGCTAACAAGAACTGGTTTGGAGCTGAGCCCGTCCACAAATCGGGGCTGATCTGGAAGGACTTGCCCTGGGCTATAGTGTGTTTCTTCCCCCAAGACCCTCTGCCCCCCCCCCCCGTGTGTGCTGGGTTCAGAGAGGATGCAAAGCCCCACTGGACTGGGCTGGGGAGGGAGACGCTGGGGAGCTGACTGAAGGATCGTGTTGGGAAGGAGAGTGAGCCGAGTGGCCCCCTCCTCTGGAGACCGGCTCCCCAGCCCAAGGGGCCGGGCAGGTGAGTTCTGGATGGGTTGGCAAAGCGGATGGCGCCTGGGAAGCAGACACAGCAGCTGGGGAGCTGGATGACGCTGAACATGCGGAGCTGGGCCCTGACACCAGGGTGACGATGCCTAACCGGAGGCTGGGGGAAGCTGGCTGCTGCAGGGGGCAAAGAAGCGTGCTCTTTTCCCCATGTCGATTCTTGCACAACTACCCAGGCTCACGGGACGTGTTCGCTGCCTTCTTCCTCAGAACTGGGGGCCGGCTGCTGCGGGAGGCTGGGCCTCTGATGTGTGTGCTGCAGGGCCCGGCGAACACAGGCTCGGGCTGCCCCGGGACCTGGGAGTCAGCGTTTCTTTGCTTTGCCCTGCAGATCTCTTCAACGGCCACCGCCCGCTGCCTTCACAGATGCACCTGGGGTACCAGGAACAGCCCTTCTTCACGCCCATGGCTGAACCCCCATACAGCGGGAGTGGTGCCCTGCCTGCCCCCCACGCCAACCCACTGATGGCCTCCAGAGTCCTGCCTGCCAGCTATGGGGATGCCCCAGTCCCACCCAACGGCCACCTCCAGGTGAGCAGGTCTCCAGGCAGGAAGCCCGTCCTGGGCTGCGTCTCTGTGATTGCTCTGCCCTCGCCTGTCTGTCTCTCCCGTCCCCCTCGGCCCTCGTCTGATCCCACAGTCCGGGGGCAAGCGCTCCGAAACCTCTCTGTCTCTTTCAGTCTAGCAGCAGCTGCTCCTCCGGACTCAGCATGCTCGGCTCCTTCCTCAGCCCCCATTTCCAGCCGGCCCCACAGCCCGTGGACTCTCACAGCGGTCTGTTCGCTGACCTCAAGCACAAGTCACCCCTCCAGTATGGGCTCCCCAGCAAGACCCTCAGCATGGAGCCCTTCGGCCCTTCCTTCTGCGCCCCGGCCGCCCCCCCAGGCGCCTTCCTGCTGGGCCAGGACCCCCTGTGCCCACCGGCGTCAGCACCAAGAGCCAAATGCCATTACTCTGGCTCGCCGCTCGTTAGCCACACAGCCTCTTCGCTCGCCACACCGTGCTTCACCCAGCACGCGCCTGACCTGGGCTATGGCGTGGACCTTCTGCCAGCAGCATACCCTGCTCTGTCCCGCGCCCAGCCCATGCCCTCTGAGATGCCAAGCGGTCCCAGATTTGCCATGCCCAAAGGGCACTCGCAGCCAGGGGCGAAGCCAGCCAACGCCAAGACAAAGAGGCCCACGGGACTCCCTGTGCCCCTGCGCCTGGCTGGGCCCAACACCTGCCTGACCCAGCTCTTGACTGCAGGTACCGGGGCACGGGATTGCTTTGGATCAGGGCACCTGACAGTTCCCCTCTGGCCAGCTGGCTTCCCACAGCTGCAGTGGAAAGCTTGTGCCAGGGCCCAGGCTGATGGGCCCAAGGAGGGGGGCAGATGTTGACCCGGCTTTCCAGAGAGGGTGGGGAGCTGGCATCCGGGCATGGGCTGGTCGCTCCTTAGCTCTATGGGCTCATTACTCGTCTCGTTTGACGCCACTCTCCAGCATCCATGGCTGCAGGGCTCCTTGGAAAGGCGCATGGCCGTGGCGTCTCCGCCTTGGGTGGATAGAGGCCATTGGCGACTCTGCTGCGGGCAGGATGGATGCAGCAGGCTGAGCGGACACTGTGAGTGCCCGGCTGTGGGGCAGGATCTGGACCCTGGGCCCACTGCTGGCCCCATGGATTGGGGCTTGGGTAGCGCTGTTGTTTCACTCCCTGGGGCACTCACTTCGCAATGTAGCTCCCTGCTGTGGGACCCTAGGAGAGTGAGTGGCCCCCAGGGATGCTGCCCCGCCCCAAGCAGAGGACCATCAGCAGGCCTGGAGTGAGGGCCAGATGTTCCCTGGCTGGTCATCTGTTGTCCCAGGAATCCCTGTGAGTGCACCTGCACCAAAATACAGTCCAGATCAACAGAGCATCAGCGCTCAATCCGTGCCCCGTCCCGGTCTAGCTTGATTCACAGAGAACCAAGACTAGAACAGACATCCAGCTCTGCCCGACTCCCCGAGTTGCCAGTCCCTGCTGGGTTCCACCCTGGGGCTGCTGGGCCCAAACCCACTGCTTAGAGAATAAGGAGAAGGCAGGAGGAGTTGGTCCACATATCCCTGCAGGGCTGCACTAACCGTTCACTCTGGTGACAGAGGGGCGTCGCGGCGCTCCAGCCTGGCTCTCCTTTCATGCTGCCTCCTCCCCTTCTGCAGCTAAACCAGAGTTGGCCCTGGACTCTCCACCTGCTCCCAGCACCACTCGCCTTCCCACATCGCCAGCCTCCCCGGTAAGAGCTCACTCCGCAGCCGAGCGACATCGGCCCCGCAGACGAGCCACATCAGCCTTTCATCACTGCATGCTGGTTTCAGACCTGGGATTGGTCACGTGGCAGGGGCTGCCATGAGATCGCCAAGCGTCTCTGTGTGCCTCAGTTAGTCTGACTTTGGGCAGAGCGCGACTAGCTCACGGGGTGTCAGGGAAGGAGCTGGGGGCATCGGCGGAGCTGTGCGGGCATCTGAGACACGTGTATTTCCGTTCTGCCACGTCCCAGATTCTGACCCTTCACTCACATCTCCACGTTCACCTGTGGGTCTTTGTCTGCTGCCCCTGAACCTAGTTAAAAGTCTGCCTCCCTGGGTTAGCCAGTCTTCCCCTTCCAAGAAGGGTGGGCCCCATCCCATCCCTACTCAGCCATCCCTTTTCTTGGAACAGGAGCCCGTGGTGGAGGAAACTGAAGCCCCCCGAGAGCATCGGGCAGGGCCATCAGGGAGCTGGTGGGACATCACTGGATGGGGCAGGGATGGGAGCTATTGGCAGATCTGTCCGTTGTCCTGTCCCTGAGAGTCCCTGCTTGTGCTGTGTTGCTGTAACCGTGTGAGGAGATGGGGACCCTTCCTCCTCCCCGTTCCCTTCATGGAATAGGTCTGGTGTCAGTGGTGTGACCATGAGTGCTGTAGGGCAGCGAACCGCTCTCCCTGTCTAGACTTAGGCTGTTGCACGTACTTCAATGGCTGGGTTTTCTACGTGTGGGGGGAAAGGCTCAGCCCGTTCTCGCCCTCTGCCGTCCAGCTGCCGATCCCAAGATGCAAACGTCATCTCCCTTTCCAGGAACGTGCCATTGCCGAAGTCCCCTCCGGCTTCGTGCCCCAAATGGCCCAGCTGACTCCGGGCCTTTTGCCTGGCTCCAGCCCGTCCCAGTCTGGCCCCATCACAGTGGCTGTGGCTCAGCCAGGATCCCTGCTCATCCCCAAGACGGAGCAGCTCTCCCCCACGTCGGCCTGTGGTGAGCAGCGCGGAGTCGATGACACCTCCTCTTTGATTCCCAGAGAGAGCGACCATACCGGCCTGCGAGTGGTGTGGGGTCAGTAAAGAAATCTGCCTGGAGAAGGCTTCCTTCTGTATCTCCATGACCTGAGTAATCAGCTGGCATTGCCTCCCTTGAGATCCCCTTGAAAATCCCCCTCCAGTTCTGTTTATTAACCCAGGAAATGGATGGGTGGGTGGTGACAACACAGGAGGATGGGGCAGGTGCATGGGAAACACCAGAAAGACCCAGAAAAGCCAGGGACACGACACCAGAGCCAGCCGTGCAGAGCCAGAGAGAGATCCAGAGCAGAACCACCTGGACAGTTTGGATCAGCTTGAATTGTCAGTAGGGGTCAAGGGGGGCAGTGCTGGCCCAAGCCCTGCCATGCAGCGGGAATGGGTGCCAAATGCTGGAGGGGGGATAAAAACGGATGTACCAACCTCTCTGGGGGAGGACTGCAACAGACCAAGCCGGCAGAGCTGGTTGGAATTGTTTTCTCAATTTTTTTCTCCAAAAAAAATTGTGTCTTTCACCAGATGGAGTTTTTTTTGTGGTACTTTTCATTCTGGTTGAAATTTTCCAATGGGGGGAAAAAAAAAAGATATCACATTTTTTCTCCAGTAAAAAGGTCAGTTTGGGGTTCAGATTTTGGGGTTTCGGGAAAAGTAATTGGGTGTTTAGTTTTCAAAAATCAAACAGATGGTCAGGTAGGAATGCTCCCCCCTCCGCCTTGCTTGGTGTGGTGTATTATGGGGCAGTGACCCTTTTCTCTGACGCCCCTGGCATAGATCAGTGGGGCTGTTGGCTTGCTCCAGGGTGCTGTCCCTCCATCTCCATGGCGCAGTGGGGCAGGACCCCACAGCCACTCACATTGCGCCCACCCGTGAGGCTCGCAGGACCCAGCGTGGGCAGCACTGGAGGCACATCTTGGAGCCGGTTGGTGACACCCACTCAGCCAAGCGTCTTGTTTTCTTTTCCAGCCAGCGACTGGCCGAAGCCTGGGCGAGTCTCCCCGGTGCCGGTCGGGAGGCTGACAGGGATCTCGCCACATCACTCCACCCCCAGCAGGGGCCGGCCAGAGGCCAACAAGGTACAGAACAGTCCCAGCTCCCTTGGGGGGGCAGCCCTTCCCTGTGGGGTGTCTCCTCGCTGCCCACCCGTGGGCACAGCCCTCTCCTGGCACTCCCGTCACTTGTGCCCTCTTCCCTGCTGGGGGGGCAGTGAGCGGCACTGAGGCACCTGACTCTCCCCTTGCCCTGCAGACGGAGAGCCGTCGCATCACGCACATCTCTGCGGAGCAGAAGAGACGCTTTAACATCAAACTGGGCTTTGACACCCTGCACGGGATGGTGAGCACCCTGAGTGCCCAGCCCAGCCTCAAGGTGAGAGAGCGGAGCGTGAACCCCACCGCGGGCAGCCCCAGGGTGCTCTGCTCCTGGGCTGCGTGGACTGAGACGTGGCAAATGTGGAGCTTCTCGGGAACTGGAACCAGAGGGCTTTGATCGGGGCTTCCAGCCCAACGTGCCCTGGCATAGGGATGAGGATCAGGGAAGGAGACAGATCAACTGCCCCCCTCAGCCTCTTTCCCAGGCTACAGACTGTCCCTGGCCCCCCACCGGGTGTTGTTCAGCACTGGCCAACAGTCCTGCAGTCTCAGAGCCCGGTAGGGGCAGCTGGGGGAGGTCGCGTCCCCCCAAACCCAGACAGGCCTAGCCCTTGCTAGGAGGGAGAGCGGTGGGAGGGAGGCTGAGGGGCAGCCGCAGGAGCTCAGCCCCCACATCTGGCCCCACAGGTCAGTAAGGCCACCACGCTGCAGAAGACGGCGGAGTACATCTGCAAGCTGCAGCAGGAGAGGGCCGCCCTGCAGGAGGAGGCTCAGCGGCTGCGGCAGCAGATTGAGGAGCTCAACGCTACCATCAAGTAGGAGGACAGGGAGGGGGGAAGGATGGGGAGGGGAAGAGGAGCCACACCAGGGGAGGGGAAGAAGTGGGCAGGGTGGGGGGCCCTGAAGATGAAATGTGCCCCAGCAATGCGGGGTTGTTATCAATGGGGGGGCACACCGCCCCTTCCTTGCAGCGCCCAACCTGCTGTGGCACCATGGGGGCAGATCAGCCTGTGCGGACACAGCCCCCCCCCCCACACAGCACCCAGTTTCTCTCTTCACAACTCCCTGGCTCTGCTTTGGAAACGCCCCATATCATGGCTCTGGGAGGCTGTGGCTGTAGGGAATGGCTTGGGGCTACAGCCCCGGGAGCCAGCCTCTCCAGAGCTGGGCACAACCTGGGGCCTGCACGCAGGGGCCATGGGAAAAGGAGGAAGGATCATGCCCCTGAGGGGGGACAGTGGGCCCCGGGTAGCAGAGCAGGAGGAGAGCAGGGCACTGTGCATGGGCGGGTATGCGACGGGTGAGCCCCAGCCAGCTTTGCCCGGCTGCATGAAGTTGCGCCCTGGCGTGGGAGCAGACACCGGGCCGGGATGTTCACTCTTCGCCCCAGTGGTGATACCTCTGTGCGAGGCGGACAGACGCCACCTTCTTGTGTTCCTGCAGCCTGTGTCAGCAGCAGCTGCCCGCCACAGGGGTGCCCATCACCCGCCAGCGCTTTGACCAGATGCGGGACATGTTTGAGGAGTACGTCCGCACCTGCACGCTGCAGAACTGGAAGTTCTGGGTCGTATCTTTTGGAGATGGGCCGTCAGCTCCCCTCCCTAAACCTGCTTCTTGGGGCGCTGGGGAGGGCCAAAGATGTTTCCATGGAGGCAGACACCTCACTGCCACTCCCCTCTTCTTGGGGGGAGACACCCATCAGCGGGGGGTTCCCCCCAGCTTTCCCAGTCACGGGCCCCCTGCCAGGGCGCTGGGAAATGGTTGTCTTCCCACCTTCCCTTTATCTCCCCCACCACAGGTCTTTGTTCCCAGCAGCATGCCGTGGGTTTTAGTGTGAGCCGTGGCCTGGCCCCACGCGGGTGGCTCTGACTCTGGTGCGGGTGTTTTCGCTCCCCGAGCCAGCAGGAAAGGGGCAGGCTGTGTGGGGCAGAGGGCCGCCTTGCGATGGGGAGTCCTTAACTGCTGGCGTCATCAGTTCAGCATCATCATCCGGCCGCTCTTCGAATCCTTCAATGGCATGGTCTCCACAGCCAGCAGGGACAGCCTGAGCCAGACGTCGCTAGCCTGGCTGGACCAATGCTGCTCCCTGCCGGCGCTTCGGCCCAGTACGTAGCCCACCTCTCTCCCTGCCTGTCCCGAAGAAGCAGAGCCACCTGCTCCCAGCCCACAGCTCCTTCTGTTCGCACCCGATGAGCTAGATGGGTGCAAAGAGCATAAATGGCACAAGATTTAACCCTGGTTCCTGCCAGGGGTTGGGGGACTCCTCCCCTGGGGGTTGGTTATGTGCGAGCTGCCCATTAACAGGGATTCTGGTCCCTTCCTGGGCAACAGCTGGCATTGGCCAGTCAGAGGCAGGTGCGCCTTGTGCCCTGTTCCAAAGGGGTAGCCGTGTTAGTCTATTGTAGAAAGACAACAGAGTCCTGTGGCACTTTTAAAGACTAACAGATTTATTAATCGCATGAGCTTTCGTGGGAGAAAATCCCACTTCGTCAGACGCTTTGAAGATAGGAAAGTTACAGAGTGTGCCCTGTGGTGAGCAGACTGGTTGCCCGAAGCCGCTCTGAACCTGTCAGGCCAAGGAATCTGACTTGTCCCATCTGGTTTTGTTTCCCCAGCTGTCCTGAGCTCTCTCCGCCAGATGAGCATTTCCACCTCCATTCTGACGGACCCGGCCTGCGTGCCTGAACAGGCCACCCAGGCAGTGATGGGGACAGGCCCCGGCAAGAACTCCTCCTAGCTACGAGGGAGGGGCCCTTCACAGCTGGCCCCAGCCTGGGCAAGAGGGTTCCTTTCTGCACAACAACCACTCGCTTTCCCCAGCAGGAGTCTTCTATGGCCATCTCGGTCCCACCATTGCTGTGTGGTGGGAGGCCGTCCGCAAAACCAGCGCAGGATGCACGGACGCGGTCCACCAGCCAAGATGCACTAGCGTGCTCTCACGCGAGGGTGGCAAAGAAGGGTGATTATGTCCCATGTTAGCCGAGGAATGGCCCCAAATGTTTATGCGGCGAGCTTAGGGAAACACTTGAGCGTTTCCTGGTGCGGTGTCCCATCACCATCCAGTGTTGCCGAGGAACTATTGGAGTTAAGTGAAAATACCAGGTCTTGGCTATGGTTTTGGAGCATCAAACCATGGTGCTGACCAGTGAGGGCAGGTCTCCAGGGGCTCAGAGGAGCTCACGGTGCCTACTGGAAGGAGGACACCTTCCACGACTCACTGCCCAGTGCTGGAGGCAGCAACCACTGGCCATGAGAGGGAATCACTCGGCCATCCCTGGCTCCTGAGGAAAAGGAGTTGAACCTTCGGGCTCCTTGGAGCCTCATTTTCTGAAGCAAACAATGGAAGCTGACAAAGCAGCCCCTGAGATCTATGGCTAGGGAGACCACCTCAGCTCAGCAGCCAGCTGACAGCCCCTCATTCCCCTACCTGTCCTAGGGATGGAAATGCTCCGGCGAGCTGCCGACGGTGCGGCTAGCTCAGGAAGCGGCTCCATAGAAGATGCCCCATGAGAAGGTCAGCGTCTTTCGCTGCCCATGCCTAAGCTTTGCAAATCTGGCTGCTTCCTTTCCCTATGTGAGGACCTAGGCTCTGGGTACCATCTCTGTCCAGACTCTGTGTGTTTGCTCTGGTCTCTGGCTCGTGGTCAATGGCGCCACGTCCGTCCTAGGTTTTAGGGGTTACTTTGGTGGGGTGTGTTAAATTCTAAACAGTGGTGGTTCTGTTCCCATCTCGGGTGGAATCCCCATTCCCTTTGTGTCAGAAACTTTTTATTTTTTGAGTGGAGAATATGGTACAACCCCCCCAAAAGCTCTTGTTCCTATTGTTGGCTCCTGCTGCATTTTGTCTCCCTTTCGCTCCTTCTCCTGTAACATGAGCAGCGTCTTCTTGTCTCTCATGTTTGGAGCGGTAGCTGCTGGATTTCTCCATCCCGGGGTGTCCCAGGCAAATGTTCTCTGTCTGTTAGTTTGGGGACATTGTAGAATCTGGGAGTTTTGACACGAAGGCCGTTTGATGTCTTGTTGCCAAAGGAATGTCCAGTTCCTATATCCCCTGGTCTGTATGCGATGGTAAATCCTTTGTGATAAAGAGTCTTTGTTCCTTCCCATTTTTACCATCTGTTTCTTGAGTTTTTCCACTTTCCTCACCCTGTTGTCACCTCTGGAAAAGTACACAGAATCAAGTAACAGGGACCGTGCCCTGAGCTCAGGGCACAGATTGGACTCCTGCTGTCAAAAGTGTGCACCAAAGGGCACCTCCTTTCCCTGGGCTGTGTAATACTCAGGCGTGCCTGGAGTGGAACAGTGTTAATGGACGGTTTGTGAAGGACAACAGAGTCTTGTGGCACTTCGGTACCAACCTCAGCAGATTCGGGGGACTCTGACTATGTGGGTGTCGCTGGCTGTTACGCCATCTGTTGGCCCAAGATCTGGAGACACAATCTCTGCAAACAGCAGGGGAAATGCTCCCGTATTATCGAAACTGCAAAGAAATCACAAAAAAAGGAGCCAGTGCCAACTACAGCCAATAATAATGCCTTGAAGAGGGGAGGAGCTGGGCAGTACGGAAGCCATTCATCATCCTCCATTAGTGACAGACCCTGGCGGCCTTCAATCCTCCCCCTCCTGGGCTCTGTCTTTTTCTCCCACTGGCCTCCTTCCCACTCATCTGCCCAGCTGCTGGAGTCCCCAGAGGCCCTGTGTGTGGTGCTACTACCCCAGAGATGGTGTTCCCCAGATGGTGCCCATGGCATTTCTTGAGAACAGGCACAGGAGGCTCTGCAGATTTACCAGAGACTCTGTGCATGGAGCTAGAAAGCAGGGGACAACTCTGGTAGCCCAGGACTGACCCTGACCTGGCACTCGGTTGTCCCGGGTTCTAGTTGTGCTTGGTCACATCACTGTTTTGTGCCTCGGTTTCCCCATCTGCAAACAGTGCTAATGGGGTGACATGCAGGAGGGTGAGAGGAGGAGACAGAGCACTGATATTCAGAACCACATGGCACTCTTGCCCCAGGACAGGTCCCTGCTATACAGCTTGGAGGACTGAGCCAGGGTCACCCAGACGCCAGAGTCGGGATGCGAACCTGCGTCTTCCGCTTTGGCCCCAGCCTCCCCCACACGCAGCTCCAGCGCCCATGCGCACAGGGCACTGGCTGCAGAGCTGCTCTCCCCCAGTAGGCGGCGCTATGCCACGAGTCACGAGCGGCTGCTCTCCGCGCATGCGTAAAGAGCGCCTCATGAGCCGCCCCTTCCCGAACGAGGCGGGGAGTGCGCGTGCGCCGGGAACTACCGTCCAGTGCGTGGCGCACACCGCGTGCGCGTCCCCGCCCGGCCGCCGACGCCGTGCGTGCTCGTCCCCGTGCGCTGAGGTGGCGGTGGGATGGAGGTGGCGGCGCTGGTCGGGCTCTCGCTGCTCCTGGGCGCCCTGGGGCTGCTGCTGCTGGCGGCGCTCGGCCGGGGCTCGCCGCGGGGGCGAGGCGACGGGAGCCCGCCCGGTAAGGGGGCGGGGACTGCGGGCCGGGCCCGTCTACACCGCCCAGCACACGCCGCCGGCGGGCCTCTGCGACCCTGGCCACGGGAGCACAGCGCCAGTGTAGACGGGGGCGGGCACCGGCGTCCTGGGCACCTGTATGGACGGACGTGGCCGTGTGTCCCGGGAGAAAACCCCAGGGCGAGAGCCCTGAGCGGATCCCGTGTGTGGGTCCGCATCCGATCCGCATCCGCAAGAGCGGTCCGCGGGTATCCAGGGATTTGTAGGGCTCCAGCCTGTCACAGATATGAATGTGGGGATCTGCATCCGATCCGCATCCGCAAGAGTGGTCCGCGGGTATCCAGGGATTTGTAGGGCTCCAGCCTGGCACAGATATGAATGTGGGGATCTGCATCCGATCCGCATCCGCAAGAGTGGTCCGCGGGTATCCAGGGATTTGTAGGGCTCCAGCCTGGCACAGATACGAATATGGGGATCTGCATCCGATCCGCAGCCGCAAGAGTGGTCCGCGGGTATCCAGGGGTTTGTAGGGCTCCAGCCTGGCACAGATATGAATGTGGGGATCTGCAGCCGATCCGCATCCGCAAGAGTGGTCTGGGTATCCAGGGGTTTGTAGGGCTCCAGCCTGGCACAGATATGAATATGGGGATCTGCATCCGATCCGCAGCCGCAAGAGTGGTCTGGGTATCCAGGGGTTTGTAGGGCTCCAGCTTGGCACAGATATGAATATAGGGATCCGCATCTGCAAGAGTGGTCTGTGGGTATCCACGGATTTATAGGGCTCCAGCCCAGCACAGATATGGGGATCTGCATCCGCAAGAGTGCTGTGCGGGTGCCTGCAGGTGTGCAGATCTCCAGGCTGGCACAAATACAAATATGGGAATCGGCCTCTGATCTGCATCAGCAAAAAATGGTCTGCGGGTATCTGCATTGTATCTGTGGATATAAAGGGGATATCTGCAGATATGCAGGGCTCTACCCACTGCCAGACGTGTTTATGTATTGCGTGAGAAAACCCCATTTTGTCAGACGCGTTCGTGTGTGGCATGAGTAAATCCCATTTTGTCAGATACATTTACGTATCGTGCGAGCTTTTGGGGGAGAAAATCCCACTTTAATGCTCAGACACGTTTATGTATCACCTGAGCGTTCAGGGGAGAAATCCCACTTCATCAGACACTTGGACACGTTTATGTATCACGTGAGCATTTGTGGGAGTAATCCAACTTCATCAGACATCCTGCAAAAGCTCACGCGACAAATACGTTTGTCTTTAAGAGTGCCACGGGCTCCTTGTTTGTTTTGCTGAAACAGACTAATATGGCTCCCCCTTTGGGACTTAACCAGAATGGTTATGCTGATAAATGGCATCGGTCAAGGTACTTGGCCAAACCTGAATGAACTGTGCCACTAACTGCTAGAAGTACCTGTGTAGCGGTACAGCTGCATTTACATGGGGGGATGCAGCGGGGTGCGCTGCGCTTCTCGGAGGCACCACTTTATTCAGACAAGTTCCAGTGGGGTAGCTGTGTCGGTCTAGTTCAGCAAAACAACCAAAGAGTCTTTAGAAGTGCCACAAGACTCCTTGTTCATCTTTTCAGGAGCTCTCTAAGCCAACTTTCCGGTGGGAATTTCACAGCATAGAGGAAGGAGCCAGCTTTCTAGGGAATGCCATATCAGAGCTGTTTCATAACCCTTCCGTGTGTTCCAGTGGGCACGGTGGTCCTGGTTTACTGTCTATTTTTTCCTCGTGAGATACAGATATCAGTAAATTACCTTCATGCGTCTCCCTCCCTCTCCTTGTGTTTTCTAGATGAGAAAATAAATGGGGAAGCAATAAATAAGACATTGGGGCCAAAGAAACAGAAACAGCACCAACGAAGTCGTAAGGAAAAGCCCCAGCAGCACACCTTCACACACCCACTCCTAGCAGCTGCTCTCAAAGTAAGTGGCATATCAGTTGGGCACTGGGTTTTTTGGTTATTTTTCCCCCTCTGGGCAATAGACGTTGACCAGCTGTTATGCATAGTGACATGCGTCTACACACACCCACTCAGAGATCTGCCATCCAAGCATGAGAGACAAGTTCCCAGCCCTCTAAGTAAAGGTTGGAGACTTGGAAGAAAGGAGTAATGAAGATCTCCTCTGCCTGCCGCAGACTGAGCGCTCTGAAGACATTTTCCCAAACAGGTTTCCTTTTGTAGATGGCCCGGTGGCCGTGACAATTAAAATAACCCTGGACAGGAGCCGTCCCCTAGCTTGGCCCTGTGCATTCCTGGATGTGCGCTCCTTGGGACTGCTTCATTTAATGCCTGTGGCCCCTGAGCGGCTCCTGGACACTCGGAAAGTGAACATCTCATGCCATGTCCCTATCCCCATCCCAGTCGGGGGCTGCTTTTGTTCGTCATAGAGCTGAGTGCCTCACTTGGTTCTTCTCTGTTGCTTTGGTCCCCGCTGAAATGCAGCGCGCTCCTTAATGCTGAGGATGTCTCTCCTTTTGTCAGCGGCTGCCTCCTGAAATTGTGCTGCGTGAAGGTGCTGTCATCGGTCACACAGAGCGTGAGGCGTAGCACGGCACCATATGAAAAGTGCTGTATAATGGTTTGATGGTGGTTTTGGGAGGCAGCAAAGCCTAGTGGAGAGGGAACTGGACTGGGGGAGACCTGCATTCAGTTTCCAGCCTTGACACATCTGCTCAACCTTGACCTTCCTGTGCCTAAACTTCCCCATCTGTAAAATGGACATAATTATCCTGCCCTCCTTTGTCAGAGCTCTGAGAACTAGTGTGGCATAAGTGCTACAAACTGTTATAATTCTTCCTCCTGTAGCCCGCCTCATTCTTACCACACAGTTCTGTGCCCTTCCCTCTGACTCACTTGCCCTGGAGAATCAGCTTTGAAAGGCATGCCCTGGAGCAGCAGAAGGAAGGAGGATGTAGGGATGGACTCTGCTGTGTTTGGGGGGAGGAGGAGGTCTCTGTCCCATGTGTTTTTGCTCTTGGGGCAGATGGAATTCATGTACGTGTTCTCTCTCTCTCTCCTGGTTTGGGACAGCAGCTGTGGCCAGTGGTCCTTTCAGCAGGCTAGGAGCCCTGGCAGATTAGCAGTTGCATTCATCGCACAGAAAGCTGGTGCTGATCGCGTTGGTTTTTTCCACAGGGTCACAGTGGGAGCGTAACCTGCTTGGACTTCAGCAGCAATGGCAAGTACCTGGTGTCCTGCGCTGATGACCGCACTGTCCGGATCTGGAGTACCAAGGACTTCCTGGAGCGTGAACACCGCTGCATGCGAGCCAATGTGGAACTGGACCATGCCACGCTGGTCCGCTTCAGCCCAGACTCCAGGTGGGAGGTGGCTGCAAGCCAGGAGACGTCCAAAGGAAGGGTTTTCTTTTCCTAGCATGGCAGGATAGCTCTTCATACAAAGCCCTAAGGAGGGGATCAGATCTTCTCCAGCATGTTCCGCCTCAAAGATTTATTAGATCCTCTGTCATTGCTCAGAACTAGTAAATTCCCTCACCTGAAAATGAGTTCCTCTTCTCAGGGTTTAGTGAATTCCACTTCTCTCTGCCCACTGGCCAGGGTTAGGCCTGGCAACTGGAAAATGGAGGTTAACTGTTCAGGCTGCCAAACTCTAGCAGTTCCCAGGTTCTCTGGCCAGTGCTGTGAGCAGAGCTGCAGCTGTTTCTCAGCAGGCATACATCATGCCAGCTGCAGATGATCCTGGAGTCTCTTAGTTTTATTTTTTGTTTTAATGCAGCTCCTAGGAGTCCCAGCTATGGCCCCGACCCCATTGAGTTAGGCATGGTGCAAACAGAACCAAAAGACATTCACTGCCCCAAGGGGTTTACAATTCAAGTGCAAGATGAGACATCAGGTGGATAGAGATAGATGGGAATAAAAGAAGACAGTATCAGAATAAAAGGCTGTGCCCTTTGAATATAAAAACTGGCCAGATCCCTTAACTGCTGTAATGCATCCAGCCACCTCTCCTTTGGTGTGTCTGATCTCATGAAGCTGTAACCCTCTAGGTTATTGCTTCAAATCCTGCCCAGAGTATAGGGCTCAAAAGTGATCTGATTGTTTGGCCTGTATGGCATGAGCTGTAATACCCAAGGGGCAAGTGCCTGAGTCACCAAACCGCCATCTCTGAGGCACTAGGTGTCCCACTCATAGGCGTTCTCAGAAAGAGCGAATGGAGAATGAGCTTTGGAATCTCTGCCCAGGAGGCAGCACTCTGCCCAGGAGGTTAGAGCTGTGCTGACGGGGACGTTTGCCCTGCTGGGGGGACGCAGACAGGATTCAGTCATCAGAGCTGCCATGAGACTTCTCACCAGTGCTAAATTCCACCCGAAGATGCACACCCAGACCATTGCAAATGGGAGCCAGGCTATGAAAGCTTAGAGCACAGTCCTGGATTGCTTACCTCTAGCCACCCAGCTTTATCCCTTGCGGTCTAGCTAGGTGCCCAAAAGAGCCTGGCGTGAGCTGAGCATGCCTACGTGTGGCCTGTGACATTGTTCGTTTCGTTGGCTGCAGGAAGTGACTGTCCTTCCTTCATTCAGAGCCTTCATCACGTGGCTGGCAAACGGAGAGACCATTCGTGTCTTTAAAATGACCAAGAAGGAGGATGGAAACTTCACTTTCACTGCAGCCCCCGAGGACTTCCCGAAGAAGCACAAAGCCCCCATCATCAACATCGGAATTGCCGAGACAGGTACAGACGCAGGGCTGCCCCCTCGGAGAAGTGACTTAACGCTTCGCCTTCACTTCGTCCTGGGTGATCTGGGTATATTTAATGTCCGCAAAGAGAGTTCTCCTGTAAGAGCCAGGAATGCTCTCGCTTGCTTCTCCGAGCACGTGTTCTCGACTCCTCAGAGATTCTACTTGCCGAGAACTCTGGGCTCCTTATGTACACGGTTTTCCGACCCCCAGATGTGCTTTTAACTGGTAAAACTGCAGGCTGATGGGAGCAGGAAAACTCACCTGGTGCTTCTGGGATCCATGTAACAAAACTTCCTTCCTGATGGTTCCTTAGTTCCTCCACACACGGGGGGCGATGGATTAAGACTTGTATCTGAGCGTCCTGTCACTCTGGTCAGGGTGGCCTGTGAGGTCTCTGTGGCTGCAAGAGAGGTTTTTCGGAGGCTCTGGTATTTCAAGGGACACTGCCTTCAATGTGACGCCGCTTATAGCATTCCGTCACTGGCGCTTGGCTGGCGGATACTGTGCACTGTGGGAAAGCTTGATCTGGCTGAATGCAGAAAGCCTATTGTCCGCTTTGCGACAAGGTACATGCCCAGAGACAGAAACACTTGGAACCTGTAGTTCCTGCCCTGTTCTTTACAACCGCAGGGGTCCTGCGCAGAGGGAAGAGTTTTGGTCCAAGGGCAGTTTCAATGAGATCATTTGCCAACCTGGTGCCTCTCTGTCATTGCCCCCCAGGAACAGAGAGCTCAGAGTGGGTCTCTACCGCTCCCCACAGCTCTGCCGGAATTTTCTCCTCCCCCTCCCTGACGTCTGTGAACAGATAGCTTTCTAATAGATGTTCCTCCTTCTGGTCGGGGGTGGAGCTGCTGGAGCAGCAGGTGTCCTGCACCGCCAGACTAACCGTAGGTTTGGGAGACCACTAATATACGTCCTTCGTTCCCCAGGGAAGTTCATTATGACGGCTTCCAGTGACACAACCATCCTCATCTGGGACCTGAAGGGGGAAGTCCTGGCCAACATCAACACTAACCAGATGAACAACGCCTTTGCAGCTGTATCTCCTTGTGGGAGGTGAGGAGCACAAGATTTCCCATATCGAGGAGTGTGAGAGGCCCAAGAAATACGGCAGACCAGGAGTCAACTTGAATTGTTTGCAACTGATTATTTTTAATCCACTTTTAAACAGTACCTCCTGCCCCTCACGCTCTGGGAAAGTTATGGAAGGTTTTTATGTTCCCCAGCTTGTCTAGAATGGCCTTTGGGGCGGTTGAGAAGTGGCACATTGCAGCTCATCTCTCCTTCTGCTATATCTGCTTGCTGCCTGTTCACCTGTGAGAGTAGCCACCCTCCTGAAGAGTCTGGGAAAGAGCTTTCCTTATCAAACCTGAGACCGACTAAACTCGTAGTGCGTCGGAGGTGCAGACATGGTGGTGGTTTTTCAAGTTTAAGCTCTTGTAGGGGTTCCTTTTAACAACAGTAGATAGCAAATCTTCTGGTGATTTTCTTAGTGGGTGTAGTCCATTAACCAAGATCATTCTGTTATGATCTGTCACCAGTTAGATTATGAACTCATAGGCACTGGAGGATCTCCTCCCTAAGGGCAGGTATTTGGGCTCCCCCTCTGCTGGGCTAGAAATATGCAGTGCCCAGGATTTCCTTTATTTGGAGCAGTCTCTCCACGTTGTCCTGTCCCGTCCTGACCGCTTGGGACTGCCATTCACCCTGTTGCTACACTGACTTCTGGGTGGCTTGTAAAACTAATTTTCCTTGTGACCCAAACTGATTCAACTCACCTCTCCACACAGGTCAGCCACCACCCTGGATGCCTCCTTCGGCATCTCCTGCTGGCTGCCGTTTATTCCTTTATTCAGGGAGTGATCCAAAAGCGGTGTCACAGGTCTGGAAAATGCTCAGTGATGGCTGATGACCACGCCTGTTTTCTCTCTCCTCCCCAGATTTGTAGCATCGTGCGGGTTCACCCCTGACGTGAAGGTATGGGAAGTGTGCTTTGGCAAGGGCGGAGACTTCCGGGAAGTGACCAGAGCATTTGAGCTGAAGCGTCATACCGCTGGCGTGTACTCCTTCTCTTTCTCCAACGACTCCAGGCGGTGAGGAGCTACCCCATCACCTGACCGTGGGACTTGTTAGCGGGCCTATGGCCTCCCCTTTCTCAGCAGTGCATGTCTATAGCTGTGTGCCCAGAAACTGTCCGTCCTGACCGACAGGAGGCTTGGGAAAAGGAATCCATGGCAGCAAAGCATGGAGACCGCAGTCACCCAGCAGGGTCCCATTTCTTGCTCCCTCACTGCAGACACACGGCCATTCTTCCCCACCTTGGCTGGAGAATGAAAGCTCATGTTTTTATTAACATTTGGATTTCCCGTGCTTCAGATTTGGCCCAGTTGGTGACTGACCCATGTGCTCGTGTTTGAAGGGAATTGCTTTTCTGAGCGCTAACATTCCCCAGCCAGTGGGTCAGCTGTTGTCTACCAGCCCCTGAGATGTGCAGGCTGCATTGTTCAGAAGGGCTGTGGTTTGAGGTTGGAGAGGGAAGCGGTGCCGCCTGACCCCCTGCAGCCATGACTTGTGCGCTCTCTCCCGCCGTAGGATGGTGACCGTTTCGAAGGACGGCACATGGAAGCTGTGGGACACGGACGTAGAGTACAAGCAGCAGCAGGATCCTTACCTGCTCCTAACAGGACAGTGTGAGGTGACGGAGCCGTGTCGCATCGCGCTCTCCCCTGACGCTCGCGTGCTGGCCATCTCTAGCGGCACCAGCATCACTGTATACAACTCCCGGATTGGGCAGCAGGAGGAACATTTTGTCAACGTCCACGGAGATTACATCACGGACTTGGCCTTCGACGTTAACAGTCGCTACCTTGTGTCGTGTGGGGACCGGGCTATCCGGGTGTTCCACAACACTGCGGGTTACCGGGCGGTCGTGGAAGAAATGAAAGGCATGCTGAAGAAAGCTGCTAACGAGGCTACCAGAGAGAGACTACAGCGGCAGATCACGGATGCCCAGAATGCGCTGGACACTATCTATGCCAAGAAGGACTAAATCCCCTGGGAACGGTGTATGTGGAGACTCCTCAAGGGGGGACCCTTGTGCTCTGTGTGGTGGGTTTTTTTTTTATTACAACGAGTTGTAATAAAAGAGTTTACTGACCGCTTGCCCCCCTTGTGGTTGCCTGGTGTTTCTGAACACCTGAGTGGAGAGATACAGAGCTGGGTGGCGGAGCGGTTAGTGGGGCACCATGCTGGGGATTAAATGCTAGGGGTGAACTGTGAGAAGAAAAACTTTACTAAGAGGTTTTTACTCAGGCCTCTAGCCTCAGCCACGGCGTGACCTGGTCCATGCAGGCGACAGGGTTTCCTCAGGATTGCCGCAGCTTCTTTTGAACTCTCACAAGAACTAAAATAGTAAAGCTCTTGCTCCACGTTCAGGGACGTTTAATGGGGGACTGCCTTGTTTCTTTGCATGCGCTGGACTGGGTCAGAGAACAGCGTCTCTGTAATAGCCACAGGACTGGCTCAGTCTGAAACGTGAGTGCGGCAGGCAGTCCGAATGAGCCCTGCAAGTTGGCGTATGGGAAGGTGTGTGCAAAGGCAGCAGAGAACACCATGGCTGTAGAGAGAGGCCTATAGAAGGTTGTGATTTGGAGACGCTACCCAGCATGGGACCATGTGTGAATTGTGAGAGGTGCCCCCCATCAGATCTAACAGGGCTGCTTCAAGCTTGCACACCTGGGAATCCTGTCTGTTACGAAAGCTCTGTTCCTCACTCATTCAATAGTGTGGTCTTTAATGAACTCCCAAGATGGCTGGACCAGAGGGGACTGGGTGCAGGGAGCGAGGGGGTCCCTGGAGGTGGTGGCATGGCTGCCCCATGGGGTGACCATGATGGGTGGCTCCAAGTGCTGGGCTGGGCTGTGCCCCCTGTGACCCGCCAGTTGCCCTGGATCTGGAGGGGCTGGGGGCCAGGCTGGCCGGGTACAGGGTGCGGGGTGGGCCGGGACAGGGCACGGGAGGGCTGGGTATAGCTGGTGGGGCCGGGCTGGCTGGGTACAGGATGTGGGGTGGGGCTGGGAACACACAGAGGGGCTCGGGACAGGGTATGGGGTAGGGCTGCGTACATAGGACAGGGCTGGGCTCAGGGCCAGGCACAGGGCAGCTCCAACCTGGCTCAGATCACAGCTCAGAACACCTGGCTGTGGGGCAATGACCTCTGACCTCTCACCCTGCAACAGCATCCCTAGACAGGGCGTTCTAGAGGGGAGGGGCCAGCCCCCCCCCGAGGAGCCCATCGGCCAGGCCCGCGCATTGTTATTGGTTCGTTCCGCAGCGTCTTCGCACCTCCTCCCTCCACGCGCACCACCAGCAGCCGGGCGAGGCGGGGCTGCGCATGCGCACCGTGGGACACCGTGCGTTTCCCTCCCTTCCCCCGGGCGGAGCGGGCGCGCTGACGCATTACGCGCAGGGTGTGGGCGGGGCGGGGGGCGCGCAGGCGCGGTGGGCGGGGCGCGGCGGCGGGTGCTGCGGAGCCGGGGGTTGCCGGGGCTGCGGGCGCCATGTCGGGCCGCTCGGTGCGCGCCGAAACTCGCAGCCGCGCCAAAGATGACATCAAAAAAGTGATGGCGGCCATCGAGCGCGTCCGCAAATGGTGAGAGGCGGGGCTAGGGGCGGGGCCGGGAGGCGAGGAGCCAATCCCCGCGCTTCACGGGCTTCGGCGCTGGGACGCCTGTGCAGAATAGCCAATCAAAACGCCGCGCGGCCCGGTGAGCGGGGGCGGCGGGGAGGACACCCAATTACCACTCCTTACAGTTTGAGGAGGCGGGGACGTGAAGAGCTACCCGATTGGCAGGGGCTTCCTCCAATCACACCTTGCTCCCAGGGGTGGTCTATAGATTGGCATGCTCCCGGTTTAATCAGAGCCCGCGGGCTGAGGAGGCGGGATCTTGTGTTACCATGCCCCCCCTGCACTGACCCAAATGGTCTCGCGGTCACAGGCTGGGCAAGGCCGGAGGCCGGGGGCGGGGCATAGCTCTGGGGGCGGGGCTGAGCCGGCTCCTCCCACCTGACGTGCCTCAGTTTCCCTAGTGGGTACCAGGCCCTGGAGCTGGGGCTGCCCCGCCTTGTCTCTGCCCTGCCGCACCCTGACACCCTTCATGGTGTTTCCCAGTGAATTGAGGAATATTCACGAGGCCTTTGCCAGCCATTGCGGGTGCACCTGCTCAGGCCGGACTGTGGCGCTCCGGCTGGGAGAGAGAGGTTGGTCCAGGCCATGGAGGTCCTGAGTGGGGCCTGGCGGGTCACTGAGCATTCAGCTCACGGCCATTCCCAATCTCCGAAAGGAGACATCGGGGTGCGCCGTTACAGCGTTTCCTTCCAGAAATTGCGAGGGAGCGAGGAAAAGACAAGTGTGAAGCAGCGGGTGGCCTCCCTTCTTCCTAAAAGCAGGGATCAGGGCGCTCACCTGCGATGCAGGGCTTCGAGTCCCTGCTTTGGGCCTGAGCATCCCACATCCCACGTGAATGCCCCCTGGGTGGGGAAAATCAGGGAGGGAGTGTCTGTCAGTCTGTCCTGTTGTAGCTGTTCCACTGTGAATAAATTTCAGAGGAATAACCATGTTAGTCTAGTTCAGCAAAACAAACAAGGAGGCCTGCGGCAATTTTAAAGACTAACACATTTATTTTTCGCATGAGCTTTCGTGGAGAGCAGGGACTGGAATGGGCTGTGCCTCCAGGCTATAGCGTTCCGGCCAACTATGCTTGCTGTGACACAATGCCTAAGTAGTCACACTGCTTAACTGGGAGGTACTTCCCACCCCAGACCTAATGACCAGAGGGTTGGGACTCTGGAGCAAGGACTTGAATGAAATTGAGGGATTCAAAAGTAGGTTCCCATATCCCAAGTGAGTGCCCTAGCTGCAGGCTATTGGGTATAATAAGGAGGGCATCGCCTCTTTCGTTTGGGGAACGGAGCCCAAGGCCTCTGTTTATCCCACATCCCAAACTCTGCAAAGTGCTGAAGACCCCACCCACAGCTGACAAACCTCTAGCTTCCTCCACACTGACACTCTTTAGCAGTTATTGATTGTCAACCCAGAAACGTGCAGCATATTGAAAATGTGGAGACAGGATGGGCTTAACTGAATTTAGTACCCATATGAATAACACAGGCTACTGCCTGTGTCCTGTCAGGGCCCTGGAGTTCACAACTCTGCTGCTCCTGTTGCTTTCTGGACAGTTTTCTGGTGAAACTGTCAGTTTCACTCTGCTTCTTTTCCTGCCTAAGCAAGCGTAGGCAGAAGTAGCTGCACCGGCGTGATCTTGAGCTGAATTAATGGCTAGTAACCGCTAGGACTTCTCGGTTGTGTGGGCGGGACAGGCGGTTTGCTCTGTTGGTTGTAACCTGTCCCCTGCTTGGTGGTAGGGAGAAGAAGTGGGTGACAGTTGGCGATACATCCCTTCGGATATTCAAGTGGGTGCCCGTAGCAGACAGTAAGGAGGTAAGTGCTGGGTCCTCTGTAAGAAGGCCCTTGCGTGTGCTGGCTGGAGAGGAGGCGGCCACACCTGGAAGAGGATTCGAATCAGATCACTGCTGAAGGAGCTAGACTCAAGTCATCCACCAGGAACGTGTGGCCTTGGGGGGGGGGGGTGTGTCTCTGCATGGCTCAAAGGAAGCCCTGGGGCTCACAGAAAAAGGGGATCATCTCCCCTGGCTGCCCCTCACAGTTCAGAGAGCAGTGAAGAAATAATCACTTTTGTAGGGGGTCTCTAGGGCAGGGAGCTCTGGGGCTGATGTGTCTTTGGGCAGTTTGCTCTTTGGCAAATTCCTGGAGAGGCTGTGGAAAGCCAGGCCTGCCTGGGTTAAAACAAAGAGGCAGCCTCACTTAATCATCTTTCCAAACTGGGTGGACTGATGATTCGTGAAAACTGCTCAGCGCTGCCTTGAACAGGCTGAGTGCGGACAAGTGCTGTGCAGGCATCTCCTTCCTCAAACACCCAGTCTCGGTTACACACACAAGCAGATTAGGGCAGCCAGGATCACAGGACGTGCTGTGGGCAGGGTACATCGCTCGGGTGTTTGTCTGGGCTGGTCCTTCCTCCCCAAGCGCAGGTCTTTGGGGCGGTTCTGCTCCCCAGCCGAGTGTTCGCTGCAACCTTTCTGATTCTGGGTTCCTCCTTCCCAGCTGAATTTGCCCCCAAAGAACCGTCCTGCAAAGGAAGACACGGAACAGCTCTGGGCTAGGGGGGAGAGAGGGGGCTGATATTTAACTGGTGGAAAAAGCCTCTGGAAGTGATGAGTTTTGGTTGGGGGTGGCAGGAGCAGGAAGAAGGAGGGATCCAAAGGAAGCTTTGAGGATCCCTTGGCTGTTCGCTGCAGGGCATGCGTACAGAGCCTCTGAGCCTTGCAAATGCTCTCAGGGCTAGGTCGAGCCCTTGTGGCCGGGGCAAGTCCGGAGCCCAAAGCAATGGGCAAATGTCCCTCTGCCTCGTGCAGTTAATCTGGGTGATTGAAGGGAGGGATCACTGGGGAGGGCAGTGCTCTTTGCAACCCTGCTGCGTCTCTCCTCTCCGCTTGCTCGTGGCGGCTAACCCCATGCTCTCTCCATTCAAGAAAGAGAAATCCAAATCAAGTAGCAGCGCCACGCGAGAACCCAACGGCTTCCCAGCTGACACATCCACCAACTCCTCCCTCCTCCTCGAGTTCCAGGGTGAGTGTGGTAGGGAAGGGTACTGCCGCTGTTTCTGAATAGTGAAGTGTCACGAGTATCCATGCCTTGCACGCCCCACCAGGAGCACCGCAGATTCCCACAAGGGACATTGTTCTGACACATAGTGGGGCAGCCCCACAGTCCATTTAGCCCAGTATCCAGCCTTCCAACAGCGGCCATTGCCGGGTGCATTGGTGGGGACGAACAGAACAGTCATCAAGTAATCCATCCCTTGTCATCCAGCTTCTGACAGTCAGAGGCTTAGGGCAACCAGAGCGTGGGGTTGCATCCCTGACCAGCTTGGCTAATGGCTGTTGCTTGACCTGTCCTCCAGGAACTGATCTCATTCTCTTTTGAGGCCTGCTATAGTTCCGGACTTCACAAAATCCCCTGGCGAGGAGTTCCACAAGTTGACTCTGTGCTGTGTGAAATGCTTCCTTCTGTTTGTTGCAGCGTACTAGGCTTGGGTGACGCTCTTCATTACCACTGAGAGGGGAATTGGGTTGATCTTCCCTTCCTAGCAAAGGGTGCAGCAGGGACCGGTGTGGAGAACTGGAGGAGCAGAGCGCTGCCCCAGTCAAAGCTCCTACTCCCTTCTCGCCATTGACTGCCCACAGCCAGCACCCCTAGCTCTGCGCTGCTCCCTGCAACGCCTGGCACAAGTGCAGGTGGAAGAGGCACCCGGATCTCCTCCTCTGCTGTGTTGAAGTCCTTCTGGGCAGGTCCCACTTTAGGCCCGTGGCTCCTGAACGTTTTACTAAACTGACCCACCGGCTGCGGTCCAAATCGATGGGTCTGGGGCAAAATCAGAAGTCAGCCTCCTCCTGTGCTGCCTTCTCTAACCTTGCCCACCAAGGGGGCATCAGTGCCCCACAGCCGTTGCTGGTGTCTCATGGCGGGGTTGCAGTCCATGACATGTCCCCTTCACTGGCTGGTGCGCCCTGGTCTGGGCCGAGCCAGTTCCCAGCCCTGCCGTCCTTCTGCTCATGGCCTAGGCAGGAGGCGACGGTGCCTGGAGACATGTGGCCTTCAGGCTAATCTTAAGCCTTCTGGGTGGAGACAGGCCCAGTATTTTCTCCAGGAGTCCATGGTGGATCCAGGATGGATGGTCCCTCCTTGTCCCATTCCAGACTCTTAGTAGGAGGTCTCAGCCCCCTTTGGCTTGGAGCGCTCTGTGATGAAAGGATTTGAAGAGGGATTTCCTGCCCTGCCGGTTCTAGCAAGGAAACTCACAGGCTGCCCACAACTCTGGCTTCTCTGCGTCCCCCTGTCCTGCTGGCATCTGAATCCTTTCTGTCCCTGCTCCAAATGACTCCGTGGGCCATTCTCCTGAGGCTCAGTGCTCCCCCCTGCGCTACGGCAGCAGTGAACCAGGCAACCCCCCTAACATGCTGATGGCTTTTCAGATGAGACCAGCAACCAGAGCTCTCTGTCGGATGTCTACCAGCTCAAGGTGGACAGCAGCCCCAACTCAAGCCCCAGCCCCCAGCAGAGCGAGTCAATGAGTCCCGCACACACGTCTGACTTCCGAACGGACGACTCTCAGCCACCGACGCTGGGGCAGGAGCCCCTGGAAGGTAGGCGCGGCCAGCTATCCTGCGGGAGGAGATCCTGGGGGCAGGTGGACCTGGAGAGGTGCAGTGGAGCCGCCCAGGGTGTGTGTGTCTCTGCTCCCAGAATGCTGATGGCTTTTTGTAGGCCCGGCCGTGGTGCGAGGGCAGCAGAGACGCAAATGCCCTGCAGGCACGGTGCTTGCTCTGAGTCCTGGGAGTGTGCTGTACTTGCAGGCAGGGGCTGTCTCGGGAGACCAGGGAGAGCTCTTGCTGCTAACTTCGCACTCAGCGCATCCGTAACCCTCCCTTTTCCCTTCCAGAGCCCTGCCTGCCTCCCTCCGAAGTTGCAGATGAGCCTCCCACGCTCACGAAGGAGGAGCCTGGCCCACTTGAGACTCAGGTACAGGCAGGGGGACAAAAGCCATCCCTGCATTTGACCGGGCCCAAACAACACCATTCATCTCACCGCCGTGTTAACTCTGAACCCTAACGATGGCACATGTCACAGTCGCTAACCTGGGGCCATTGCTGCCGTTCTTATCCAATTCGGTTCGTTAAACTGCTCCCCATGAGTTAAACTGCTCCCTCTCTCCTTGTGAGCAGAGAGCCCCAGGCCGGGGCTGAGCCACGCGCAGACTGGGAGCTGCATCCTGTGTTGCCAGTAACGCCTCTGCTCTCTTGCTGTTGCAGGAGACTGAAGAGGAGGAAGATTCTGGGGCGCCGCCTCTGAAGAGATTTTGTGCCGATCAGAACTCTGTGTGCCACACGGCCTCGGAGAGCTAGCCTTCTGGCCGCCCTGCCCTTCCCAGGGATGGCCCCTCTTGCCAGTCTCTCCCCACTGAGCTGGTCTGTCCTCCCTGGGGATGGTCCCCTCCTGCCGCCCCCCCCCAAGCCAGCCTGCTCCCCTAGAGCCAGCCTGCCCTCCCCAGGGATGGTCCCTCTCATCAACCCCCCCCACTGGCCTCCCCTCCCCAGGGATGGGCCCTCCCACCAATCCCCACATAGAGCCAGCCAGCCTCTCCTACCACCCCTTGCAGAGGAATTAGTCTGCCTTTCCCTCGGCCAGCCGAGGGCACCTCCAGCCATCAGTACGTGCAAACTCACCTCTATTTATTGGCTCCCTTTTCCTGCTGCTCTGTACTGGTGTGGTGTGGGGCTCCGTGCATCCAGCCTGCTCTTGTGAGGGCTGGGCCTGCCGGGTCTCCCGCTCTGCTGGGCGCTGGATGAGAATGGCAGGCTGGTAGATGCTGCTTCCCTGAAGGATGAGGAGGTCTGCGCTTGAGTGATGGCATCTGGGGACCCGTGCCCCCAGCTGCTGGGAACGGAAGAGCTGTTCCCATTGCACGTAGTTTCTCTTTCTCCTTGTGACCATGTCCTGGAGCTTCTGGTAAACAAGCCTTGGGGAGGGGGCATGGTGGTGGGGGCCTTGGGGAGTGTCTGGGGCAAGAGATGGGGGTCTGACAGCCTTTGTCTCACAGGGCAGAGCAGAGAGCCCACACTGGGACACTGTGCAATAGCTGGAGGAGACAGGTGTCCTCATGCTATTGAGAGGAGGCAGATGAGCATCAGGGCACAGACCCCCTTCCACACGCTCTGGGGCCCTGGCGCTATCTTGGGTCCCCCTGCAAGGTGGCAGCATTAACGGTACGGGCTATAGGCACAGAGTCCGGTTAGAATTAGCGTAGGGGGGTTGCCCACCAGATCCAGGGCTGGCTGTGTCCTGACCCCCTCTGTTCCTAGTGTGAGAGCCATGGGAGATGCCGAGGCAGGGCAGACGTTCTCCAGTGGAGTGACAAGTCTGACCTCAGGGCCGGCAAGGGTTTCTCCCCGCCAACCCTTGTCAGTCTCCCAGCACGGGCAGGGCGATGCCATTTCCCAGGGCCCCATTCTGCTGCCTGCCCTTGGGGCTCTGTATCTCTGTCCCCGGGCCTCTCCCAGGGAGAGATGCTCCCCTGGCTTGTTTACCAGGGACCTCCTGGCCCCCTTCTCCAACGCCATGGTCCCGTTTCCTCTGCGTGGCGATCTGCATGTCCAATCGAGTCTGTGATTAAGCCGAAGGCGCCGGCTGTGCGTGGCAGTGGAGAGATATTTTAGCACTGAATAGAATATTTTTCAAATTAAACTATTTGAAATACATGGTGTGGCTTTCTCCACCGCGGGCTGGATCTGGGCCAGGGGCAGAGACGCGGACGCGTGTGGGGGCTGTCTGGCTCACGATGAGCTGACTCCAGCTGGGAATTGGGGTTCACGCGCAGCGGGCCGGTGGGTTTTGTCTGGCTGCAGGGTGGCTCCCGCCTGGTGGCTGCTGCTGCAGTGGGGCTCCTGGCACCCTCCACCCCCACTTCCTTCTTACTGCCCAGGGACGGGCTGCTGGGCCCAGCTGGCCTCAGCTTTGGCCACGATCCTTCCCCTCCGTGCCTCAGTTTCCCCGTGGTGGGAAGCCCCCTAGGACAGCATGGGTCCCAGGGCGGAGCCCCGCCCCGAAGCCACAGCCGACCACGCCCCCTGGATGCTGCCCTTCTGCGCATGCTCGTCCAGAGCGGGCCTACGAACGGCGGGTCCTGCCCGTTGTCATGGTGACGGGCCGGGCCATGGCGGAGCTGGGCTGGAGCGCGGAGGCGGGCGGGGCGGTCTATCGCTCGCGGGACCCCGTGCGGAACCTGCGCGTCCGGTCAGCGCCTGGCGGGCGCCGCGGATTGGGGGGTGTAGCCGGGCTCAGCCCCGTCCCCCCCCCCCATTGGTCTTGGGGTGGTCTCGGCCCCGTCCCCCCCACGCCATGGTGGTCTCGCCCCCGTCCCCCCACTGGACTTAGGGTGGTCTCACCCCGTCCCCCCCAGCTCTGGTGGTCTCGCCCCCGTCCCCCCACTGGACTTAGGGTGGTCTCACCCCGTCCCCCCCCAGCTCTGGTGGTCTCGCCCCCGTCACCCCACTGGACTTAGGGTGGTCTCACCCCATCCCCCCCCAGCTCTGGTGGTCTCGCCCCCATCCCCCCACTGGACTTAGGGTGGTTTCACCCTGTCCCCCCCAGCTCTGATGGTCTCACCCCTGTCCCCCCACCAGTCTTGGGGTGGTCTCTTCTCCATCCCTCCTCCCTGGGGGTCCTGCCCTGTCCCCCCCACCTGTGGGATCGCCCACCCCGTCCTCCCCCCACCCCAGGGCAGCCCCCCCCCCGCCGTGGCGGTCTGACTCCCACCTGCTCCTCCCCCCAGGGTGCGGATCCAGCGGGTCACCCATGCCAGCCTCCTCCTGCCCCAGCTGCAGCAGCCCCCCGGCCAGCCGGGCCCGGAGCTCATCGGCCTGGCCACCCTCCGCCCCCCGCCTGCCGCAAGTAGGTCCCCCCGTGTCGTGGCCGGGGTCTGTCCCCCGGAGCACCTCTCCCGGGCCGTGGGTCCCCCAGCGCCTGCGGGAGCGGGGGTCGCGAATCTGATCTCACACCCGTCAGCCTCAGTTTCTCTGGCTGGGCTCGGCCGACAGAGCAGGGCCCCCTTTCCGAGCCCCCTTTCTCCCCTTCCCCTGGGGAGCAGCGGGGGGCTGGGTACATCACGGTAGGTAGTGCAGGTGCAGCCAAGGGAGGGATGTGTTGTGACCTCGCCGTGGCTCAGGTCACCCCGAGCCAGGACAAGGCTGTCCGTCCTTCGACCTGTCAGCAGCTCCCAGTAGAGTCTTGTGAGATGCTTGTGCTCCACTAGTCGTGTGCACACCACTGGGATTTGGTCTTTCTAGTCCCCGAACTTCTCACAAGACGCTCCTTCCAATTTCTGATTCTTTTCCGTGGTGGGTTGTGCAGGAGGAGGAAAAGGGAATCAAAGCCCAGCAAATGAGACACTGTAGGAAGAGCAGCCGCCCCGTGTCAGGCCAATGGTCCAGCCAGGCCCGCGTCCTGCTTGTGCTGAATGTTTCAGAGGGAATGAACAAAACAGGCAATCATTGAGTGATCCGGCTCCTGTTGTCCACTCTGTCTTCTGGCACTCAGAGGCTAGGGAGACATAGGGCGTGGGATTGCACCCCTGGCCATTTTGGCTAATAGCCATTGATGGATCTTTCCTCCGGGAACTCAAATTCTTTTTTGAGTCCTGTTATGATATTGGCCTACACAACATCCCACAGGTTGACTCTGTTTTTTTGAAGCACTACCTTAAGTTTGTTTTAAACCTGTTGGCTGTTAATTTCATTGGGTGACCCCTGGTTTTTGTGTTGTGAAGGGGTAAATAACACGTCTTTTTCCACACCATTCATGATTTTCTAGACCTCCGTCATGTTTCCCCTTCGTTGTCAAGTTCTAAAGGAGGAGCCGTGTTAGTCTAGGTCTGCCAAACAAACAAGGAATCCTGCGGCACTTTTAAAGACTAACCAATTTATTTATCGCTTGAGCTTTTGTGGGAGAAAATAAGTTCCCCATCTTCAAAGCGTCTGACAATGCGGGATTTCTCCCACGAAAGCTCATGCGATAAATAAATTGGTTAGTCTTTAAAAGTGCCTCCGGACTCCTTCTTTGTTTCCCCCCCCAGTTGTTTCTTTTCCAAGCAGAAAAATCTTTTTAATCTCTCATTATATGGAAGGCATTCCAAACTCTGCACCTTTTCCAATTCTAATATATCTTTTTTTGAGATGGGGAAGCCAGAACTGCAGGGAGTATTCAAGGTGTACCATGGATTTATATAGCGACATTATATTTCCTATTTTATCCCTTTCCTACTGGTTCCTACCTTTCTGATTCTTGCTCGTCATTGAGCAGATGTGAAGTGAAATCTGCTGGTTGGTTTTTACTTCTCAGCTTAGAGACCTGTAAAAAGCAAATAGCATCAATAAGGAGAAATTAATTCCCTTGGAATAACTAAGCCAGGGGTTTCTAAACACTTTAATAGCATGAGAACATTTTTTCCTACCAGGTAGCTTTCTCTCTACCCCCATCTGCTATCTCAATATCCCTGCTGCAGCTAGAGCAATTGCTTACATGGAGAAATGATATTAGGAAAGGACTTCTAATGACGTGCATCTCTAGCTTTTTTAATGCACCTGGGAAAGACGAGATGGAGCTACTCCAGTAACTGCTTAGGTCTCTGTGGGCCACGGCTTGAGATCAGCTGATCTAAGCTAGTGTTTGTAACACAGCTAAGGAAAGGCCCTGACCCGTGTGTGTCACTTCTCTTCTCCCCTTTCACATCTAATCCACTCACTCACCCCCCAAGTCCTGGGAGGGGCTGGGGGTATAATATTTCTGTCCCCCATTGATGTCAATGGTCGCACCATACCCCACAAAGGCCTGGAGGGAGCTGAGGGTCAGGTTTTTGTTGTTAGGTGCAGGTGACTTGGGAATCCCCGGTAGAAATGTGGGGCTAGTTTCTGGGTTCCAGGTCCTCCCACTGAAACTAAACAGAGGAGAGGATGCTGAGAAGCAGTGTGTGTGTATACTTGTGTGGGGGAGGAGGGACAGATGTGAAGAAGTGACCAGCACCCTCTTGTCTTTCAGGTGGCTATCGTCCCGATGATGAGGAAGAGGAGGCAGTGATTGGCTGGCAAGAAAAATTCTTCAGCCAGGTGAGTAAGTGGAAGATTGGGAATGACCCCTCCAGTGGCAGATGGTACTCATGTAGGTAGTGCACGTCCATCTGCAGTAGCGGCTTCATCTCTAGGTCCCAAAGAGGAATGGAGGCCTGTTCCTCTGGCTCCCGGTTAGATATAGCACTTTCTGCTGCTGTTCAAGAGGGTCTGTTTTCCCTAACCTCTCATGGCCACTGCAGTCTCTTATCTCTACTAGGAGAAAATGGAACATGTTTCGGATCCAGCTGCTTCCCTACCCCTGGACCAGTGACTTTTCCCTTGGACTGAAGGAGGGGTTTTTAGCAGTGGGTGGGCTTACGCCCGCCCACTCCTCCGGTTTCAGATAGTAGCTGCTTCCCTAGGCTGTCTCGTTCGTGTCTGTAGGTGAAGTGTGGAGGGTATTTGTAAAGCTGTCAACATCACTTTGAACCAAGAGAGGAAAACAGCATTGTGGTTACTATCTATCCGGGATCCAGCTCCTGGAACAGCAGTATATGGACCCATAATTCCAACCACAGCAATCTTAAATCCTAATCCTGCGAACAATTATGCATGGCAGTAACTTTACAGACCTGAGTGGTCCATTGGTTGTTATATGCATAAGTATTTGCAGATTCAGGGTCTAATTTTTATTTTTTACATGAATCAATCACTCCAGTATCGCACTAAAAACACCAAACATAACCACTCTGGTAAGTGCATTATTTATCAAGGCAAAAGAGAGATTTTTGAAGAAGCAAAACAACATACAGCAGTTTGATTTCCATGAAACCTTGGGCCAATGTGTGCAGAAAATCGTTGGCATTTCAGCGACCTGCACTGAATTCCCTTGGCTGTTAACTAGATGGCGTTTTGCCCTTATTTCCACATGTACTGTTTGGAGTTGTATTTTGAGAGGTCTTTGACTTCATCTTTACCCTCCAACTGTAAGAGGTCCCCAGTTTAATACGACAGAGATTTTATGCGAGGTATCTGATTTCAGAGAATAAAGCGCTAATCTTATCTAAGGGCCAATCCTGCAACCACGTATGTGAGGAGCTTTACTCAAGCAAGTCGCCTCTCTGAGGCCAAAAGGATTCCTTGAATGAGTCGCCTTGCTCATGTGTCGGCGTAAGAAACCCCCATTTGATGCTAAAGCAGCCCTTCTGCTTTCTCTGTGCTGGTCTCAGTTTGAGGTGGATCTGTACCAACACGATTCAGCCTGTCAGACCCCCTTGGATCGGCAGTACCACCAGGAGATCCTGAAGCTGGAGAAGTCAGGAGGCCGGAAGAACCACCGGATCTTCACCTACACAGACCATGACCGGTTCACCAACCTGGAGGAGGTACCTGCTGTTAGCTGTGTCTAAGCGGCTGCCATCTGTGCAGTGGTGTGCATCCACATGACCAGCTGTGCAGCCTTTTCGGAAAGAGGAATGCGTTCACTAGGTGGTGGGGTGGAGGAACGGAAGCCGAGGGTCCTGAGAGGCCAGCTCATGGGCAGCACCAGAATGCATTTTCAGGCTGGATCCCCCCATCCGCTGTCCCAATTCCAGGCTGAGTTCTGGGCCTTTAAGAAAGGCGTATGTTGAAAGTCGGGAGGGAGCTGTCAAGAGTCCAAGCTCCCCTGGTTATTCCCTGTTACAGTGGCAGCTGCTGTAGCTTATAGAGCCTCAGCTGTGTCCTGTTCAAAGAATGCAGGATGGATCGGAAGCACTGAGGGTTAAGCTTTGGAAGTCCTGCGCTCTTCCCGAAACTCTGACTTTGGATCAGCTCAGAAGGAGGTAGCGCATGCGTGCATCTGTTCCTGGTTCTGGGAAGGACTGAAGTCAGGCCTGTCTGCAGCTGGGGAGGGAGTAGGGGACATCTCTTGTGGTGTGGGTGGCCCAGGGGAAGGAGAGGCTCTGTCTATAGCTCTTAACAGTTCCACCTCCCTCCCCTCTCTTCCAGCACTGTCAGAAAGTGACCACCTCGGTGCAGGAGGTGCCATCCTACCTGGCAGAGCGGATGGCCAACTTAAGGAGAAGAAGGCAGGACCGCAGGCCAATGTGAGTGCACGGGAGAGCTCAAGGCTCGCTTCAGCCCTGTCTCAGAACTGACGAGTTTAAGATTCCCAGCTCTGGTGCCTGGGCTTTGAGTACCCCTGCCTGTGGAAGCTGGTGCCCTTCCAGGGGCCAGCTTTGGCACTCAGAGCCTGGGATTCGGGCTCTGCTAGGACGCCAGGATGTGGCTCCCATCGTGCATGTTACTGTCCGCGATGGGGCTGTGTTGCACAGGTGCTGTGGGTGTTTTACCTGGCAGCTTGGACAGCAGGGCTGATGCTGTCCTGTGGATCCCCTGGCAGGGAAGGAAATGTTCCAAAGTCCCGAGTCATCACCTGGGAGCCCTCGGAAGAATTTATTAAGAACAGCCACGTCATCAACACTCCCGTTCAGACCATGTACATCATGGGGGACTTGGGACCATATGGGAAGTAAGTAAAGACTTGAAGCAACCTGCTGTCCTGGATGGGAAGCCCCAGCTCTCCCCTCTCAAATCCCATTCCCCTGGCACCAGTCCCAGGAAGGGAAAAGCCAAGATCTTCGGCAATTCCGACTGCTGTTGCCGCCTGTCCTGTGTTTCAGTGGGAAACGTATTTGCCTTCCCCCAAACTCTTCGCATTCTGGTCAGTGGGGTTCTGGTTAGGTTTGGTTCCCTTCACTTCCCCTTCCCCACATGCTCAGCCGGAACCATGCTTCCTCTGGGAGCAGTTGTCCACAGACTGTATTCAGACTGGGTGTCTGTTTCGTGGTCTCTTCCTCAGGCTCGGCCACAGGGAGTACGAACACGTTCTTTGCACAATCAAGGTGGACAGCAATGGGGTGATCACAGTGAAACCTGATTTCACGGGCACCAAAGGTGCTTACAGGTGAGGAAGGCAGAGTGGGATCATTGCTGAGGGGCTGAAATCACTTTTCCCGGAGCTACCTGCGGGCTGGGGGTCTCTGCAAGCTCTGTAGGACGGTGGGAAGCTTGATCTCCAAAACGCCTCCTGCAGGGTCAGAACATGCTCCTCTGTGCTGTCCTGATCCTGGGTGTGAGGGAAGGTCCCCTCCTGGATCAGTAACCAAGTAAAAGCGAAGAAACAAAGGTAGGAATAAATGGCCAGTTTTCAGAATGGAGAGAGGTGTCCCCCAGGGGTCTGTACTGGGACCAGTGCTGTTCAACGTATCCATAAACGAGCTGGAAAAAGGGGAAGCCGGGAGATGGCAAAATTTGCAGATGATACAAAATTGCTCAGGATAGTTAAGTCCAAAGCAGACTGCGAAGAGTTACAAAGAGAGCTCAGAAAACTGGGCGACTGGACAACAAAATGGCAAATGAAATTCAATTTTGATAAATGCAAAATAATGCAGATTGGGAAACATAATCCCATCTATCTATGGGAAATGGCCGAGTCTAAACTAGCTGTTACCACTTGAAAATGAAGTCTTGGAGTCTTTGTGAATAGTTCTTTGAAAACTTCCACTAAGCGTGCAGTGGCAGTCAAATAAGCTTACAGGATATTAGTAATAATTAGGAAAGGGCTAAATAATAAAACAGAAAATATATTACCTCTTTATAAATCCATGGCATGCCCATATATTGAATACTGCATGCAAATCTGGTCGCCCCATCTCAGAAAAGATGTATCGGAATTGGAAAAGGCCCAGTAAACGGCAACAAAATGATTTAGGGGTATGGAACATCTTCTGCAGGAAGAGAGATTAATAAGAGTAGGGCTTCTCAGCTTGGAAAAGAGCAACTGAGAAGGGATATGGTAGAGGTCTTTAAAATCACGACTGGTCTGGAGAAAATAAAAAAGTATTTTTGACGCCTCATGACACCAGAACGACAGGGTCACCACATAAAATCAAGAGGCAGCGGGTTTTAAGTGAACAAAAGGCTGTATTTCTTCACACAACTCACGGTCAACCTGTGGAACTCCTTGCCGGAGGATGTTGTGAAGGCCAAGACTATAACGGGATTCAAAAATGAACTAGATAAGTTCATGGAGGATAGGTCCATCTATGGGAATGGCTGATGGGATGGCTCGTTTGATGATTACCTCTTCTGTTCATTCCCTCGGAAGTAATTGGCTTTGGCTGCTGTCAGAAGACAGGATATTGGGCTAGATGGTTTGACCCAGTATGGTTGTTCTTATTGTCTCTGGTACCCTCACATTGGGAGCTGCTGAGCCTCTTGAACAGGCGGTCAGCCCCAAGGGCATGTAGGAAATGTCATGCTTTTGTGTAGGGCATGGGACGAAGCACATCCTGGGGCTTTCCTTAATGATCCCTTGCTCCTGGGACTGCCACCTCAGCCAGCATGGTGGCTGTGGACACTGCCTGGATTCGTTTCCCTGTCCTGTTCTGCATCTTGCCCATGGTGTTTTGGGGCTGTGCAGGATCGAGGTGGATGGAGAGAAGCGGGAGCTGTGGAAATACACCCTGGAGAATGCCTCGGCCCAGGTGCAGCCAGAGGAGGAGGGACAGGAGCAACGCATGTTCAGAGATGTAAGGATCCGCTGTGGCTAAAGGCCCTTGGGTGCTCAGTGGTGGGATCGGTTTCGGAAGTGGAGAGACAGGCCCCCAAAACGCCGTGTCGCTAGCCCCCCCATGCTGTATCCCTCTAACAGCTGGCCCCTCAAGTAGCTAGATCTTACGCTCAGGTTCTCTTTCTCTGGGCCCTGGCCCTCTTGAGCTGCGTTCCTCACACGTCTCCACTTTGGGGCTGTTCTCTGTACCATGTTTGGAGATTGAAATGACTGCTGCCCGATGGACATTTTCTCATCCACCCTTTTTCTCCAGCTGTATAGTCGGCACAAGGAATACCTCAATGGCCTCGTTGGCTCCGACTTTGAAATGGTGAGTAACGGATGCTGTAGGATATGGACTCAGCAGTGGCCTGAGGCCAGCGTCGTTAAATAAATCACCTCTGGCGAATCGTGACTCCCATCGGGCGGCCTTGGTCATGGCTGAAGAGGCCCAGGCCTTGAGTCTGGATTCTCTCTGATCAGGGATACCGTTGTGCTGGGATAGCCAAAGTTTGCTCGGTTCGGGGAGAAAGCTGGCTACTGGCAACGCTGTGATCCGCGCCTACTGACGTGGAGTTGATTGTAGCAATGCAGATACAGATATTTGACCTGCAGAGACAGAGCTTCTGGGACTGGATGCTGACAGCCGCAGTCTCTGTGGGTCCACGCTCTTTGTCTGTAGGCTTTGGGATTAGATTTTGAGAAACAAAAGGAACACCACCTTCTCGGAGCTGTGGAGGCGTTTGCTGTTCTGTTCAAAGCCCCAGTTTTCAGTCTGATGTGCATTGATCAGAAAATTACCCAGTTGTTAGGAATCTCGTCTGTTTGGTTTCAGCCCCGCGTGGGAGGATAAGGGTTTGAGCTGAGGGGGGGACAAAGCGTTTTCTCTGTTTCGGCAAAACATCCAGTGCTTTTTTACATGCAGGCTTGAGTGGATGGGGCAAGAGCCGTCTGACCAAGTGGGATTTTCTCCCAGGAAAGCTCATGAGATAAATAAATCTTAGTCTTTAAAAGTGCCACAGGACTCTGTTGTTTTTCTGCAATAGACTAACACGGCTCCCCATTTGGAATGTGATTTCCTAAGTGGCTAGTGATTTGTGGTGTCCACTTTGAGATGTTGTAAGGGGCTTGGTTTTAGAGAGGGTTGAGTTCTCCAGGGATCACACCCCAGTCATTCAGACCAACTGGTCAAAGGCCTGGCTGGATCCTGCAAGAAGCCAGGACATTCCCCTGAAGTTTTGTCTCCTTTTGAGCAGCAGACAGAATCCCTTGGCCGGGGCTTTCAGTGTATGTGACTAAGAAGTGTCCTGCTTCTAACCTTTCTGCGCGTGTTCCCTGTCACAGACGCTCCCCGGTGCGCTTCGGCTGTTCGTGAATGGCGAGATAGGTGAGTGCCTGTTAGAGACGTCGCCTCTGGTGATAGGAGATGGCCTGCTGCCAGGGAAGGCCCCGCACTCAGGAACGAGCTGGGGATTTGGGTCCCCGGTTCAGGCTGGATCAGAAGAGCTTTGTCTGCTGGGAGGGATGTGAGCTGATTCACCCCCGGCGCCCCAATCCCAGGAGCAGCGTTTGCGCGTTGGAGCGTTGCCAACTTATTAGCCATCCCGGGCAGACAGACAGGCGTGCGTGGGCAGTAATGGAGACCGGCAAAGACCAGAGCTGGGGGGGCGGCGGATGAGGAAGTCATGCAAGAAAGCCTCTTTGAGAAGACCTTGGCTCATCCCCCCATCTGCAGTAATCTCCTGACCCTACTGGAAGCTTTGGGAACCTCCATTGGAGCTCTCCCAGCCTGTGCAGGGGGTTCTGGAGGGCTTGAGCTGTGGCCAGGAGACCCCCTGACACTGTCTTTTCCTCTCAGTTTCAGCCCAGGGCTATGAGTACAACCATCTTTATGTTCATTTCTTCCTGGAGCTGCCCAGCTGTGAGTAGCTTGCGTCTCTGTCGCTTGAGCTTTCCAGGGTGCAGGGCTGTGAGACAGCTCGCTACCACCGTAGCATGGAGAAACCTTGTCTGTGCCTCTGGGGGACAGCTCCCCAACGTCCTCGCTCCCCTCCTGACCTCCCAGGCCCTGGGTAGCAATAGGCATTTCCTCTGAGCGTCCCACTGCAGTGACCAGCCAAGAATAGAGCTCTGCAAATCTGCGGATATCCGCAGACCATTTCTTGCAGATGCAGATCGGATACAGATCGACATATTTTTATCTGTGCCGGGCTAGAGCCCTGCAAATATGTGGATATCTGCATTATATCCACATCCGCGGATACAACATGGATATCCGCAGACCATTTCTTGCAGATGCAGATCGGATACAGATCGACATATTTTTATCTGTGCCGGGTTAGAGCCCTGCAAATACGTGGATATCTGCATTATATCCACATCCGTGGATACAACATGGATATCCGCAGACCATTTCTTGCAGATGCAGATCGGATACAGATCGACATATTTTTATCTTTGCCGGGCTAGAGCCCTGCAAATATGTGGATATCTGCATTATATCCACATCCGCGGATACAACATGGATATTTGCAGACCATTTCTTGCAGATGCAGATTGGATACAGATCCACATATTTTTATCTGTGCCCGGCTAGAGACTTTCAAATATGCAGATATCCATGGAAACCTGCATTATATCCACATCTGCGGATACAACACGGATATCCGCAGACCATTTCTTGCAGCTGCAGATCCACATGTTTGTATCCGCGCAGGGCTCTAGCCCTGAGTCCGTGGGACACAGTCTGAATTCACAGATCTGCTGCTCAGAGAGAAGCAGTGCGCACTGGCTGTTTTCCCCTCAGTCACTGCTCCGTTTAACACACGGCACTCAGATACGCACACGGTGAAAACAAATACAAGTTTCTTTAAGAAAGCATGGAGATTGGAGTGATGGGAAATTGAAACTAGCTCCTGTCACGTCTTGTGTGTCGCTCTTCAGTGTTTTTCTGCCAGGCAGGCTCTGATCCCCGTTCACTGGAATGAGCCACGCTCTCAGCGAATCTCCTCCGCGAGGCTGCATCTCCTGATGTGCCGGACTGTTCCTTTGATTTTAATCATAAACAAGATGCTCTGCTGCTGTGTGCTCCTTCCTGTGGACTGTGATCCCTCGTTCAGTCTGGATTAGCGGGTAGCTCAGCACACAAAATAGACTTACACTGTGATCTGCGCGATGACCAGACAGGGAGACGCGTGTGCTGCCCCACCCGCCTGACCTGATCCCTGTGGGTTGGAGTCGCTCTTAGCCTGTGCCACATCGCTCTGCAGCTGCCGGACAGGCCTTGATCAGTGTCAGTGGGTTAGACTGTCTGTCCCTGTTTGAAACCTTTGGCTTTTTGTCTCGGGGTGAAGGGGGGGCTGTTGCCCTTGTCCCCTCCTCGCAGGGCTCATAGCTATCCACCAAGTGCTCCCTCATACTGATTTTCTTACTGCACTATCCTTCCACCTCACAGTCTCCTCTTCCACCAGGTTGGTCAAGCCCCGCGTTCCAGCAGCTCTCTGGGGTGACGCAGACCTGTGCCACCAAGTCTCTGGGAGAGGTAAGAGGCAAAGGAAAGCAGGTTTTTTTGGCAATGTGGTTTTCCAGGCTGATGGGGCTTCCTACAGCTTGCGAGGAGCGCTGTGTGCCCACTGACACCCTGTGTGGAAGGGTTGCTGCGGGGGCTCGTCAGCCATCTCATGGGGGTACAGGTCTCAGGCGTGACACTCTTGGGGTGTTCTAGGTCTTGGAGCAGGGATCAGTTCCCAGCAGGCTCTCCCCACCACAGCTGGTTCTCTCAAACCCTTGCCGTGTGTCGCAAGATGCTGGTCACAGAATCGTAGATGAGGGATGGAAGGAACCTCAGGAGGTCTCTAGTCCAACCCCCCTGCAGGACCAACCCCAACTAAACCATCCCAGCCAGGGCTTTGTCAAGCCATAACTTCAAAACCTTTAAGGCTGGAGATTTTACCCCCCCAGGTCACCCATTTCAGAGCTTCACCCCCCTCCTAGTGACAAAGCTTTTCCTCATATCCAATCTGGTGACAGGTTCTGTTCCTGTCCAGAGTCTGATCTTTGCCATCTCATCTCATCCTCGTTCCTCTTTCCCAGGACAATGTGGCCTTCTTCTCCTACCCCTTTACCCTGGAGATGTTTTTCACCCAAGAGGATGAGTCCGAAGGTGAGTCCCTTGCCGTCCTGGGCCTTGTTTGCCAGAAATCTGTCAGGTGCATTATGCTATAAACACTGCATAGTCTGACACAGACAGTCCCGCACATGGGCTCTCGCTCACTCAGAGAGGTGCAAGGAGCAAAATTCTGTGTCGGCAAACATTCACCCCTGGGCCACATGGACTTGGAGTATCTGGGGAATGATCCCGTGCTGGGGTGAGACTTTTCTGCCGGTGAAGTCTTGAGCGCTCAGGACAAGTTCTCAGTGGCCAGTAGATCCCTCGATGGCTCATTTATGACACCGTTCTCCCTCCTTTTAGGCTCTCTTCCCCAGTGGCCCGTGATCTATTTTGAGGTTCTCTCCCTTGATTATTGGCAGAGGTATCGTGTTGAAGGCTACGGGTCCATCGTGCTGCCAGCCACGCCAGGTAAAACCTCCCCAGATGGCCAGTGTGTTGGGGGCTGGAACTCTAGGCTTGGACAGTTGATCATCAGGGTTTCCCCCACCACGTATGAGGGGTGCAGTTCGCCTTCTCTGAAGGGTGAGGAGGAATTGGGTGGGTGTCTCTCATGCCCTTCAATGCTGTGATGGCGAGGAAGAGGTGGTCTGGCTGTTCCCTTGGTAACTCCAAGCATCTGATCCTCATAAAATGTTGTTACTTACCCTCTGTACAAGTGGAGTTACCCTTCCCTACCCCACAAAGCTGAGAGCACTAGAAGGGCAGAAGGCACTACAGAAAGAGGGCACTTCCCTCTTGTCGAACAGGGAAATGTAACTTCGTCTCAGAAAAATGTAAACTGGGCTTGATCTGATGAGGGCTGGGCTCTTACGTGCACATGGGATCTCCATTGTTAGCTGTGTGGGATGGGGTGGGTGCCGGCCCCGTTACACGCATGGGGTCTCCATTAGCTGTGTGGGATGAGGTGGGTGCTGGCCCCGTTACACGCATGGGGTCTCCATTGTTAGCTG
>VOCT01039550.1:0-12208 GCA_007922175.1 Pelusios castaneus
CAGGGCACCCCCTGCAGCCAGCACATAGTGTAATGTAACAATAAAGGTGAACCATTGCGCTACTACATCTTTCATCTGCGGGGAGGAATGCCTGGGGAAGGGACAAAAAAACCCAACAGAGTCATGTGGCACATTCAAAGACTAACAGATTTATTTATCGCATGAGCTTTCATGGGAGAAAATCCCACTTTGTCAGATGCTTTGAAGATGGGAAATTTACAGAATGGGAGGAAATTAAATGCAGGGGAATGTATGACATAGGGTCAGGTCAGACTGTAACAGCAAATCAAAACAGATGTTAGGATTCAAACACTGGGGAACAGCACATAGAGGAAGGTGAGGTCAAATCATCTGTTGTAATGAGAGAAAAATCCATAGTCCCTGTTTAACCACAAGGCAACAGAGTCACATTTGCATATAAATTTGAGTTCTGCAGTTTCTCTTTGAAGCTGTGATTTGTTATTCATCTGTTTCAGCACAGCTGTTAGCGAGTCATCAATGGAGTGAGCAGGGAGTTTGAAGTGTTTCCCTATTGGTTTTTTAGTGTTGAGATTTCTGATTCAGATTTGTGTCCATTTATTCTTTTGCGCAGAGACTGTCCTGTTTGTCCAATATATAAGGCAGAGGGGTATTTCCGGCACATGATGGCATAAATCACATTGATGGATGAGCAGGTGAATGAGCCCTTGATGGAGTAGGTGGCTTGATTTGATCCTGTGATGGTGTCTTCAGTGTAGATATGAGGGCAAAGTTGGCAGCATGGTCTGTTGAAGGGATATGTTCCTGCTTTAATGTTTCTGTTGTTTGATCTGTAGTTGCCGGTGAGTATCCGTTTAAGGTGGCGGGGCTGTGTATAAGCAAGGAGAGGTGCCATTGTGTATGCATTTATCCCTTTTATGTGGGATCAGACCTGTGTGTGTGTCCCTGCTGCATGGAATCAGTCCTCCGTGTGTGCGTGCACACGCACACCCGTCCTTCCGCACCCGTCCCTGGTATGTGTGATCTGTCTTCTGTGTGTGACTGTCTCTGCTGTGTAGAATCAATTAGTGTGTGTCTCTACCTGGTTTGTGGGATCAGACCTGTCAGTCCATGCACACATTGCCTGAGATATTCTAGCCTTGCCTGGAGGCCTGACTCCACAGTTGGAGTACTATATGGCTGCCTCAGTGCCCTTCCGAATCAGGCAGGCAGGCCTGGGAGTGGGGCACTGGCCAGGAACACAGGAGAGCTGGGGTCCATCTCTGCCTCTGGTGTGAGTCCTTGGGGCATTGTCTGCATGGGCAGTTGGGCTGCTGTGACAAACCAGGCTGGATGCCAATGAAAGCCTAACGCCGATGCGCGTTATAGAAGTTATAGAAACTTTTAAAGAATAATTGAAATATACCAACGTCAAGAATTGGAAGTGTTCGTCAACAGTGGGTGAGCCAATATGAAATAGTGTTACAGTAGGTGGCAGCCTTAGAATGTTAGCCCTTGACCTTCAGTTTAAAAAGTCATTTTTCTTATCTTTGCCAGTTGGACTCTCACTTCAGTTCAGTTCAATCTTATATCTCACTGATTGACTGGCAACATCCAACCCCTTTTATACCCACAAGGGCCTGGCTGACAACATTCCACTTCGTAGTTCTCACAAAGTCTGGAAGATTCCATGAGATTCTACAAAGGTCCAGAACATTCTAGGAGGTTAGTGAAAAATTAATCCACATTCAGAATATCTGAAACATTTTACTTCAAACATTCTATTTTCCTTTTTGTCACTAACAACAAAAACAGCTCCCTCAGCTCAGCACCCCTCAAGCCTGGCCACTCAGGTGATCACCTATCTTCAAATCTGGCCTTGAGCCCTCCACATCATCATCCATTTATCCATTCCCCACATCATCTATTCATCCCCACACACCATCATCTACCCACCTCCACATACACAATCCATTCATCCTCCCATACCATCATCCATCTACCAATCCACCCCCTCCACACCATCATCTATTAATCCCCCCACCCTCTAACTGTATCCTACCATCATCTATCTATTCCCTCACACCCTATCAATCATCCATCTATCCACTCCCATGCTCATTATTTATCTAGCTGACCCCAAAATCCCCATCAATTATCCATCCTTCCACACAGCCTAATATCCATTTATCCATGCACATACAGCTCATCATTCATCTACACATAGTGATACACCATCATCTATGTATACTTCCCAACATATCTTATTACCCATCCCCATACATCCCGTCACCCAGCTACCCTTCACTATATCCATCTTATCTATCCATTTCCCACATCATCCATCTAACTCCTTCCACCCCATAAGCCATCATTCACTTTGCCATCATTTATACATCCCCATACATCCTACCATCCATCTAGCCATCCCCACACTCCATCATCCATTTTTCCATCCCCCCACACCATTATGTCAATCCATCCCCCCACAGCTCATCATCTATCTATCCATCTCCGCATACCCATCATTCATCCAATCTAATCTAATTTGTGTAATTTAAAGGGTGTCCATTACCGCAGCATCAACATACTAATTTTGTACTCTGGTTTGTATAGAGGGAGAGTCCGGGCTAGACAGAGCTATGAGTTCTGAAGGGAGAGGACGGGATTCTGGACACTAGTCTGTGTATGTTGGTCCAGGTTGCTGCGTCCAGTTTTGGGATTTATCGAGTTAACTGTGCTGGGCCCCATTCAGGCTTATTATCCTCCTCCCCCCAGCCAGCTCCTGAAGACTAATCATGCTGTGAATAATGGGGGAGAAGAGAGAGAACAATGGCAAGCCACGGAGGGTGAGAGCTCCCACTGTTTGTAATTATACACTGTGGCACATTGCCGAGGGAGACGGATGGCCGGCTCCCCAGGCAGTTAATGGCTGAACAGGCTGTGCCTCTCCTGGGGGGTGAAAACAGAAAATCAGCAAGTAGTGAACCTGGAGAATCCGAGATTGGTTACTGGGATGCCAAGTTTATGGGCTTAGGAGCTGGGGCCACAATTCCATGGGCCTATAAGGTCCCTCAGTGTCCATCTATGGGATCGGGCCACTGGGCCAGAATGGACAAACCAGCCCAGATCACCCAGGAACCAGAGCCATGGCACACACCCAGCCAGAATAAGGCCTCATGGCATGCCAGTGAAGTAGGTCCCAGGATACGCATCCTAGCCTGAACTAGATGCCATGACACACACGCTGCCCTGACCCAGGCCTCATGGCATGCTACCCAGCCTGAGTTAACAAACTCCATGACACACTGACCAGCCTACACTGGAGCCCATGGTCAACAGTTAGCCTGAAATAGACCTCACAGAATGTCCCTCAGCCTGAGCAGTTCCCTGGCATACTATACAGCCTGAATCATACAGGTGTTGAGAGGGGCAAAAGAGGGCACAGAATGCAATGAGCTAGAGGGAAAAGGGGAACAGGACCAATGAGAGCATCAGAGTGCAATTATGAAAGTCAATGGAATGGGGGATGCAGAGGGGAATTCCAGCACATAGGTAGGAGGGGGTCAGACCAGACAGAACCATAGCGCCACCCCAGCCTGAACGAAACACCCGGCATTCTACTTGGACTGCTGGGAAATGTTCATCCCCACTCTTTTCCAGAGAAATGCTAGGGTTTTCTGCACAGGACTTGTGGGAATGTGTCAACTTCATGGAGATGTTTGATTTCTAATACATTTTCAATCTTTTGCCAATACCCCAAATATTTTAGTTTGCAAATGTGCTTCACAGGAGTTGTGGTTTGAGCCCCTTGTGCTTTCATTTGCCCATATGGGTTAGAATCCCCAGCTGGAGATCAGTTCCCATAACCATGGTCTTGATGTCAGGGTGGGAGACCATGGTGTACTATCATGGGAGATGTAGTTTGACTATAGGAACCAGCTTATAAAGAAGAAGTGGAAGCTTGGACAGATGACAAGGGAGGCGTATAAAGATATTCCTTGGGACTGCAGGGATAAAATCAGAAAGACCAGGACAATTGGAGTTGCAGCTAGCAAGGGATTTGAAGGATAACAGGAAGGGGTTCTACAAGTATCTCAGTAACAATGGCTATGTCTACACTTGTTAATTTAACTCAACTTAGCTAAGTCGACTTAACAAAGTCGATTTCAAGTCGACTTTGTTAAGTTGATTTAGCATGTCTACAACTAAATTTTAAGTCAACTTTGGGCGGACCCTACAAAGTCGACCTAGAGCATCCACACTGGATGCCTAGGTTGACTTGTAGGGCTAGGTGGACCTGGGACTGGTCCACAGTGGCAGGGGGGGCACCCCTTGGCAAGTTCCAGGGGGCTCAGCCTTTGCCCCATTGTACCTGGGTACAATGGGGCAAAGGGAGACAGGGACCCTGGCAGCGCATTGGGGCAGGGTGGGCACAGCTCTGCCCTGCCCTGTGGGGGGGCATGCCAAGCTCTCTCTGTGCCAGTCCCCCTGGCAGGGAGGGCAGTGGAAAGTCCTGGAGAGCCCTAAGTCGACTTAGAGACGACTTAGGGCTACTCCATGTCTTCACTGGCTTAAGTCGACTTTCTAAATTGTATTTAAGCCAAAAGTCGACTTAAAACTAGGTTTTATAAAGTCGACTTAACTTTTCCTTAAGTCGACTTAAGCGGCTGCTTAAGTTGAATTAAGGAAAGTGTAGTGTAGACGCAGAGTAAATTAAGTCAACTTAAGCAAGCTTAAGTTGACTTAATTGACAAGTGTAGACGCACCCAAGAAGAGGATCAGGGATGGTGAAGGTCCCTTACTGAATGGGGCAAGTGTCCTTGTGGTGGATGATGCGGAAAAGGCTGAAGTACTCAATGCTTTGTTTACTTCAGTCTTCACAGGGAGGGCCAGCTCCCAGGCTACTACACTGAGTAACGCAGAATGGAGAGAAGAAAAGCGGGCCTCGGTGATGGAAGGTCAAGTTAGGGACCACTTAAAGAAGTTAGATGTGCACAAGTCTATTGGCCCGGATGAACTGTATCCGAGGGTGATGAGGGAGTTGGCTGATATGATTGCAGAGCCACTGGCCAGTATCTTTGAAAACTCGTGGTGAATGGGGGAGGTCACGGAGGATTGGAAAAAGGCAAATATAGTACCTATCTTCAAGAAAGGGAAGAAGGAGGATCTGGGGAACTACAGACCTGTCAGCCTCACCTCACTCTGTGGAAAAATCATGGAGCAGGTCCTCAAAGAATCCATCCCGAAACACTTGGAGGAAAATAGATTGATCAGGAACAGTCAGCATGGATTCACCAAGGGCAAATCGTGCCTGACCAACCTGATTGCTTTCTATGATGAGATGACTGGATTTGTGGATGTGGGAGGAGCAGTTGACATGATATACCTCGGCTTTAGCAAGGTTTTTGATACGGTTTCCCACAGCATTCTCATCGGCAAGTTAAGGAAGTATTAGATGAGTGGACAGTAAAGTAGATAGAAAACTGGCTAGATCAATGGGCTCAGCAGGTAGGAATCAATGGCTCAATGTCTAGTTGGCAACCAGTAATGAGTGGAGTGCCCCAGGGGTCAATCCTGTTGCCGGTTGTGTTCAACATCTTCATTAATGATCTCAGTGATAGGATAGATTGCATGTTTAGTAAGTTCCCGGATGACACGAAGCTGGGGGAATGGTAGACACGCTGGAGGGCAGGGACAGGATTCAGGGAGATTTGGAACACTGAGCCAAAAGAAACCTCATGAGGTTCAAAAAGGACAAGTGCAAAGTCCTACACTTAGGACGGAAAAATCCCATGCACTGCTACAGGCTAGGGCCCAATTGGCTAAGTAGCAGCACTGTAGAAAAAGATCTGGGGGTTATGGTGGATGGGAAGCTGGATATGAAACAACAGTGTGCTCTTGTTGCCAAAAAGGCCAATGACATATTGGGCTGCATCAGTAGGAGTGTTGCCAGCAGATCGAGGGATGTGATAATTCCCCTCTATTCAGCACTGATGAGGCCACATCTGGAATGCTCTGTCCAGTTTTGGGCTCCCCACTACTGAAAGGATATGGACAAATTAGAAAGAGTCCAGCGGAGGACAACAAAAATGATTAGGGGGCTCGGGCATATGACTTACAAGGAGAGATTGAAGAAACTAGGCTTATTTAGTCTACAGAAGAGAAGACTGAGGAGGGATTTGATAGCAACCTTCAACTACTTGAAGGGGTTCTCCAAAGAGGAGGGTGCTAGGCTGTTCTTGGTAGTAACAAAATACAAAACAAGGAGCAATGGTTTCAAGTTACAGCTGGGGAGGTCAAGGTTGGATGTTAGGAAAAACTTTCTCACTAGTAGGCTAGTGAAACATTGGAATGGGTTACCTAGGGAGGTGGCAGAATCTCCATCTTTGGAGATATTTAAGGTTCGGTTAGACAAAACCCTGGCTGGGATGATTTAGTGGGAGTGATCCTGCTTTTTGCAGGGGGTTGGACTAGAAGACCTCATGAGGTCCCTTCCAGCCCTAAGATTCTACCCAGTCTGGAGGATCTTGTGGCATTGGACAGAATGGGCGCATATCCCCACTGAAGCCGAGAAACACCCTGGCTGGCCTCATGGCCCCAGAGAGATCAGTGGACACTGCTCCCTGGATTACAATGGCTATGGGACAGCTCATGGTGCAAGAGAGGGTCCAGAATGCAATGAGCCCTAGGTGGAAGAGGAACAAGGCCCATGAGGGCAGAGAGCTGCATGGGGGTGCAGTCATGAAGGTCACCAGGATTTGGGGCAGAAAGAATGAATTCCAACACAAAGCTAGGAGAGGGTCAGGCCTCTATTCCCTCTCCCATGCACAGCTCAGGCCACACCCTCCTGGAGACAGGGATCTGAGGTCTGTTCTGGCTCATGCTAATTCACAGTCCAAATTCTGCTCTCAGTGACACCCTGTTGAAGACAATATGGATGATTCATAATCACACACCCATTTTAACTCCCAGTCCCCAGTAGGAATGGCTGCTCCATATCCCTTTCCAAAGCCAGGGCTAGAACCCAGGCTTCCTGTTCCTCAGCCCATGTGCTCTAATGTAACCCACTAGACAGTGGCACCATTGCCGTTGGGCTCACAGGGCGTCGGCCCCGCATAGATTAGCCTGAGCCTTGGATCTATTTTCCCCAGCAGGCACATGAGCAGACAGCCTGTTTTCAGGGGAGGTGGAGCTAAACAGGGAACAAGCCTGCTTCAGCTGTAGCTGTCACTAGCAGGGAGAGAAGAGGAAACTTTAAATTCTCTCTCCCCTGCTGCACTGGCTCAGCCACACAGCACTGCAGCTGACTCCTCTGTATCCTGCTTTATTTAGGAGCAGCTTCTTCTACACAGTAAGTACTGTGTGTGTGTGTGGGGGGGGGGGGAGGAACTGGAGGAGGAGGAGGTGGTGGTGTGTGGAGAGGTGTTGGGAGCAGGGGATCAATCCCCAGGTCAGTCCAGTGGGTCTGGGGAGCAGGCTGGGGATCATCCCCTGCCCCATGGGTTGGTGACCAGCCAGAGCAGCAGCAAATTGTAGATTTGGGATTGTCCCCCCCCCCACCGCTCCTTCTCCAGGGTGGCAGGTGGGGACTGGTCACCTTCCCCCCACCTGGTCATTTGAAGGGTGGGTGGCCTGGGGATCACCCCGCAGCCAGGAGTGCCAATGATGACCCTGTTTATGAATTCTGCAGACCATATGATGTGCCTACAATTTATTCTGTGCTTTGAAATGTGGTTTTCTTGTTTGTTTGTTGTTAATTAAGCAGGGGGTAGAGGGTGACTGGAGGAAACGGAGTTGTGTTTTTAAACTAGTTTCTTGTGTTTGATTTCCCCCCTGCCCATCCCAGAGTGTGAGTAAGTAACAATTTAGGGTTGCCCTCTCTCCCACAGGTACTGGAAGGTGATTTTGGCCCCGGTACAGAACCTGTCCCCCCACCTCTGCCCCCCTCACCTCCTGCCCAGTAATTAACCCTATCCCCTCAGTTCTGTCCCAAACCAAACCCCTTTAATTCAGGGATCAGTTCAGTCCCCCAACCTCTATCAGTTGCCCCCCATCCTGAAGCCATAGTACAGCTCCCCCATCCTCAGCTTTGATCCTCTTAGGGATCTTCACCCTCCCCAAGTCTGAGGGGAGATGGGTTTCAGATGGAGTCCCCTCTCTCCCACTTCCCAGGCTGGTAGGGGAGCAAATGCCAGGGCCTGAGGAAAAAATCCTAAGATTTGAGATTTCTATTGGGAGATCATGAGTGAAGTTTATGTTTACCTGCTAGAAATCATGTTGTTTTATGTGTTTCCATTTTGGCATGTGTTGAAAAAGCCACAGTGGACTAATGCTTGATATTTATGCAGGCTTAAAGTAAAAGTTTCAAATGCAAAGACTAGCCCCTGTAAGCATTTTGCAACTGCAGATCATCATACCAATTACCTTAAGCAAAAGTCCTCTCTGGTATAAGAGGCCCCAGAAATAAGCTCTTTCACACTTCCAAGTGTCTTGTTATCAAACTTTCCATCCCCTCCCTTTTTCCAGGTGTGATTCTCTGAGGCCTTGTACACACGATCAGTTTATCGCAACAACGGCGTACACACGTGCAACAGGACTGTTGAGCATTAACTGCCTTGTTGTAGCACAATACAAAAACCACCTCGACGAGGGTGGTAACAGCTAACGCGGAACAGCTGTTGCACTTTTGCGCTCGTGTGTACGCTTACCGCGCAATGACTGGCCCCCAGAACTGTCCCAGCATTCCAAAGTTGTCCTCTCTGGTCTTCCCCCCACCCGCTCTGTAGCCGTGACGAAACTGTCCCCGCCCTACCCTGAACTGATTCCCGGGATTTTCAAATTTCTCATCTGTTTCACTTCCTGGTCTCTTCCTCGTGGAGTGTTTTTGTGCTCTGATCATCAGTAGCAATGGCGGCCCGCCGTGGAAGACGGACACCCCTTTGGAGCATGGCAGAGGTGCTGGACCTGATCAGCATCTGGGGAGAGTCCACTGTGCAGGCGCAGCTACGCGGCAGAAGGAGGAATTATGATATATTTGGCATAATTTCTCAGGCCATGTCAGAGAGAGAGCATGATAGAGACACAGTGCAGTGCAGATCAAAGGTGAAGGAGCCCAGAATAACCTATCACCGAGCGAAGGAGGCAAACCGCCGTTCCGGATCAGCACCTGCTACATGCAGGTACTACAAGGAAATAGAAGCCATCCTCAGTGGGGACCCCACAACCACTGCCAAGAGTCCCGTGGACACATCAGCCCCCCCTCATCCAGTGATTGCCTGAGCCGAGCAGGATGAGGATGTGATCGAGGAGGAGGAGGAGGAGGAGATGGAGGATGTCCTGGAGGAAAGCGCAACCGCGTGTAGCCAGGAGCTCTTCAGCAGCCCCGCTGAGACGTCCACCCAAGGCTTGAACTGCAGCTTGTTCTCTGAGGCGGCAGAGGGGGGTTCAGGTAAGTTTCTCCTTCATTCAGCTCTGCTCCTGCTAAAATATCATTGTCTGGGGTGGGGGTGCTTGCGGGTCCCCGCTGTGCACGCTATTTACTCTGCATTCATTAGAAGTGCATCAACACAAGCAGTGATTATAAAATAATCATCTGCATTTAGGTCAGTAAAGGTTTCCTCGATGTACCTCCAGAGACTAATACTCAGGTTAGATGGGAGAGCGTTTGTGTCTACGCTCCCAAAGACGGATACTCTGTCTCTCCAGCTGCAAAGCACAGCCCTGGGAACCATGGCAGCACACAGTGCAGCAGCATATGGTCCTGGCTTGCAACCGGCGGCATGTGGAATATGTATTCTAGATGGCAGGGGCACTCTGAGGAGAGAGATATCTGGTTCCATCTGTGTGCCCAGTGCAGATTGTAAGCCCCCAGTAAGCCGTCTATTAGAACGTACCTTGTCTGCTTCAGCGAAGCGTAGTGTGTTGACCGCCCTGTGCTACTGGAAGGTTACATTGGTTATCTATGCTATGTGTGAACAATTTCTTTATTGTTATTCTTTTAGTAGATTTGACCTTCACAAGGCCGGTGTCTACCCCAGCTGACCGAACGCGAAACATTCGGCGGCGTGCTCGAAGACACAGAGAGGATATGTTTCATGAGCTGCTGAAAGCAACACAGGAATCTGCAAGGGAAAATAGAGCCTGGAGAGAGGAATCCCAGCAGAGGAGGCAGAAACATAGGGACGAACTGATAAGCGTCATGAAGGAGCAAACAGAACTGCTCAAGAGCATGATTGCTTTGCAGTCCCAGGCGATTAATGTCCGGGCTCCACTCCAGACAGTTCAGCCATGTCTGCCTCCCACTCCCCGTAGTCCCTCAATGCATTTCTTTGAAGGCCACCCTTCCCCCTGGTACAGGACAATATCCAGTCCCCCCTCCCCCCCCAGCTACTTTTTTGAGACCCGGAGTTACACCAACCTGTAACCCCACCCCCACCTTTTCGGTTTGAATAAAATCAGTAACAAATACTTTGAAGAGTGGGTTTATTTGTACACATTATTGAAAAGCTCATACGGTGCACCTGATGCGTCCTGGAGGTTAACTAGGGGAGGGCATCATTGAAATGCTCCCTGAGTGCCTCCCTTGTGCGAGCAGCTTCTCCTTGTGCCACCCTAATACTCCTAGTGGCTGGCTGCTCGTATGCTTCCTCGAGGCGCTGTGCCTCCGTAGCCCACGTAGGGGAAAACTTTTCTCCCCTACTTTCACAAATGTTATGGAGGACACAGCACGACGCAATCACAGCAGGGGTGTTGTCCTCCGCCAAGTCCAGCCTCCCATACAAACAGCACCAGCGCCCTTTTAAACGATCGAAGGCACACTCCACAGTCATTCTACAGTGGCTCAATCGGTAATTGAACCGCTCCTTGCTGCGATCCAGGTTCATGAGCCATGGCATCAGTGGGTATGCTGGGTCTCTGAGGATGACTATGGGCATCTCCACCTCCCCCACTGTAATTTTTTGATCAGGGAAAAAGGTACCCCCTTGCAGCTTCTGGTACAGACCAGTGTTCCTGAAAATGCGGGCATCATGCACCTTTCCCGACCACCCAGCATTGATGTCCGTAAAACGCCCCTTGTGATCCACGCGTGCTTGCAGCACCATGGAGAAGTAGCCCTTCCTGTTTATGTACTCGGTCGCGAGATGGTCTGGAGCCAAAATCGGGATATGTGTGCCATCTATGGCTCCCCCACAGTTAGGGAATCCCATGGCAGCAAAGCCGTCCACAATCTCACGAACATTGCCCAATGTCACCGTCCTCCGTAGCAGAACGCGATTGATGGCTCGCAACACTTGTGAGAGGGCTAATCCGACGGTGGACCTCCCGACTCCAAACTGGTTTGCAACCAACCCGTTGCAGTCGGGAGTCGCCATCTTCCAGACTGCAATTGCAACACGGTTCTCCACTGTTAGGGCTGACCTCATGTTGGTGTCTTTACATCGCAGGGCAGGGGCCAACTCTGAACACAGTTCCAGAAAAGTTGCTTTCCGCATTCGAAAGCTTTGTACCCACTGCTCATCATCCCACAGCTGCATAACAATGCGATCCCACCACTCTGTGCTCATCTCTCGCGACCAGAAATGGCGTTGCACCGGGTGCAGATAATCGGTGAAGGAGCTGAGCAATGCGGTGCTGTTGCTCTGCAGGGCATCGATCAGCCCCTGCTTCTCGGCGTCCCCCTCTGATTCGGAGCTCATTGCATACTGAGCAACCAGCCGAGATGTATTTAGAATGCTGAAGGCGACAGTGGAGATTAGAGCAGGATCCATGCTGTCGCAGTTGTGATTGCTCGCAAGTAGTGCGTCGCTGCACTGTTGAAAATAGGTGCGAGTTGCTATTGGCAATGAGGAAGACGCAAGGGGAACACAGTGCACCACGGGAAAATGAGAGTTTACCCTTGGCGCTTTGCACTCCTTTCCTTCATCCCAGGATTCCAAGCGCCGATTGAGGGAAAATTGAACTGTGGGGTAGGTGCCCAGAATTCATTGCGCTACACCGCGATATTGCAAAGAATTCTGTTGCGTTGCAAGGAGCGACGTGTGTACGCGCTCTCCCGCAATAAAGGTCACGTGTTTTTAATAGCGCGATTGTCATGTTGTGCTTTAATCTGATCTGTGTACATAGCCTAAGTCAACTTAACTAAGTCGACTTTAAGTCGACTTACTTAAAGTCGACTTAAAGTGCAAGTGTAGACATAGCCTAGGTGTGCAGGAGCATAGGTCTCAAGGCTATATTCACTCATCCTGGT
>ML686164.1:0-17798 GCA_007922175.1 Pelusios castaneus
ATAAATAAATGTTAGTCTTTAAAAGTGCCACAGGACTCCTTGTTTGAGTTCACATTGTTTTTGCTAAATGTATTACAGACCTTTCCCACATTCTCCGCGGAGGGGAGGGAGACTAAAGGGAACCCACCTGAAACCGGTGGGCGTGTATTCCGCACGGCTTAGTCGTGCCTCCCCTGTGGCAATCACAGCTCCTGTCAATCATGGCTAAAGGACAAGAAATGTTTTCTTTCCCCGCTGAACGGGTATAAGTACACTTCACGGTAAGACCAATCCCACCATCTGTCCACACACAAATCGGTTTGACTCTGGCCAGCACGTACTCAAGAAGTAGGTCTTAAGACTCTGCTGGGAGAGGCAGGTCAGAGCCAAGTCCCACTGTGACGCGGGTTCAAGACCTGTCATTTTGCAGTGTGGACACAGGTCATGTCACAGACTTAAGGCAGAAGGTCTGCTCAGCGCAATATAGACGTGTTATCGCATTGATGAGACGGAGGGCCAGTCACTGTAAGCCCAGGTTTGCAATGCAATGCGGACGCTCAAGCACGGGCTTGGACATATCAAGCCTTCAGGCCTGGAGCTCACAGATCTGTATGCAGTGTTTCCATACCTTCAATGCAGGATAAGTCTTATTTAGTTTTCAGTCAGTGATATGTTTGAGGGTCAATAGCTCACACACCATCAGGGCTGGAAAGGGGCCTAAAATTAAAGCGTGCTGAAGTTTTTCAAAACTATTTTGAGAGGATGGGGAGCAAAAAAAATGCAGATTTAGAAACACCAAAACTTTTTGCGAATTCAGGTTGATTTTGCCAGTAGGTCATATAGGGGAAAATAATAATTTTTTTTTTAAATAAAAGATTAATTTTGGCATTTTCAAAACAAAATGTTTCTTTTTTGTGGCTGCTGTTTTTAGTTTGATGTTTTGCATTGACGAGTCCTGTGATTTATTAACAATGGCCCCAAAAGATTTTAAATCTAAACAAAATGTTTCAATTTTGTTGAAATTAAATGGTCAGTCGACCCTCCCCACAAATGAAAATTGTTTGCCAACTTTTCCATTCACTTGTCGTTTTGAACATTTTCATTTTGGCCCCAACTCAAAGTGATTTCTTGTTTGACTTTTTAAAATTCCTAACAAATAAAAAAGGCGGGTATTGGCCTGGTTCTGTGGGGATTACGGGAGTGGTTTGTAATCTTGGGAGTCTGTTACCCTAAAATCACAGGGGTCATTTGTAGTCTTGGGAATCAAGTCACCCTAAAATCATTTCCTAAAGTGTATCAGAGGATGGTGCAAGATCGCCCCCTACTGGACAATTGTAAGGTAATCTGCCCAGAGAGAAAGCTTCTTAACCGTACCTACCTCCCTACCCTCCCTTCCTTCCTTCCTTGCCCTAGTGATTGAATACTGGGCTTGAAGAATTGGGTGTGAGAAATCAGTTCATAGTGCAAAAGAGAAGAGCTTATAGCCTATTCATGATTTCAGCAGTGGCGTAGAGAGGGTGCCTGGCAGTCGGTGCCTGCTGGGCCAAGACCACATTTGTGCTCCCCTGGACTCCCCACACCACCCCACAACTTTCAGCTCCCCCACATCCCCCGGACCAGCAGCCCCCCCAGGGGCTTGGCCCCCTACTGTCTCCCCCCCCCCCAATCGCCCATTGCTATGCCACTGGATTTCAGTAGGACTTTACCTGAATAATTGTGTCTCCATACTAGAGAGATTAGCTAAAAATCTCATGATTTCCCCCAGAAAACAGACCAACCCCCAATTAATCAGGGTAGACAATGGAGACATAATCAGGCTGGACTGGAAGAAAGGGATTCATTAAACTGCAAATTGGAGGGAAAAGCCTGTGGGGCAGTGGAAATTTACTGTAAGTGGGAAACCCAATACTACAGGGTCTCTAACAGGAACAGGTAGGGGACTTTCTGTGCAGGAGGTCAAACAAGATAACCACAATGGTCTCTGATGGCCTTAACATCTTAGGCTATGTGTAAACTGGCAAGTTAGTTCAAATTAAGGAGGCTTAATTCAAACTAACTAAACCCATGGCTACACTAGGCTTTAGTTAGTTTGAATTAAGGGCTTCCTTAATTTGAACTAATGGGTTTGAATAGTGTATTTGAACTAAGGGGTTAATTCGAACTAACTAGTTCGAATTAAGCAATGTGGCCATGTTAATTCAAACTAATTGCTGAGTTCAAATTAACCGGCCATGGAAATGAATGGGGATCACTAATTCGAACTAAGCAAGTGCTTGCTTAGTTCGAACTAACATTCCAGTGTGGCCATGCTAGTTCGAATAAACTAATTTGAACTAACTAAAATTAGTTTCAATTAGTTAGTTCGAACTAATTCGAACTCATTTTAGCAAGTGTAGACATAGCCTATGAGTCTAACAAACTGGTGTAGCTGGCGCTTTATTGGCAGTACAATAAATGCCAGCCTCTGGGCCGGGGTGGCTACTCTTCAAAGAAATGATCTTGCCTCAGTGGTCTGTCATCCACTGGATTTTTTTTCCCTCTACCCAAGGGGAGAACATGGCCCTGGAAAAAACAAAGATGTGTGTGAAAACACGTTGCAGAGAGAAGTGCCCCTTTAACACGGGCGTCTCAGCAGGGCTTGCTCTCATAATCACGTATATTACAGTAGATTTCGCTCATTAGCAACTGGCTGCCAGTAAATGATGCTCTAGGCTGGCAGCTGGTGATCAATGGGAGGCAGGTTTGTAGCTTGCAAGGACGCAGCCCTGCATACCTGGCAGTGGGCAGAGCAGGAGTAAGGAAGCACACAACGCACAGTCAACTTGTGGAACTCCTTACCTGAGGAGGTTGTGAAGGCTGGGACTATAACAATATTTAAAAGGGAACTGGATAAGTTCATGGTGGCTAAGTCCATAAATGGCTATTAGCCAGAGAGGGGTTAAGAATGGTGTCCCTAGCCTCTGTTTATCAGAGGATGGAGACGGATGGCAGGAGAGTGATCACTTCATCATTGCCTGTTAGGTTCACTCCCTCTGGGGCACCTGGCACTGGCCACTGTCGGTAGACAGATACTGGGCTGGATGGACCTCTGGTCTGACCCAGTACGGCCTTTCTTATGTTCTTATGAAGCAGCTGCAGGCTGGGTACCAGTGTTTTCTGTCGGGCCTGGGCGTCTGAGAGTCACTACCTTACCTCTCCCTGCACTCTCTCCCTGGGGCTGGGACTCAGTACATCCCAGCATTTCCTTCTCTGCGTGCTATCACTGGTGATACCACAGGAATTCCCCAGACTCCATTTTGTGTCCCTAGCTTCCATTTTGAATAAGCAAGAGTCGCTCCTCCAGCCAATGTCGGCGAAAGCTCATGTACCCAATGTCATATTAGCAGGAAAAAGATTGGGGGTCAACTAACAATGACTGACAGCTCGTAACCTGTTACCTGAGGTAAATAACAGCGGCAGGCTAAAAACAGAGCTGACTATTAGCACAGGAGCTTTAGAAATATTGGCCACCGCCATGTTCGTCAGTCGGCCATGGAGCGTCCATGAGGGAGCTGCAGAGACCTATGGAGAAAAGGAGCCGCCAACAGCTGAGGAGTGTGTGGAGGGTCGGACAGTCCTGGAGAGAGGAGCTGCAGGAGAAAGAGCAGTGGCAATTGAAAAGAGTGGCGACAGAGGATGTCCTGCCACCGAAATGAAGTCAGCAGACAGGGAGTTACAGGTTTACTAGACTCATGGTACTGAGTTAATAAACACGGATGGCTCTGTGTCGATTGCGAAAGGAATTTACACCTGCAAGAAAGCATCTTGTGATGCTGGCCACCTGCAGCAAGGCGCAGCCACTCCGAATCATTTCTACTGCATGTTAGCACGGGTTTGAACTTGCACTAAGGGATTTGTGGGGTTTTAGATTATACATGTGTTAGGGGTTGTGGTTTGCACCAATAAAAAGTGCCTTGTTTTGGAAAGAGTCATCCTCCAGCACGCACAGCAATGCCAGGAAAACCTCTGATTCTGCTGGCCCAGTGTTTACTTGTCCTTCAGGGGTGGGTGGGTATGGTGAACAGCATCTCCCCTAGTGGCCTCTGCCGGCATAGTGAGATCAATGCAGGAATCCTGGCAGGGAGGCTGTACTACAGTTGGGTGAGGCATTCCAGTCCGCTAGCATTTCTCAGCTATCCAGAGCGGTACTAGCACCAAAGCCCAGGGCTTCAGTCGTAGCTAAAACTATTTCAAGTTCATTTTTACTAGTGAGTTGAAACCCATGCAGTCTTGTGCCCCGCTGAAGAGACCGGTGTGAAAGAGATGGCAATGTCCTGTACAAACCTTATGGAATTAAGTTTAAGTATCATAGGCTATGTCTACACTTGCTAAAATAAGTTCGAATTAGTTTGAACTAACTAATTCAAACTAATTTTAGTTAGTTCGAATTAGCTTAATTCGAACTAGCATGGCCACACTGGAATGTTAGTTCAAACTAAACAAGCACTTGCTTAGTTCGAATTAGCGATCCCCATTCATTTCAATGGCCGGTTAATTCAAACTAAGCAATTAGTTCGAATTAACATGGCCACATTGGTTAATTCGAACTAGTTAGTTCGAATTAACCCCTTAGTTCGAATACCCTATTCGAACTCATTAGTTCGAATTAAGGAAGCCCTTAATTCGAACTAACTAAAGCCTAGTGTAGCAATGGCTTTAGTTAGTTCGAATTAAGCCTCCTTAATTCAAACTAACTTGCCCATGTAGACATAGCCATAGAAGTTCATTGTATTAAAAACACAAATGTTGCTGTATTCATGTGGGATTGGCTGCGATTCTGTAAGGGGAGACACAATATAAACGTAGGAAGTGTCACGAACTTCAAGGAGTCTTAAAACAATGTGGCAGAGCAGCATAAACTTGTGGTTATGTGAGTTTACTGGGGAAGGTGAATTCAGATGTCAGTTATGCAAAAACTCAGCCTTTTGAAGCTACATCCTAAAGCACAGTCCTTTGTGAAGGTCAAAGATCCAGACCGCAGCAACTCCCCAATGCATTCACAGCTGTGCTTGTTCTAAGCAAAAGACATTATGTACTTGTAATCACTGGAAACCCCTGTGTGGGGTCTGAAGGGCTGTATGCTGGCCAGAGTCCTTGTTGGAGTAAGGGTGATCTCTAGTAAATTCATGAGCACGTGTGTAGGTTTTTAACCTGTCTTCTCTGTAATGCTTTCACCTTAGGAATAAAAGTGCTTGCTTATCGTAACTTTTACCTGTGGGCAATTGGGCTGTTGATTGCTTCTGAGAAGAAAGCAAAGCAGATCTGATTAGCCAGTCTGGTAAACTCACAGTACAATCATGGAATCTGTGCAGCCTGGAAATACCCCAGTCAGGAGGGAGAGAGATGCGGGTCTCTCCTTGAAAGAGATGACAGCTGAGGAGCCTGGCACCTATGGTGGGTGCCCATGCTGGACCATGGGGAGGAGAAATATAAGCGTGGTTGCTCTGAACTGTGATAACCAAGGTGTTATCCCACCACCCACTTTATGGGAGAGTTCTAAGAGGTGCCCCACACATTACAAACTGCCGTGAAATAACGAGAGGACACAGGCGGGGTAGGTTCTCTGGTGTATTGATTTCAAAAAACAGAAACATTGTAACATTTCCATTTAACAATACAAGGCCTTGCCAGATCCACCTACAGCAACCAAACCTGAACAGTGGAAAAACCAGGATGGGTCCCCTCTGCAGAAGAGAACCGGCGTCCGGCACAGTGGATCGAGGTGGGTGACGCTGAAGGAAGGTGGTGGGGCAGAGGACGGGCGCTGTTGTGGGTATAAGCCTTGGCCCGTGTGAGGGTCTCCAGGAGAAGAAGATCTACAGATCCTGGGACTGGGGTGGTTTTATTTTAGTATTGGGTTTTTGCACCAAAAGGAAGGGTAACACTTTACCAACAGCACATGGGCTTAAAGAACTCTATGCTGACTCTACTCCGAGCTGCCTTTGGCTCCCGCACTCGGCTACGATGAAGGAAAGGCACATGGTGGCTTCCTCAAACAGAGATGCACACCAAAATAAAAGCCACTTGGCAAAACAAGGCAAATGGTCAGGATGGGCCTTGCAGGGCGGTCTTAGTCCACGCCCGACTCAGAAAGGCCTCCAAAACAGGTCAATTAGTGTAACACAGAGTGGGAAGGGGAGACAGCCTCCTGCAAACCATGTGACCCTCCATTTCTTAGTGGACTTGGGGCCTTATCCAGGACTCAGCAGGAGGAGTGGGGTGGGACGCAGCAGCAGACCCATGCTGGACAAGCAGCAGTAGCTAGTGCAGCCTTGATCCAAAAGAGCCACAGTCTCCGCTGGTGTCTGTAAGTCCCGCTAAAGCAACAAGAGTCGGCTGGTTCCACACCAGCTGAGGGTCTGGCTCACGGTAACTGAGAACAAACCCCACAACCCAGCTTGCTTTGCTCAGCCTCTTGGAGACCTTAAAGGTCGCCCTGGTCAGGGCTGGCGTCGACATCTGGTCCCAGGCTTGAAACAAGCACATTCAGAAACTGTCTCTCATTCCATTTCCCTGCTCCCTCTGCCCCTGGTCTCTAAACTAGATCCTGTGCTCTCTCTACAGGGCTCCCCAATCCTCTTTCCGCTCCCTCTCTGCTCAAGCTCAACCCATCAGCACCACCTTTTAAGGCACAGTTTGGCTGCCTTTAAAAAAAGAAATATCACTGAGTAACAAAAGCACAGTACAAGAACGAAACCCAGCAGCATCTCCCATGGCTAGAACAATGCAGCAGCTAGCGGGGGAATGGCAAGTAAGCGGAGGAAACGGGACACAGGGAAATATTTTAAGATAATGCCCCCATGCGATTAAACAGGATGCGATTAAACAGTGCTGTCAACAATCAGGCTAAGTGGGTGAAATGCACCAAGGTCCTTTTCTGGCATCTTCTGCAGTAGCTGTTCCCACCATGATAGCGACGTAACAGGGTGTATATGAGACTCAGGGCTGATGCGACCCATCTTTTAAAGGATTCTGGGCCTAAGTGCAATGGTATCACATGGTTCTGATAGCGATATGGCCCCTGGGAAACAAGTCGGCATTTCAGCTCCGATGGCTTTACAGCTTCTAGTCCTATATAAAAGCTTTGGCAAAAAATACATCTAGAGAGCTATTAAACTACAATCTTTTTTTCCCTCTTTTTTTTCATAACCACAATTCTCCCACCTCTTTGGTTTTAGTTTTTAAAAAAATTATGAAGTTGAAAAGCTATTTTTTTATAGAAATAGATTTTTTCTTTAAAAAAAATCAAAGCATATTTTAGCATTTTTATATATATATATATGTATGTATATATAAAATTTCTGCTGTAGAAAAAAACACAAAAAACCCCCTTTGTATTAAAAAGAGGGGAAAAGGTTCTCTTGCTTTGGGGGAAAAATAGCATAGTATAGCAGGTTGTAAGCATGGAGGGCGCCCTCTGCTGGTTACATGATACTGCAGTTTTGCTGGGCCTGCAGAGAGAAGAGAGAAAATAAAGTAATAGTTTCTGTTTGCTTCAGTTCTTAAAGACGAACAGCAATAGCCACCAGGAAAATCTATTGCTAAGCACTGCTGCAATTACTTGATGGTATTTGAGTACTGGAATAATCCTATAAATCGTAGCTCTTATTTTGGATTGTGACCCTTTGGGGCAGGGACCATCTTTTTGTTTTCAATTTGTACAGCGCCTAGCACCTTGGTCCCTAGTTCATGAGTTGGTATTTGTAGATGCTACTGTAATATTATTATTATTATTGCATAATTAGTTCTTTTCATCCATATCACAAAGTGCTCTATAATCATATATCATTCCTCTCATTTTAAAATTAAACAGTTTGAGAATAACCAGTAATATGACAATGCTACTAATTAACATGACGTTAATCTAACAAACTAATACTAAATATTAAAATACAACTAATAATAATAGCAATCTAACGATGGAGAATCACAATACTCAGATACTAGGAGTTCTCATTTCATTTTGGAGTATTATAAATATTCGATTAGCACTTTAGTAGAAACAGTATTAATTAGCATAAGAATATTATAAATACAGAAGAATCCCATTTATCTGAACCATTTATCTGGGACTGGGGCCAGATGAGATAATAAAAAATTTGCAAAATCTGGAGAAGGGGAAAGTGCAAGGCTGTAGCACCATCTAGTGGCCACAGGAGAGATCACCTGCTTCCTGGCTGGCAAATGCTGGTTGTTTCTGTAATATGGAGAGCCAGGTAAGGGAGAGTTGGATAAACTGGCTTCTACCGTACTGCATTATCACAGCATGAGCAGTAAAATCCGACTCAAACAATACTTCTGTAGCAGATGTTATCCAAGACTGAATCTATTTAACAAATATGAATGAACGAAACCACCCCAGTCTATTGGGAAGCAGCAGGGCAGTGCTATTAAATCGATTGCACAACTGGGAAACTGAGGCACAGAGCGGCTAAGTGACTGGCCCAAAGTCATGCAGCGAGATACGGGCAGAGTTGGGGATAGGACTCATGAGTTCCCTGTTCCCTACTAAAGCTATTGATTTTTTGTTCTTAGCTCTAAGGGTGGGAGCACGGTGCCTGGACTCCGTCCTGAGACGGGGAGTGGACGCGGATGCATTTCTATGCACGTTGCGGAAGGAGGCAGGAACTAACCACTTGCCCTAAGAGAAGCACCTTCCATCAGAGACTTTCAGCTAAAGGAAGCCTGGCGAGGCCCTGAGTTCAGTCAAAAGAAGGCTCTCAGGAGGGAGCTGTGAGGGATGTGGGAAGATGCGGGCAGGTGGAATGTCAGAACGGAAGCAGCAGCAGCCAGGAGATGGAGAAAAGGGAAAGCCAGGAAAGAAGCCCCAGCAGAAGATGGAAGAGAGTTTAAAGGTCATCTCTATTAGAGCTATGATGGCTCCTTCCAGGAGCGAGGAGATGGGTTTCTCGCTCAGATGAGCGGAGCCTGTCAAGTCCTCAGTGCAGGTTTTGTCTCCCTGATTCAGGGTCCCTGCTAATGTTAAAATAGGAACCACAGCCCCTGGCTACTGGCTTTGCTGGGCAATGCTGCCAGTGGGATTCTCAGCAGCTGGCTTGGGGAGAGGGAGGGGGGTTGGGTGGCTTTTAACTGGCAAGTGGGGCTAGCAGCCAGCCCTGGAGATCTGGGCCACTGGCTGCCTGACTGGCCAGTAGAAAAGCCCAGGAGACATGGTGGTGGGGAGCCAAAATCAAGAGTAGTGGGGAATGAGGTGCTTAACCCTTAGACTAAGGTCCTTATCTTGAAGGTTCTAGGTATAGTTAACACCACCCTCCACGTACATGGTACAAACCATCGTGCTTCAAGGCATAAGTCAGTTATTAGCTGCCTGCGTTAAGAAGAAACACATCCCCTGTGGTCAGGCAATTCCATCATTGTCCACGGCAGGGTGGAGTCTCTTAGAATCATAGAAGTGTAGGATTGGAAGGGACTTTGAGAGGTCTTCCACCTGTCCTCTGCACTCAAGGAAGGCTAAAGTTTTATCCAGACCACCTCTGATAGGCTGTCTGTCTAACTTGCACTTTAAAACCTCCAATGACAGAGGATGTTTTGTTTTGCATGTAACTGATTGTTCCTTCCTAAGTGGAGTACTTTGAATTTGTTATTATTGAACATCATGCTATTTACTTCAGACCTTTTCTCCCGATCATTTTGAATTTTAATCCTAACCTCCAAAGCACTTGCAACCCCTCCCAGCTTGGTATTGTCTGCAAACTTTATAAACACACTCTCTATGCCGTTATCTAAATCACTGATGAAGATATTGAACAGAACTGGATCTGGGACCAATCTCCGTGGGACCCCACTCAATATGACCTTCCAAGTCTGACTGCCAGCTACTGATAACTACTCTCTGGGATTGGTTTTCCAACCAGTTATACATTGTAGATGAAGCAACTGCAAGGTGGGTGCATTTTCCTAGTTTGTTCATGAGAAAGATCTGAGAGATAATATCAAAAGCTAAAGTCAAGATATTCTATGTCTAACCGCTATCCACAAGGCTTGTTATCCTGTCCAACCAAAGCCACTAGGTTGGTCTTCTGACATGATTTGCTCGAGAGATCCATGACAACTGGACTGCAATTCCCACAGCCCCAGTTAAGGTCTGTGTCATTGGTCCTTTATGTCAGGGGCGATCCCGCTGAGGCGGAATTCTCAGAACTCCCATATTCTGAAGGAAACTGGACAACCTGGTTATGGACAGACAGCTCCATTCAAGGGCAACAGCCCTGACCTAGACAACTACAGTCTGGGCTTTGCTGCGGGGAATGTAAAGCTCATTTGGGCCCCTAGGGGGAGCTGGTGATTTGAATGCAGCCTGAGAACCAGAGATCCCCTGCCCTGGCTGAGTAGCTGCGGAGGGGCTGGGGGGAGAAGGGACCCTTTCATATTCACAAGCATTGCACATACTCTGCAAGCCAAACCCCGCTGTTTTCACTCCACAAAGACTCCTGTTTGTTTGTGTGGGAGTTTGGCCCAAGTGAGGACCCTGGGACTGGGTGCAGCCAGGTGTCAGAACTGGTCTCTAGGGGCCCCTGGTGCTGGTTCACAGCAGCAGAGACAGGAGCACTTCAGCCCGGGGAGCCACCAGCTGCACGAAAGCGGCCTGAAAGGAGCGCATGCAGCACTGGGCGTGGCCATGGGGCGGGGAGAGCTAAATCTGGGTCAGTAAATCCATTTAGACCATTTTGTGGTCTGTGCAACTCAGAGATCTGCAGGGAGGGGAGCCTTCAGCAGACTAATTGTGTTTGTAGCAGGATCTTCTAGAGAAGAGGGCTGGATTTTGGCTTGCTGAGTGAGGACCTGTTTGTATTTAGAGCACATTGATCTGGGTACAAACTGGCCCTAACCAATGGGCAGAAAGAACCACCAAAATTCTGATGGGAATCTACCAACCAATGTTCCCAAGGGGGCCTTCAGATGAGTGAGATTCAGTAGCTTAGAGCTTGGGCTGCACTTGGATACCTGGCTACCTGTAACCCCCTTCTTGCAGGATTCCCTTGCTCCAGAGTGATGGGCCTTCTTTCTTGCACACTGACCTGACTGCGTGGGTTGGAGTTACCCAGGATGTAGGACCTGGTCACCAGGTTTTCTCCAAGGCCACTGCTGCCTCCACCGGTGCCCCCGAGGGAGCGGTAGCTGCGAGTGATGGTGAGACTAGAAGCAGATGATTCCGAGGACATGGAGCCGGCTGCAGCATTCTGGCCCCCGCTGGCTTTCTCGGCTGGCTGGCCACAGGTGCCGCACACCACGGTACGGGAGCGCAGGTTGTACTCACCAGGATCTCCTGTGCCACTGCAGTGGGCCTAGGGGGGTTGAAATAGAAACAAGGAGGCTTCAGTACTCATGTACCTTCTTCCAGGGCTTGAGACTCTCAAGGAGACCAGAGTGAAGAGTGGAAGAAATCCTCAGGCCCACCTCAGTTACCGCAAGGGTTTAATGAGCACCCCAAGGAGGCAGAAGCAGAAGGCTGCTCTCATGCTACACCCACCTCGCCCTGCTGGAGCCCCACAGCTATGAGGGGAGTCTCTGAGAGGAGAAATTGACCTTTCCTGTTTTCAGATGGGCATCGGAGCTGTTCAAGTACCTTCTCACCCTATCAGGGCTGGACTGTGCCTGTCTCGTGATCAGTATTTTGGGATGTCGCATGCTGGCAGATATTCTGCCATTGCAGGAGGCCCACAAGCCATGGAGTCCTGAGACCATGGTGGTGGGTGCATTAGAAGAACTTGGATAAAAAAGAATGTGTGCATGGGAGGTTCTTGACCTGAGGGACATGATCTCCCTGTCATCCCCATATTGCTGAATGTGGGGCCAGAGGTACCAGCTAGATGGTGGTCAGTGTATGACAAAGGCTGAGAGCCTCCGGAATGGACAAACTCCTACTGAAGCCAAAGGGAGCAATTCACATCTAGAGTGGGCAAACAGGAGCCCCTGAAACAGCTGCCGGTGGAACACATTTGACCTAGGCACTGGTGCAGCTCCCTCTTGTCATGCATGCACCCAGCTCTGCCGACAGAGATTTGTGTAGCCCTTAAGCCAGCAAAGCCTTTTGTACCAAGGAGACCGGCACCACGGGAACCAGAAGTGCAGCATTCAAATTTCACATCAAGATCTCCTAAATGTAATTAAGTGGTGCAGTCCTTGAGCCGAGTTAGTCACATTTTGGACCACTGCATGTGTAGAGCCACGGCAGGGTGATCAGAGATGGAGTGCACCCCAGTGAGCTTTCTGGGACAGGAAGGAAGGTTTGAAGTCTGATCCACTCAGAGTCTTAACATGAGCCCATTTCTGTGGCAATGGAGCGTTGGGGTTTTGAGTCAGGCCCACCCAGATCGTTACTCAGCCCTGGCATGACCAGGCTAGGTAAGGAAACGTGGTCAGCTTGGAGTCAGATCTGTTGCTTGCTTCCTCTCCTCGTCATGCCTGGCTCTTCTGCACCAATGATGTGGACAATTCAGTGCTTCAACATCACCAAACGCTGTGTTATTAGTGGTTTGCCTGCAGTTAGCACCAACTAGCCAGTCCTGTCTATTCCCCAGCCCTGCCTCAGACAGCTACGCTGAAAGACTGGCCTGGGAGAAGAAAATTTTAACCAAGGCCATCCTAAAACAGCTAACATCCCCTGTCATGGATCCAACATGGGCTCGATGAATCTGCTTCTACCTAGGAATTTCACTCCAGGAAGGAATTCAATGCCCAAAACAAATGGGAAACTCCAGCCAGACAGAGATCCTGAATCTTTTGTCTAGGGCTGATCATTATTCGGACTGACACAGCTGTTTGGATCCTAATTAATGGAAAAGAAAGCCACTGGGCACTGCATCTGGCACCACCCCCTAAGCAGAGTTGCCGTGTGGCAGAGAGGAAAACCGGGACCTTCTTCTCAATCGTTCCCTTGGAGAATCTCCTCCAGGAGCCCTGGATATTCTCCTGTCTGATACACACTGGAGGTGCCTCTGTCTCACTCTCATTTAGATAAGGAACATTGCAGGGGGAGAAGAAGAGAACATGCTTCTTTCTTATAGTGCACCAGCCAATTCTCAGTTTCAGGAAGCCATCTGTCTGTCACTGGCCCCAGATTTGGAAGGACACCTTCAGGTCTGCAGGGAAGGAAGTGCGAGTCCAAGAACGTGTTTGGGGAGCTGAAACCACAGCTGTCACCAGCATCTTTGGTGGTGTTTCAGCAGCCAGCTGCAACCGTGCAAAGCAGAGGGTCTTAGAGCAGTCCTCTGTACATCCTGCTTTCCACCAAAGCAGCCCATGTCATCCTCCAGGTGAAACCCTGTGTATGCAAGGCTACGGGCTGGACTGCAGAGTGGCTTTTTGAAGTTTCTGCTTGGAAGCTCATTCTGCCACTTCTCCAGGGGGCCAATCACAGCCCTTTCATTTGGGTTGCTCCAAACGAAGACACAGCCCCCACTGTTGGCTCGGTCCATTGGTGCAGGTGCCGGGAGCATCTCCACGTCCACAGATAACCTCATGTCCTCGATGGAGAGTAGTTTGCCTCCCTGATACTCTGGTGCAGGATCCATATATCAACAGAAGCAGGGGACTAGCTTGAGGTCACCCAGTAGGCCAGGGAAGAGGCAGATCTCGAGGCCCCTCCCCCCCACCTCATCCAGCTGCCTGGCCCTAACAGAGCATGACACTCACATGGTGGTGACGGTGGTGGATGCTCACATCGTCGTCATCCTCCTCCTCATCATTGATGATCACTGTGCGCACCAGCTTCCTCATGGCTACCTCCTGCAAGGGGAGGAGAGGAAAGTCAGGCGGCAGCCACAACTGCTGAGATTCCCCTTCATTCTATGGCTGGGGTGAAAGATCACCCAAGCGGCTCCCAGCCCAGATGGCGATGACTCACGAGGGTGAACCAGACCCGAACCCGCTCACCTGTGCGTCCCTTTCACCCCGCACCCGTCCCTCTCTGGCATCTGGCCAGAGCATGTTGCTGTGAGACCTTGATCACCACTACCATTGTCTCCGCCCCACCACCGGGACAGGAGCCTCACCTCTCCATTAGAGCTGATCAGGGCGGTGCGCAGGCTGTCCCCAATGCCCCAGGAGCTTTGGGCCTTCCACACCATGTCGGTGGGGGGGCTATGGGTGGCGCCGGCTCCAGATGCCCAGATCTGAAAGGAACACACAGAGAACAGTAGCATCTCGCGCCGGCTGAACCATAACTCCCTGCTTAGGTCTTTGCCCCCGTCTAGCAGCCGCTCCACATAAAAGGGTAAGAATCTACTCTAGCTGAGCACCGGGAATTGTTCCGATAGTTTCAACTGGAGCGGCTCACCCTTTTGATGTTATAGGTTCCAGATTCAAACCCTCATGTCAGACTGCTAAACTGGGGGGGGGGGGGGGTTCACTGCTATCTATACTGCAAGAGACAGACGCTAGACAGAGGGGCTCAGAAAATTGTAGGCAGGATTTGAAACCGCATGGGGGAGTTTGCTGCTGCAAATCAGGCTTCCACTCATTCCTAGGCTGCAATTTGGTGACACTTCCTCCCCAAACAGCAGAAATCCCGTGGTGTGATTCCTTCCATCCTGGTCCTACATCTGGAAATTCCTTCAGGGGAAGGGGAGGACAGGCCACCCCGATCCCTGGAGCCCCAGGAACTGCAATCCCCATCCCATCCCAAAGGGGAGCCCTATAGCCTCTCTCTAGTGAGGATGCATCTGGGTTTGGTGGGATTTGCTCTGTTCTTCAGGAGAGCAGGACCCACAGCTCTCCCCCCTGGGATGACTCGAGGGTGAAAAACGCAAACTGAGAAGGGCTCATTGGTTCCTCAGGGCACTAACCCTTCCTTAGCCCCGTGTGAGTGCAGTTTGTTACTCACCGTGACCACCTGACCAGCCTTCAGGGTGAACTTGGGAGGGAAGCGGTAGCTGATGGGAGCTTCGTCTCCATTCTGACGCTTGATCTGCCAGTTCCCCATCGCCTGGTCCTATGAACCAGAAGACAGAGGCCTTGAGAAACAGTTGAATCAAAGTTGTTCTGGTTTTTTCTTCCCTTGGCAAAGATCCTGGGGTCAAGGGATTGAGCTGGAACTTGGCCATAGACTCCCTGACCATCAACAAGTCACATCACTGCCCTCTGCCTCAGTTTCCCCATCTTCTGCTTATGTAGCCTTTCCCATCCTTTGACTGTCTTGTTTATATACACACAGATTCTGGGGGCAGAGACTGGCTCTCACTGGTCTATATACACACAGATTCTGGGGGCAGGGACTGGCTCTCACTGGGTATGTGTACATCTCCCAATACAGTGGGGCCCTGCCTTCTGTTGGAGCCTCTAGGCACTACCCAGACAGTGTGGATAGAGCACTGGACTGGGACTCAGGAGACCTGGCTTCTACCCCCAGCTATGACATTAGTTTTCTGTGGGGCCTTGGGGAAATCACTTCTGTTCTGTGCCTCGGTTTCCCCATCTGTAAAATGAGGATAATCATATAGCCCTACTTGCACAGCGCTTTGAGATCTGCCGATTAAAAGGGCTAGATAATGCTAGGGATTCCTCATGCTAGGTCTGGTTCTGAAGGACTCAGAGCTGGGTTTCTACTTTATTCACCTAATGTTAGAGCCTATGAGATCTTTGCTTTATTCTAGCAGATCTTGGAAGCGAGCATCAGACCAAACACGTCAATGACACGCCTACATTGCCTTTCGTTCTACAGCAATTACAGCAGCTGCTGAAATGCATCCGTCTCTGGGGTGAGACACAGCAGCTGTCTCACAGCACCCTTAATAGAGCACCACCAGTTTACACTAGGATTTGACTCTACATTCTCAAACAAAAATCACAGCCACCTCTGCCTGCCCAGTGGGCTCAGGGCTGACCCGAGGGGAAAAGCACTCCAAGGACTACAGTTTCACGTCCAGCCACGACCCATCCTGACCCCGCTTAGGAATGACCAGCATCGCCACCAGAAAATTTACCTCGCTGGACTTGTTCCTGAGACGGACAAATTTCCCTTCCAAGTCAACCTCTTCCACGGCCACGCGGCCGCTGGTCCTCGCATGTTGGGAGAAGCTGGTCCGGCGCTCTCCGTCCTCCAGCTTCCTCTTCTTGGAAGAGCCCGGAGTGGTGGAGTGGCTCACGTGGATCCTGGAGCCCCCTTTCTGGGAGCTGGGACTTGGAGACAGCCTCAGTCTTAGGAGAGAATGAGAGGGAGGGAGTGAGCATGGGTTAAGTGGGAACGAGGGCCTAGACCTGTTGGGATGCTGGTTCTAGTCTGGGCTTGGTCAAGAGCAACAGAGGGGACACGATCTTACAGCTGTTTGGCAACCTGCAGGTAGAAGTCACAACCTCTGGGCGCGTCCCTGATGCACCCGTCTCCATCATAAAATCCCAACCCACAGAATCCCCACAACCTCTCAGCAGACACACCCAGGGCTGACCCGGCTGCAGTGGCTGAAGTCTGGGGCTGGGAGTCTCGTAGGCAGGGCAGGAGACCAAGCCCCCCTGGATGATGCCTGTTCCCCAGAGAGGTTGCCTCCAAGGCTGGTTGTTCCACCCACAGCTGGCGTGTTACGATAATGATTGCCTGGAGCGGCCAGAACCAGGTGCTCTGCTCAGACCCCAGCATGGCTCTTCCCTCACCCTCCCTTGGCCACGCCCCCAGCAGGTTCTTGAATGTCCCTCCATGGCCACGCCCCCAGCAGGTTCTTCCATGTCCCTCCATGGCCATGCCCCATATATCAGGCTCCTCCCCCATGCTGTCTTGGCCACACCCACATCTGGTTCCTCCCCCAGCAGGCTCCTTCCTCACCTTCAAGTGATGCCCCCAACCCCACAAGGAACTTTCTCCACACCCACCTCTCCTCCTCTCCCTCCAGCAGCTTGCGGTAGGCATGGATCTCCATGTCCAGGGCCAGCTTGATGTCCAGCAGTTCCTGGTACTCATCCAGTTGCTGCTGCATCCTGGCCCGCATGTCTGCCATCTCCCGCTCCTTGTCGTTAAGGATGCGCCGGCTGCTGTCCCGCTCCCGGGATAGCGCGTCCTCCAGGTCCCGCAGCTTCGACTCCTTGGCAGCCAGCTAGGAGCAGAGAGGAGAGGCCAGAGGACGGGGTGAGGCGGAGCGCAAGGAGCAGAGGCTGCCCCTCACTACCAGGGCTCTTGGCACCGTAGATATACATCGATATACATTGCCTTCTTTTGGGGTGAACATCCAGCATCCCTGAGCCCTTAAACAGCTGAACTATTCCTAGCCACGGTCAGTGGCAGCATTTAGCATCAGAGGGTTTGGACTAGGCCCACACGCACCTGCTGGCCCTAAGCCTGTTTGGCTCGGGGTGCAGAATCAGGGACATGGGCTGGCATTGGCAAAGTCCTGCTAGCTCAGGGCCCTGGGAAGAGACATCCAGCCACATCCCAAGCGGTAGTGGACAAGGGGCCGCATTGGAACCTGGGGCCAGCCTAGAGCTGCGAGGATAGGACTGGAGCTGGACAGCCAGGGTCAGCTCTTTTGCTGGTGTAAAGAAGCCACGACAGAACTGCAGGCAGCGGAGAATTGGGCCTTGAGTGTCTCCCGCCCCTGGTGATAAGTTCCAGGGGGGTGGCTGTGTTAGTCTGTGTCCAGCATAGACAACGAGAGTCCTGTGGCACCTTATAGACTAACAAATTTCTTCAGGCATAAGCTTTCGTGGGCTGCAACCTACTTTGTCAGATGCCACCCCTGGGATGCTATGGGATGCAGGACCAGAGCACCAGCGTAGTTCTTATAATGCACTTTACAGAAGGTTTAAAGCTGAGCTGGGGGGTGAGACTAGCA
>VOCT01039553.1:0-11416 GCA_007922175.1 Pelusios castaneus
AACAGGACTGTAGATCTAGAGGGCGAGCCCACGGCGTTCCCTTTTCTCCATTACACTCTGGCTCCCTCACTCCCTCTTCCGCGCTTTTCCTCACTATCCCTTCCACTTCCTTCCTTCCAAAGTGGATATGAAAAAACATTTTTTAAACCTGTCTATAACAATAAGGCTCAGGTTTTCCCAGATAGGGCACCTAATTCCTATAATAATCCTCCAGGAGCCTTTGAAAATCTCAGCTTGGACATATAGGTCTGAATTCTGGAAGGAATCTTGGAAAGCTAGACAGCCAACTGACTCGAACTTCCAATATGTGTTCAGAGCTAGATCTACAAAGTGAAATAAGCATCCAAATACCTCTTTAAATAACTCAGCCAAACATGACACCGAGAGCCTCAACGCCTGCTTTCATATTCACCATAACATTGCAAGGCATAAAAGTACTTTAAATTCCTAAATTTCAGCTGATAGTATTTACTGGGCCAGTGAGAGCAGGACGGTGATTAACTTTACAGACAAGTAGAAAGGACACTGCCTGGATTTCAGGAAAGTCAAATCCCTGCTCTAATGAGTCTTTCAATTATATTCCTACTTATTACTAATCAATTACTTATAACAAATCCTTATAGTGGAGACAGTCCAGAGGAGGACAAGAAGAATTAGGGATGGGAACACAGGACTTATGAGGGAATTGGATTGTTTAGTTTGCAGAAGATAAGAACAAGTTGGTTTTAATAGCAGCCTTTAACTTCCTGAAAAACATTCCAGGAAGGATGAAGCTAGGGTGTTCTCGGTTGTGGCAGATGAGAGAAGTAGGAGCAATTGTCTCAAGCAGCAGTGGGGGAGGTCTAGGTTAGATATAAAGGAAAGTCTTTTCCCCAGTAGGCTGGTGAAGCCCTGGAATGGGTTACCTAGGGAGGTGATGAAATCTCCCTCTTTAGAGGTTTTTGAGGGCTGTCATGATGAGGACCTCGCTAATATGGTTTACTTGAGGTTGGTCCTGTTTTGAGCAGGAGGTTTGGACTGAATAACTTCCTGAAGTAAGTCCCTTCCAACCCTCATCTTCTGTGATACCAACTGCAATTGTGTTGCAACACTCATGTCTCCCTGTGGTTTTAACCCTTACTGCATAAATTCTTTCACCCATCTGAAAAGTCCATCTTTAATAACTACACTCACATCCTAGAAAAAAAAATACACCAAGGAAAAAGACATCTCGAGAGCAGAATGCACAGAGATAAGACTGAGCTTCTTATTGTTTCTTGCAGTTATCAGTCCAACCAAAATATAAAACAGATAGTGATACCTATATATCGGTTAATACAATCAGTGATGAACCACCTTTCTGGTGGAAACAAGGTATGCAGATAACTCTGTGGAGAAGAAGTTTTCAATCTCAGAAAGTTTTTTTTTTTTAGCTGGCAGAAAAAAAGCAGATCTCCAATGGCTGAGCAGAAATTGGACAAGTTCAGACTAGAAATAAACTCTGCTATTCAGTGTTGCTGTACAGCTGTTGGTCTAAGGATATTATAAAGGCAAGGTGAGTGAGAAAATATCTTTTAATGGACCAACTTCTGTTGGTGAAGGAGACCAGCTTTCCAGTTTACCAAGAGCTGTTCTTCAGGTCCTGTGGAAAAGTAGAGCTCTGTGTAAACCTAAATGCTGATTTCGCTCATCAACAGAGTTTGGTCCAGTAAAAGACCCGGAGAGTCCTATAAACTGCAATGTGACACCAGCGGGTTCAGTCTTAGCAGAACCTGGATGTACTGGATCAGGTAGCAGCTGGGGAAGAGGCCAGAGTGGCTGGCTGCCTGTTATGATGAGGCGAACACACCAAGTACTAATGCTCGTCATCCAGGGGCGATTCACAGCCTCCAAAGACAGCACCAATATCTACTTGCAAATGAACAATCTGAAAGCGGAGGACACCACCGTGCATTACTGCGCGAGAGTCACAGTGAGGGGAAGCCAGTCTGGGCTCAGGCTATGCCTACACGATCAGATTACAGCGCAGCTTCTGAACTGCATTGTAAGAAGCACGTGGATTTTATTGCGCTTTACCTTGTACACACGTCGCTCCTTGAGACGTCACAGGATTCCTCGCTGCAATGCGCACTAGCGCTCTGAATTCTGGGCACGTATCCCAGCGTTCCAATTTCCCTGTGTACTTGCTTGCAATCATGTGATGAAGGAAAGGAGCACAAAGCACCATGGGTAAACCGGATGTTTCCCATGCTGCATTGCGTTTCCCTAGCATCTTCCTTGTTGCCAATAGCAACTCGCGCCTGTTTTCAATACTGTTTGCACGGAGCGCGCCATTGGATAGAAACAAAATCTGCGTTAGAATGGATCCTGCTCTGGTCTCCACTCTCGCCCTCCACATGCTGAATACATCTCGGATGGTTGCTCATTATGTTTTGAGCTCCCTGCCAGAGGATGACACAGAGGAGCAGGGGCTGATCGATGCCCTGCAGATCAACAGCACCGCGTTGCTCAGCTCCTTCACTGATCATCTGCACAGGGTGCAATGCCGTTTCTGGTCACGGGAGACAAGCAGCGAGTGGTGGGATCGCATTGTCATGCAGCTGTGGGATGACGAGCAGTGCGTACAGAACTTTCGAATGCGGAAAGCAACATTTCTGGAACTGTGCTCAGAGTTGGCACCTGCCCTGCGACGTAAAGACACCAACATGAGATCAGCCCTCACTGTGGAGAAGCGTGTAGCGATAGCTCTTTGGAAGATGGCGACTCCTGACTGCTACCGGTCGGTTGCAAACCAGTTTGGAGTCGGGAGGTCCACCGTCGGAGTAGCCCTAACACAAGTCTGCACAGCAATCAATCACGTGCTGCTACGGAGGACAGTGACGTTAGGGAATGTCAGTGAGATTGTGGATGGCTTCGATGCCATGGGATTCCCGAACTGCGGGGGAGCCATAGATGGCACACACATCCCCATTTCATCTCGCTACCGAGTGCATTAACAGAAAGGGCTACTTCTCCATGGTGCTGCAAGCACTCGTGGATCACAGAGGGCGTTTTACAGACATCAATGCTGGGTGGTCGGGAAAGGTCATGATGCATGCATTATCAGGAACTCCGGTCTGTACTGAAAGTTGCAAGGGGGTACCTTTTTCCCTGATAGAAAAATTACAGTGGGGGATGTGGAGATGCCCACAGTTATCCTTGGAGACCCAGCCTACCCACTGATGCCATGGCTCATGAAGCCATACACTGGCAACCTCGATCAAAGCAAGGAGCGGTTCAATTACAGATTGAGCCGCTGCAGAATGACTGTGGAGTGTGCCTTCGGCCGTTTAAAAGGCCGCTGGAGATGTTTGTATGGACGGCTGGACTTGTCGGAGAACAACATCCCTGCTGTGATTGCGTCTTGTTGTGTCCTACATAATATTTGTGAAACTCGGGGAGAAAGGTTTTGCCCAGTGTGGGCAACCGAGGCACAGCGCCTCGAGGAGGCATACGAACAGCCAGCCACTAGAAGTATTAGGGGGGATAAAGGGGAAGCTTCTCGTATAAGGGAGGCACTCAGGGAGCATTTCAGTCATGCCCTCCCCTAGTTCTCTTATAGGACGCATCTGCAGCACCTTATGAAAGTACCCATGTGTGAAAATAAAGCCTTAATGAAATGATTTTATTCTGTTTTTATTCATACTTTGAAGGTTGTGGTTACAGGTGTGTGTAGCTGCGGGGCTCAAGAAAGTAGGGAGGTGTAGAACTACTTTTTGGAATGCTATGGTGGGACGGGTGCTCTTCATAAAAATTCTTATAGGGACTACGGGGGGAGGGAGGCAGACGCGGCTGCAGTGTCTGCAATGGAGCCCTAGCATTAAAAACATGGGACTGCAAAGAAAGCATGCTCTTGAACAATTCAGTTTGCTCTTTCATCACGCTTATCAGTTCCTCAGTCTGTGTTTTCCACATCTGCTGGTATTCAGCTCTGAATGCTCTTGTCGCAGAGGAGGATTCCTGTGCTGTTTTCAAGGACTCCTGTGTTGATTTCAACACCTCATGAAACATTTCATCTCTGTTCTTTCTCGCACGAGACCGAATGTTTCTCATACGTGCTGCGGGGGTAGACAGTGGCCTTCTCAAGGTCTGATCTAAAGAAAGAAGTAATTGTCAAGCTGCAGTTTACACATAGCCAGGATAAGAAAATAACACTTACAGTCTCACATTACTCTGGAAGGTGCAGTGCGGTCCACAGCCCATTTGTTGCTGAAGCGTAAAAGGTACGTCGAACTAGACAGCTTTACTGGGGGCTAGTAATCTGCGTTGGCCACAGAGATGGAACCCGATATCGCTCTCCTCAGGGTGCCCCTGGCTGCTAGAATACATCTCCTACATGCTGCCGCCAGTCAGCCTGGACCGTATGCAGCAGCACTGTTTGCAGCCATGGCATGGTTCCCAGAGCTGTGCTTTGCAGCTGGCGGGGCAAAGTGTCCCTGTTTGGGAGCATTTGCACCAACGCCATCCCATCCAACCTGAGTACTAGGCTCTGGAGGTACATCAAAGAATCATTTACTGACCTAAAGGCAGATGATTACTTCACAATCACTGCTTGTGTTGATGCCCTCCTCGTGGATGGGGAGTAAGGAGCCTGCACAGCTGGGAGACACAGCAAGCACCCCTGCAACGTACAGTGTTGTTTTAACGTGAGATAGACTTTTAGCATTACAAAGCAGAAACTTACCAGAGCTCCCCTCAGCAGAATCAAGGGACATGCTGGAATTCATGTCTTCCATAGAGGACGTATCAGCGGGGGTGCAGAACAGCTCCTGGCTACACGCTGCCTCGCTTTGCCCCGTGTTTTCCTCCGTCTCCCCCACTGCCTCCTCAAGGTCCTCATCCAAATCCGTGGTGGCAGTGACTACATCTGTGGTTACAGATGTGTCCACTGTGGTGTTTGGAGTTGTTGTGGGGTCACCACTGAGGATAGCTCCGATCTCCTCATAGTACCTGCATGTAGCAGGCGCTGATCCTGATCGCCGGTTTCCCTCCCTCGCTCTCTGATAGCTGATTCTTAGCTCCTTCACCTTTGTTCTGCACTGCAATGTGTCTCTATCATAACCTTTCTCCATCATTGCCCGAGAAATCATACCAAATGTGTCGTAATTACGTCTGCTGCCGCGAAGCTGCGCCTGCACAGCGGACTCCCCCCAGATGCTGATCAGGTCAAGCACCTCTGCCGGGGACCAAAGGGGTGCGCGTCTTCCGCGACGGGGCGCCATTGCAACTGAGAACACTGCTGCACTACAATGCACTCCAGGAGGAAAACACCAGGAAGTGAAAGTAACTAAATGTTTGTAAATCCCGGGAATCACCTGTAGGTGGGGACTGTTTCGTCACTGTCATAGAGATGGTGAAGGGAAGTACAGACAGGATGACTTGGGAATGCTGGGACAGTTCCGGACTCCAACCAATGCGCAGAGACAGTACTGACGAGCAGAAACGCGCAGCAGATGATCCGGAACAGCTGTTACCACTCTCGGCGGAGTGGTGGTTGGAATGCGGAGCAAGAAAGCGCTTAGTGCGCAGGAAAAACATTTCACGTGTGTACAGTTCGCTTATTAACGCGCGGTAATGATTTTTAATGCGGATTACGGTGCTCGTGTAGGCAAGCCCTCAGGCAAAAACCTGCCTTGCAGGAACATCAGAAATGTGCGCACAGTTGAGGGCTCTGGCTAGTCACAGATTGCAGGGCATGCAGTGATGGGAGCAGCACTTGGAAAGTATGTCAGACCACAATATTTGCAGACAGCTATACTAGGTTCATAGTACGTTTAATTCACTCACCCTGGAATTCCTCTGAGCATCAGACACTGGGATGGAAAGATTTATCATTAGCTTCCTCCCCCATTTTCTTTTCTATTCCTGATACACGAACAAAACAGAGGCGCACACAAAAACTACACAAGCACACGTAAGTGCCCATATAGAGGAAGCATGGAAACATACATATAAACACATATAGCCAATCACTCCACAAAAAAACAGAGAACCCCGCACAAAGGCACATAACTACTAAAAGCAACCATATATATACACACACGTAAACACACACATACAAACAAGTGTTTGTATAAAAACAGAAAAACTCTCACACAAACACACATAAACACAAAAAGACACATAAGTAGAAATACTGTTTGCATTACACATTACGAAAATGAACCAATTTCTCCTCTCAGTGACTGAGCTCTAATACGAAGACACTTCCCCGTGAAACTATAACTATTCTCGGTTTGTCCTGAGAACAGAGTTTTACCTGGAATTGCGTGAAAAAATGAATGCCGTGGCGAGAGCTGCTCTACTGACTTTATCTACACCCAGCTGTGCAGCAGATGCGCAGTATCTGCCGAAAGCTGTTACATAATGGTCATGCACCGGATTCCGGGGACCTAGGCTGTATTTGTTATCCCTGCCAGGGACTTGCTTGGAGACCTTGGTCAAGCCACTTCCTCCCCGCCCCATAGGTGGATTTATTTTCCCCTAAATGGTAATAATGGTGTCTATTCTGTTTTAGGAAAATACTTTCCCCTTATATTGAGGGTCAGCATTTAGCATTAAATTCAGGATCTAGAATGGATATAGGGTGAGTTAGGATTTGTATAGACCCTAAATTTTCAGGTCAAAAAAGTGTTCGGGTGAGGGTTAGAGTTTATCTTTAGGATGAGGATTAGGTTTGGGAGCTAGGAAAGGCACAGAGGAGATGTGAATTCGACCTCTATTCAGGTAGGAGGCTCAAATGCAACTCTGCTAGTTGCCCGACTGTGAGAAGGTGGATCTCAGCCTTTCCCTCTCAGCCTCACAGAAAGAACCTGCGTTTGCTCTAGGAAATAACGAGTGTCTCTTTTTAATAGGGCGATGTGCAAACAAGGGTGACAGGTTCCTCTTTAAATCTGTCCCTCTCTCTGCCCAGGTTGCACCCGAAGAGACAATCTGCAGCCCCGTGTCTGTGCCGTGACCCCCTCTCCCCCCCGAGAACTTTCCCCTCCAACTCCAGGGACAATGAGACTTTGGCTCCATTTAGTGGTCCTTGCAGAGGCTTTGGAAGGTATTTTCTCAAAACAAAAACAAACGAACAAAAACGCAAAAAAAGCTGGGGGGGGGAGGGCTGGAGAAAGAAACCTCTAGGATTCTATTTGAACTAGCCCTCCTCAGACTTTTAATGCATCTTTATTCCTAGGGACCCGCCAGCAGGTGCAGCTTGTGAAGTCCGGGGCGGGGGGTGGAGGGGGGGTGTTGAAAAAGTCCGGAGACTTTCTCCGCCTCTCCTGTAAAGCCTCCGGCTTCACCTTCAGCAGCTACGATATGAACTGAGTCCCTCAGGTTCCCGAGAAGGCTCTGGAGTGGTTCTCAGTTATGAGCTCCAGTGGGGGTACTGGCTACTACTCCCCTGAAGTCAAAGTGCGATTCACCATCTCCAGGGACAACACCAACAGCCTGCGGAATCTGCAGATGACCGGCCTGAAGCCCGAGGACACCGCCCGGCTTTACTCTGCGAGAGGCAGAGTGCAGGGAAACTGATCAGACCCAAGACAAGAACTTCCTTGGGCAATTACTCGAGAAGGCATTGATAGCGACCAAGGTCTGTAAGGAAAACGAGATCGGTTATGAGAGAAGAGATAACAAGAACAAACCCATCTTTGGCGCTGTCCTCGTCATCTTCTGCCTTATATTTTCTGAAGAACAGTGAGTTTACACAAGTTCCCACAAAGAGCAGAACATTCTTATCTGGGTTTCTTCCTTTTTCTTTCCTCTCCCGGGTACTAATTTTGATCCAACCCATAGTCTCCCTGATTGTCATAGATTCATAGACTTGAGAGACTGTATAGGACCAGTACGATAAATTTTTCTTACTTTCTGTAGATCCTCAACCTGATCCTCTCAGATTCTGGCTAGCAACCCCCTTAAAACCATACTATGATTAGTGTCACCCTTCAGCAAGGCATTGAGGCAGAAAGATAGAGGTCTTTCAGCTTTTCACATTGGAACTCATCGAGTTTGTTTCTCTGGTATGGACTCCAGTTGACACCATCACTGGTCCTAACCGAACCAGCCACACCATCAGGAACTCATCCACCTGAACATCTACTATGCCATCCTGTGACAGCAATGCCCCTCTGCCATGAACATTGGCCAAACCAGACTGTCCTTATTCCAGAGAGGGAGAGAGAAATCAGATATCAAAAAATGATAACATGCATAACCAGTAGGAGAGCATTTCAGTCTCCAGGGACACTCTGTAGCAGACTTGAAAGTTGCAATACATCAACAAAAGAAATTCAAAAACAGACTTCAGCATGAAACTGCAGAGCTGGAACTCATATGCAAACTTGACACAATCAAACTGCGTCTGAATAGGGGCTTGGAATGGTTATCTCATTAGTAAAAGTAATGGTCCCTAATCAACTGTTGTGAATGGGCCTCCTCTACCTTAACTGAATTGATTTTGTTAGCACTTGCCCACCCTATTGTAATATTTCTCAAATATACTGCAAGTGTATATATACCTCCTAACTGCAGTTTCCACTACATGCATCTGAAGAAGTGGGTTGCAGCCCATGAAAGCTTCAGCCCAAAGATATTTGTTAGTGTTTAAGGTGCCAGAGGATTTTCATTGCTTTTGCTACATACAGACTAACACAGCTACCCCTCTGGAACTTTTTCTGGTTTGTTTTTGTTATTTTTATTTGTTAGTTTGGTTTCCTTTTTTATTTCTTCATTTGAATTATTTTTTTGACCAGAGGTGGCTTTTCTGGCAAAATGAACATTTTTTTGCTATGAGAAAAAGTATCTTGGTTGACATGAATGAAGAAAGAACTGCCCTAAATATGTATTTTCTGCTTTCAGTCACAATATAGGAGAGGGAGGACAAGGAGAATGAGAAAGAGGAGAACTGCAGAGTCCCTTTTCTGCCCTGACAAGGAGGAGAGAGCAATGAGAGGAAAAAAAGACAGCCTTGCGGAAAGGATTGGAATGGGGCACTGGGGCTCTAGAACATAACATTTCAACTCTGTGCCTACATAAACTGCTAGGATACACAGTGAAACAGCACGTGCACCTTCACTTTGGCAATTTCCCTTGAAACCAGAGAGAAAGTTAACTGGGAAAATTTCCTCCATGTGTACTCAGAACAGAATTTTACCCAGTAATGGGTGGGGAAGTGTCCATGTAGAGAGCTGGCCCACCGCCTTTCTCTATACTTTAATTGCCTTGCAGGTCTGCAGTTGTTTGAAGAAAGCGTTATCACTTCTGCCAGGGAAGTTCTATGTAACCTTGGGCAAGTCATTTAACCCTCTTACACTTGTATGGGGATGTGACAAAGTGGGGAGACTTTAGGGATTTTCTCTTGCTGTTATGTGCTGTGCCACAGTTTCCCATGTTTTTCTCTTCATGTATTTGGTGGTGGGACCTGGGTGTGTGATTATTAAAGGGACCACTGGAGAGTCAATGGGCCTTTGTCAGCCACAAATACACAGTCCTGGCCAGAACCCCTCCCCTCAGCCAGCCAGTTCACACAGGTTGTGGCAGGGTCAAGACCAAAAGCAGTGTTCACCTAGCTGGAGGAAGAGACATAGGATGTGGAAAGGGATAGGAGAGGGGTCTGGCAGTCGCTGGGGAGGGAAAGAGTAGTGTCATGGCATGGGTCTAGGCAGGGGTGGGCAATAAAATTTGCAGGTGGGCCAATGGGGGCTGCGGAGAGCCAGTCAGGGGGACTGGAGAGGGGGCCGGGGGAGGAGAGCTGGTGGGGAGCAGGGAGCATGGATAGCCAATGAGAGATGGGGGGTGCACCGAGCCAGTCCGGGGGCAGAAAGGGGCAGTGCAGCCCTGACCCCAGTGCAGTGTGGTGCTGCAGCAGCGGGGAGAGGCAGCACAGTGCAGGCCTGGTCCCAAACCCAAAGTAGCGCAGTGCAGCGTTGGTCGGGGCAGAATGAGCGGCACAGCCCCGGTCTGAGCCCAGAGTGGCATGGCACTGGTGGGAAGTGGCGGCACAAGGGGACAGCAGAGCCCCGGTCCTGGCCCTGGCCCTGGCCCTGGAATGGTGTGGTGTGGTGTGGCACAGCACCAAATGGGGGAGAGTGGAGGAGGGCAGCACAGCCCTGTTGCAGAGCAGCGCAGCACCGACTGAGAGGGGCTGGAGAGCGGGCCAAGGGTAGCGGGCTGGACAGCAACCTCTGGCTAGCTGAATTTGGCCCATAGGCTGTCTTTTGCCACCCCTGGTCTAAGGGAATGTGTCCTGAGAGCATGGCTATGTGTTCCCCTTGGTGGGTTATTGCTGTAACTGCTAATTAATATACTAGCCAAGTTTCTCTATGCTGTGATCCTGAGTGCTAATAAACTCCTCTGACTTCCCCATGGGCTGTGAATCCATTCTGACTGGAAAGCAGGGTGCTCACCTTTGGCCCACAGTAGCTCACCAAGGATCCCTCCAGGGGAGGAGGCTCCCATATGGTGAGTTACAGACAGAGCAGGGGTTCAATGCTCTGAGGCTGGATTTGGGAGTTAGATGTACTGAAGAGTTGGTGCCTGGGCTAGACAGGGCCAAACTCCACTGTAGCAGAGCCCTGATCAGCTAGGAGTAGAAGAGACCAAACCCGATTCCTGAGACTGAGGGCCCGTCACAGGGGACATTTTTATACAGAAATACTAGGTTGTATTATGTTAACTGTTAAATTTAGGGTAAGGCTTTCCCCTAAGGGTAGAGTTAGTCTGGGATATTGAAATTATGTATTCTTTCTACTGTATGACTTTGGAACAAAACCTTGTACTTTTTGGATAGTCAATGTGTTACCTTCCAGTTTATGGAAACTCTTTCCTCTGATAACTCTGCATTTGATTATTTTATTACATTACCTCTAATTAAATAAAGGATATAAATGTAGGTTAGGGTTAAAATTGGAAGCCAGGGTCAGAATTTACATGTAGGGTCACAGTTAAGATTTGTTTTAGGTTTAATGCATGTCTTAAGTATTCGGGTTAAGAAAAGTGTTCATCTGAGCTTTAAAATCTAGGAGGGTGAGGATTAGGTTTGAGAGTTAGGAAAGGCTTAGAGAAGATTGAATCTGACCTCTATAAACTCAGGTAGGAAACTCAAATGCAACCTTGGTGCATGCCCAGCTGTTGGAAGATGGGTCCCAGCCCTTCTCTCTCACCTTCACACAAAGAATCTGAGTTTGCTGCTGTAGGAAATAATGGTGTCTCCTATAAAGATGGGGATATGCAAATAAGGATGATAGTTTCCTGTTTAAATCTGTCCCTGTCTCACTCTCTGCCCAGGCTGCACCCCGAGAGACAATCCACAGCCTCCTGTGTCTGTGCCGTGACCAGCCAGTTCCCGGAGAAATTTCCCCTCCAACTCCAGGGACAATGAGACTCTGGTTATTTCTCGTTCTCGTTGCAG
>VOCT01039558.1:0-17470 GCA_007922175.1 Pelusios castaneus
CAGTTTAATTCAGCTCTTCATCTGCTAAACGATCAAGCCCTCTAATGTTGTCTCAATCCCATCTTTTTAGTGTCAGGACAACAAACACGCATGCATGATATTATTGTCCCCAAAGTCTAAGTTCCTTAAAGTGGTGACAATACGAATAATATATGTTATTTAGGAACAACAATTATTGCATTATACATTTACAGTACTTTTTGACGTAAATACACCACATTGTGACACAAAGGTGTTTGTAGCTTTCTAAAACACTAGATTTAAATGTTATATTTTCTAACAGTTGTTCTGTTTCATGCATGTACTTTTGATCCCCAATTTCAGAACCCCTGCTTTACACTAACTTGTTATAAATAACATAAACCAGTTGCCTACGTGAAATACTATTTTAGTCTTCACTCAGTAGGGTGATATACACACTGACTCATGGCTGCCACATTGAGTGATGAGATTACAAACATATGAAAGTAATATGTTTGTTTGATTCTAGGTTTGTTTGTTTATGGAACCACAGCTATGGGGCTCTGTATTAAGAGTGACCTAGGATTTTTCTTTTGACTATAAAACATGTCTGGAACTGAAACAATGAATTACTGTGTGTGAGAGTGAGAGAGTGCATGCAAGTATTTAATTATTATAGAGGCACTAGTCACAAATCCATGATTATGGTTGAGTTTTGTTTTGCCTCTCTAGATTGTACAAAAATACAGTCTATTTTCCTCAACTCATAGCACTTACACTTTGAGTGCAGAATTGCAGAATGGTTTTTTAAATGCATAATTAATTCATTAATTAGATTGCGTTAAAATTCATTTTAAACTAGGACTTAAGAAATGCATTGTCTGTCTATTCTTTACCCTGAGTGATCTTAACAGTGGAATAACACAAGCTCATCATACTTTCCATATAGTTAGAATTAATTTAAAATCTTGTGCATTGGCTGTATTTAAAGAAAATAGATATTCTAATTATGCCTAATTATTTACTATCTAATTGTTTTGATTATATAGGCTAGGGATAGGCTCAGGTGATTCTTAGTGGGGTCATTGTGATGGGGCAGTTGTTCTGCACTGGCATGTAAGGATTTAAAAAGGGCCTAGGAGCTGCAGCCAATGGGCAAGAGTAACAGGAGGCCAATCAGAGGCCAGGAGCCTGGTATAAGAGGGAACTGCAGAAGCAGAGCAGTCAGTTATGTCCTGGGACTCAAGCAGGGAGGCTAGCTGGAGGAGTCAGCACCTTGGACAGCTCAGTGGCAGACCACAGGGAGCAAGCCAATGCCCTGAGCCAAGGGCCAACCCAGTACTGTGGCTGTGGGGAAACAGACCAGGAATGGGCTGTGGAGGAGTGGCCCTGAGGTGAGGGTCTGTGTGAGACTGGGGTTACAGGGAAGCAGCCCAGGGAATAGATAGACTGGGGGGAGGTGGCGGTGCAGAGGTTCACTGCACACAGGGTCCCTGGGCTGGGACTCAGAGAAGTAGATGGATCTGTGTCCCTCCTAACTCCCCAGGCTGCCAGCGGAGTGGTAGTGGATTCATGGTGGCCATTGACTGAAGAGTGGCCACTCACAGGCTGAGTGAGTAGGACTTTCCCTGGAAGAGGGGTGTGGGAATGGACAGGTGCTCAGCCGGAGGGCTGACCAACCAAAAAAAGTGACAGAGCACAGGTTGTGGATAGGTTTGTCGGCTTGAGCAATTCCCCAATACCATTACCAGGAGGCGCCTGTCCGGCGGGGAGTGTGCAACCCTGTCACACCATCCTTTCTTTACAGATAGCTTCTTGCTGTGTTTCCTTTGATTATAATAATGTAGGGAGATAGGACATGTGTCAAGAGTTCTGTCACTAGTATATTACTTAAGTCAACTGTCACTGCTCTTTAAAGTTTCTGTGCTGCATGCTTTCTTAGACATCAGCACTTGTAAAGATCCTCAAGGCATTGCTGTTTTGGCTCCACTGCACACCAAGCCAGTTCTGCTGGGGGAAGTGGCACAGAAAAAGAGAGTCCTTAAAGTGCGAAGGCATTGGGATTAAGGGTGTAGGTTCTTTTATTGGTTTTGATATGTTTTCTCTGCAGTGCTTTTACCTTCAAAATAAATACACTGTTTTAGAAGGGGTTGTGTGGTGACTTATAACCGCGGACAGTATAGTGGTCATAGCCGTTACAGAGAAAGCATAATGCAGGAACTGGCCTGTCTGGCTTGCTGAAGGTAGATATCACAGTGTAAATCTAGGAGCTATGTAGCCCTAAAGCCGCCAGTGAGGAATGAGTGAGATGTGGGTCTCTGCCTGAGAAAGGTGATGGCTGGGAGCTGGAAACTTTTAAGTGGGTGCCTTCGAGAAACCATGCAAGGGGAATACAGTTGAAGTTACCTTGAAACTTGTGACAATTATCTGGGATGATCTTTTATTAAACAAAATTTTGGGTAGTTTGTGACTCTGGTTTTCCACCTAATGCATGAGTATGCTTCAGATATTGTTAGTCCTGCTTAGAACAATATTGAGAACTGACTTGAGAAATCAGGTTAGAGAATGGAGGCCATTCTGTTTTTAGCGTCTAGGACTAATTGAAAGTTAACGATCAAATTTAAAGCTGCAGATATGGGACTAGCTATTGAATAAATGTGTTCAGAATTGTTGATCTAGTAACCTCTAGGATGGCTACATCCACAAATGCAAAGCTTTTGATCTTTAATGGAATCATTTTGAAGGGGTTCTGCATACTGTGTAATATGTGCTTTGGCATGATGTTCTATTTACCTGCTTGCATCATAAAGGCCTTAATTATAATTATTCCAATTCTTTTAAAGTAAGTGAGTATTGTGAAGTGATTAAAATTAGAACTTGGTGTATATACTGGAGTAGTTACTTCTTGTTATTCCTTTACTATACAGATTCAAATCATGGCGTACAAAATATGTGGACATTTTACTGCACAATTTACTATAAAAAATAGACATTGATGACTGATATAACTTATTTTAAACAGATAGGAAAAGTAATGGTTCTTGTTTTTCCATGTCTGCAGGCTGTGCATCTGGCCCAGGCAAGTTTCCAGATTGAGGCCTTTGGCTCCAAATTCATCCTTGACCTCACATTGAATAAGTAAGTGCACAATTGTCAGTTTCTTCTGCCGTATTGGTTGTCTCTTTGAAAATAAATAGAGCAATTTCTGAAGGGTCAGGCAGTAAGGTAAGGCAGGTAGAATCCTGTGAGCTTTGGGAAATTACCACATTACTCAGATGCACTGATCTACTGAAACATTCATGAGAGGTAGAAAGCTTTCCTAAGGTAGGTAAACTGTCAATTTTATTGGCGCCCAAAATATAGCTTTCTATAGATTTCTGTTCCTATGAATCAGTGCTGGAATATAGTTGTATACATAAAGAGGAAAAATAGAAATTTTGTTTGGGTCCTCAAGAACCAAAACCTAATATTTGCTGAGGACCCAAAACCCCTTAATTGTGAAAATATCTCAGTATACATTATGGTTGTTACCCTTTTCTTCTTAAGGGTATTATATACAATACAAGAGTCAGTCCACCGCTCAAAAGCAGTCATCTATTGGGTGGAAAGTGGCAGTCAGGAAGAAAACTGGCAAGCCACATGCTTCATAATAGTAGAGGAAGAAATTTCCTGTCTTTTTTGGTTACCACTTTCAGCTTGCTGTCTAGATACATGTTGTCAGATTACATTTTCTTTAGGAATTACCATTAAAATGGATTATTACATAGATGTGTGATTCATATCACAGTACTTTACTGTATTCATCTACAACACTAGCTTAAACTTACATTTGATTTAGACAGTGAGCAGGGACGTTTCCTTCTGATCTGTCTGGAATCCTGGATAGACCAGATGTAAATAGAAGTAACTGATAAGCAGTTGAAGTTTTCCATTAAAGAATGTATATTCTGAGCGTTAAGGAAGCAAATAGCGTTACATATATCTTCATAAAGAGCCAATTTGAGACAAATGTACTTAAAGAAAGGAAAGATACAGGATTTAAAATGCAAGTAGCACTAACAGATATAAAATTATGAAGTTTACCAGGATATTTGTAAGTTATTGAATTGAATTGTTTAAAGACTGTTGTCCATTAAGATGCCATTTATCTTGGTACATAAATACCAGAAAAATTATGACTGGTATAAAAAGGGGCCAGATTTATTTCCTGCACCAATACACTGTGTGTGGGAGAGAAATAAGCAGGAGGAAGTTGTAATGGCTTTCTGATTTTCAAGCTGCTCTATCCTTATCTGTGATGTAAGTCCCTAATGGTATGTCTACACTGCAGCTGGGTTAGACAGACACATGTAGTGCTCCTGGAGCTTGTGTGATAAAAGTAGCAGCATGGATTTTGTGGCATGGGCTAGCTGCCTCAGTACAAGCCTGTTAAACCCCTGGGTCCCCAGTTAGGTGGCTAGACGGTGCCATCGCCTTTGCTGCAGTGTCTACACTGCTATTTTTAGTGTGCTAGGAGGAGCAGAGCTTGTGTTATCTGTTTACCCTGACTGGGGGGCATGCTTCCATCTGCAGTGTAGACATGCCCTAAAGGATCAGACATCAGCTGAGAATTGCAGTAAGGGAGAGAGTGAAGCGGAGAGCCCCTGTACATCCTCTATTCCATCATATTCCTTCTGTTCCTTAATATTTATACCAGGGTTGGTTGGCTTTATTTCCCCTATGAATTCCCTCCTTCTGAGGGAATTCTTAGCTGACCAGCAGTGGCTGGATTTTTCTCTCTTTTCTGCAAGACTCAGATATTGCAAAAGAGATGGAACAGGAATGAAATTCTAGCCCAAATTCTGCTGTTTCTCTGCATTTCTTCAATAACTCAGGGGGATATCCACAATAACGTTTGTCCTTTGTCAAGGTATTGTGGTGTATACGTTAACTAAATCTTTACTAATTTTTGTATCACTAATTTAAAAATATCAAATTTGTTGTTTTTATAGAAATATTTGAAATATGTAGACTTTCCAAAGGACCTAAATATTTTAGTGCACAATAATTGAATAGTAACTAAATATAATTATGAATGTATAATAAACATAATAAATGATCTGTAAGATTCAAGTATAATGAAGTATCAATTATTGATGGTTTAATTTAAAGTGCTACCAGTTTTAATAATAAAATTTTCCCTTGCCTCACTATAGAGAAGATGCAATGAAGTGTTATGAATGACTACTGCTGTTTGTCTTTTTTTGTACTTTGCTATGTCACTGGGCTCCAAATTTATACCAAAAGATCATATAGATATTTTTTACCTTGGATTTTGAATAGGAATTTTAAATATGTTCGCTGTGCTTTAAATATGATTTAATAATTCCATATAGATCAGATGTTTATCAGGGTAATGGCCTGTTAATGGCAGTGGTCATCATCAACTTGCCTTCCACATGCTGAACACATTAACTGCTCTTTTAGTTATGTGAAGATTATTTTAAATACTGTCACAGAAAGGGTCATAGACAGTCTTCTACTGTATCTTTATTTAAGGGAGTGGTTCAATGTGTAGGGCGCTAGAGTAATTGTTAGAAGATTGGGTTCTAATCCTAGCTTTCCCATTGACTGATTGATTGTATATTTGCATTAAACTGAGGCATTTATATAGTCCTTCTAACAGAATTAGATCCCCAGCTGTTCTTTTATCCAAAAGAGATGGCAAGTTAGACTGATTTTTAGGTCCAACCTTGGTGTGTACAGGTGCCTTAGTTTCCCTGTGTGTAAAATGGGGTTAATAATGATCACCACCATTGAAAATGATGCTCATCACTATTTTTGATTTATTTTGTTTTTTAATGTGTTATGTAAATGCTTATTTTTATTTATTTATTTAGGCTTTTTGTAATAGTGTTAATAACAGTCTTGTCTCATCTATATTAGCAACCATGCCTTTTAACCCTTCCTTAACTGGGGGCCATGGCAGTAGCTGATCACTTTCCTAGCATACAGGGGATCATACTGTTTGAGCTATATGTGAAAGTGTCAGGGTGACCAGATGTCATGATTCTATAAGGACAGTTCTGATATACGGGGCTTTTTCCTATATAGGCACCTATTCCTCCCAACCCTGGTCACGATTTTTCACACATACTATCTCATCACCCTCATGACAGTATAAGAGTCCATTTACAATTGGTGTTTTATTTCACCTGATATGTATGATTAGAGGTGTAAAGCAGCGTGAATTAGAGACACACAGTTATTGTCTCATTCTGTTCAAGTTGCACTATCTCTAACATATCTCCCCAAATCTATTCATATGTTGACATGAGTATGCCACTACCTATACTTCTAAAGACAATAAGAATCACATGAATCCTATAGTGCCAATGTAAGCCACTGAATGTACTGACACAGAAAGTGATATCTGAGGAAAAAGAATAGGGGTATAAAAAGTAAGTATTACATTTCTGATGTGCAAAATTCTGTAAGCACTGCATAAAAAATGCGTACTCGGCTTGTGCTGTCCTTGAGCGTTTGAGAACATTTTAAAAAAATGAATGAACAGAAATTAGTATTTTTTAGTATTAAAGAAGTGTTGCTTTTTTCTTGGTGTTCAGTTTAGGTCTTACTTTGGTCATTTTGTCAACAATAATGAAAATGTCTTGAGGGGAAAACATGCAGGTGTATCAAATATTGGCTTTCCAGAGCAACAAGCTATGGTTTTTTAAAAATTGCTGAGTCATGGCATTCCTGTATCTATTGCTTATTGCTACTCAGTTCTTCTGCATGTAATGTTTTGTTTTTAAAGGTGAACTGGAAGGCTTTTTATCTGGTCACTGCTGAATTTAGAATTATGATTTTTTCCCTCAGCTAAAGCATTGCATGGAACTACATTTGTTGTACTTTTCAGCCTTTGCACCTTCACCTTTAAAATGCGGAACAATGGCTGAAAAGCACATGAGAATGTCAGGAGGTGAGGCCTGAGGGTGTGGGGGGCAAGAAGGGTGGAGGACCAGAAGAGAGCAAAGAAAGCCTGGAGACATCCCAACGCGTTATGGAAGATGGAGTGTTTGGGTAGGAGAGTAAAAACTTATAAGGGAGGATATTGGAGGAAGGACAGTGAACTATAACTCACGTGAGGCACCACACTGGCTGAGGTGATTATAGAGATTCATATTGATCGGAAATGAAATATTTTGCTTTAGGACTGTCAAAATTAAAAGTTTTTGATATATTGCCTTTTTTTGTCTTAAGTTGGGACAAAAGCTACTTTCAAAATATCAGAATTTCCTGCAAGCCAGAAATCCCAATTTAAGATGAGCTCCATATACCACTTTGCCTTATACTCAGACTACAAGTAGAGATTCTGGGACCAGATCATCAGTTGGTGGAAATCAGTGACATCAGGAGAAGCTCTTCTTCTTTTGGCTGTGGACTAGAAACTAGTAATATTCTGACTTCCTGACTGTGCTGAAATTGTTGATTTCTATCAGCTAAGACTATGTCCCATAATCTGGTATAATAAAAAGTAAGTAACTACTGAGATAACACAAACTAGATAACTGCAAAATTTTAGATTAACTAGCAACTGAAAACCAAAATGGTAGCTGGAGTATCATGGGTATATAAATAGCACTATCTATATTTCATGTTAGCAATCAGATCTAAGCTTTTGTGCAGCATTAGGCATCAAAGAGAGAACACGAACTCTTGTCTTTATTGTTTTCTTTGGTGCCACATCTGTGAGGACTTTATCATTACAAATGTATATGAGTCTCTACTGCACAGGTCTTGTGCAACTGAGTAACTCTTTATGCACAAAGAGAACAGAGTCCTGTGGCTCTTTTAAAGACTCACAGATTTATTTATCGCACGAGCTTTTGTGGGAGAAAACAAGACATTGTTGCTTGCTGTGCAAGTTTGTTTAAAGTTGATGGGGGAAAGTTAAACACTTTTTTGTTATGATTTACAGTGAATTCATTTTATACTATTAAGTGAAAATAGAAAAAGCAAGTGCTCTGTTAGGAGGAAAGTGTCTTTTTAAAACATAGATACTTATCAGCATGGGGGTAATATAATAGAATTTAATTAATCTTAATTTAGTCATAATTTAATAAATAATTTAAAGCACTTGTAAAAATAACATTGAATGAAAAATTTGATTCCAGAATATGGAAAAATTCTTACAGTGAGGCAGAGAGAAATATCCTGGTGACAATATGTAACTCCATGGCATGCCCACATCCGGAATAATATGTGCAGTTGTGGTTTGTATTAGAATTGGATGAAGTACAGAGAAGGCAACAAAATTATTAGTGGAATGGAACTAATTATTAATGGTATTAGATTAAATAGAATTGGATAAAGTACAGAGAATTAGAAAATTAGAATTGGATAAAATACAGAAAAGGGCAACAAAAATAAATTGTGGTATGGAACAGCTTCCACAGGAGGAGAGATTAAAAGAACTGGAACTGCTCTGCTGAGAAATGAGATGAATAAGGGGGTGGTTATATGGTAGGAGTCTATTGAGATTATGCCAACACCCCTAACATTGTGAAGAGAATCTCTTCTTAAAATATTCTAATAACATGTTGTCATGAGAAGAAAGGGTAAGAAATTTACTGAAGCAATTTCTCATGAATGGTATGGAGGAAGTGCATAGGAAGTGTTATTTACCTCTCCATATAGCAAAAGGAACAGGGGTCATCCAATGAAATTAGGCAGCAGCAGGTTTAAAACAAGAAAGGAAGTACTTTTTCACACAGCACACAATCAGGATGTAGAACTTGTTGCAAGGAGATGTACTGGTGGCCAGAAGTATAATCGGATTTAAAAAAAAGAATTAGATAAGTTCCTAGGTCCATATATGGTTATTTGCCAAGATGGTCAGGGATGCAACCCATGTTCTAACTTGTTCTCCAAAGCATCTGATGAAATGGGATTTTCTTCCATGAAAGCTCATGCAAAAAATAAATTTGTTAGTCGTTAAAAGCACTACAGAACTCCTTGTTTGTTTGGCTGACCTAGACTAATACGGCTGCCCCTTTGGAACTTGTTCTAACTGTGCTTAAACCTCTGACTGCCTGAAACTTGGACTGTATAAGAGGGTATTTATCACTTGATAATTACCATGTTCTGTTCATTCCTACTGATGCATCTGGCATTAGTCACTATTAGAAGACAGAATACTGGGGTAGGTGGATCAGTTGTCTGATCCAATATGGCTGTTCATATGGCTCTGGAGGATGGTGCCATGGTATTTAAACCTAGAGAGGTATGTGTGTTTAGAAAAAAAAATTATTTTAAAAGAAAAACCTGGTACCAATCCTATTTCATGTGCTTCGCAGGAGCTTAGAAGCAAAAAAAAAAAAAAAGATGTTAGGGCCTTGTGTGGATGTAGAGCTCTAGTCTCAGATGGACCAGAGGTATATACTCTCTACAGCTTTGTTTTGAAGGGGGGAGCCTGGTCTGTCTGTCTTTCCAGGCCTGTGATGCGAAGACACAATGTACTGAGCAGCAGTTGGGAGAATGGCCATCTCCAGGGCATATTAAACTCCAGATATGTACATCTGACTGTGGGAAGCAGGAGGAACAGATTGCACACCTTTTAAAATCTGGTTTTTTGGGATTTGGGTTTGCCTTTTTTCCTGCACCAAGCTGGAACTGATTTGGGAAAATACATGTGCAACAGCACAGAATCTTTTATGTATCCTAACTACCTAAGAGTGTTTTTAAAACCACAAGAACACTTACCCTTTCTTTAAAAGAACTGTTTAAGTTAGAATGTGGTTTTAAACAAAATTTAGCCATGAAGAGATTCCTTTATCCTCACTTAAAGGTAATAAAGAAGGCACTGAGATAATGGGAACCAGATGGTCCTCTTATGTCTGAACATTTGGTACTGTGAGGAGGTTATCGTGTTTGGTCCTAATGGGCATTACTTCCCAGATGGTTCCAAAGCTGTGCTGGGGGTGTTTTCCACCAGCACAAATATGCAAAGACAGCACTCTATAGAACTTCAGTTTGTGATAAATAGCCTTTCTTCCTGTAGTGTTTGCAATATTCCTTCAAAATGTTTTTAAAATTTGTGACTTCAAATCAACATATTCCAGTAGAACAGCTTTTTGACTTGCTTCCCTGTTTGTTCAACATATTTGCTAAGCAGTGACACGAGAAGTATAAAATATATTGATGACGGTGATTTGAGGGCATTGGTGGTATCATCACAGACAACTGATAGAAGTTGCTTCAGTAAATTTCTTTCTTATTCTGGTAACCTGTTATTAGAATATCTTAAGAAGAAATTCTTTTCACAACCTTAAAATGTTGGTATCATCTCAATGTATTTTAAGCTTGCTTCCAGAAAGAAATGTACATTTGGCTTATCCAGAGTATCGAGATACACACCAGCATATGCCAATACTTCTGTCAAATTGGAAACATTTTATCTACCACTTTTTTAGATGCACTATTTGTTAAATTCTTGACCAGAGGGTGCCTGGGCTATCGCCTCAGAAAAGACTACTGTTTTCTTTGGGAAGACCAAGCCCTCTTTTTCTTAAGTTTGTGTTTTGTTTTCTTTTTCTTTTCTTCTCTGGCTCCTGTCCACCTTTCACCACTCTTGGTCCTTTCTATAATCTTAATGTGAGTCTAAAAGCAGTCTCCCAGGACCCTACTAGCTGCCTGCACTACCATCCTCCCTTCCTTGCTCAGATTGATTGCTTGATCGTCTCATTCACATATCTTTTCTCTGTGCAATAAATGGAAAAAGTGGTACAAAGAGATTTTCTTTATAGCAAATTGTGAAACTGGTGACGAATGTGAAATCAATATACCAGTAGTGTTGGGGTCTGAACCAATGTTTAATGCATCAGTTTAAGTGGCACCTCTTTTGAGAAATGCTGTGAAAAACTGAAAGGGTAACTGCTGACCTTGCACATGCTTAAAAATGAAATATTCACTTTTCCCTTTAATTTTAATGAGTTCTTTATTGGGCATATGAGTAAGTTATTTCAGATGCTGTATCTGTATGTGTGACTGCTGAGCAGCAGGCGACTAGAAGACTTCAGATTTTGTTTTGGCAGAGTCTCTTTGCTTTAATTGGTTTTATAGGGAGTCTGAACTGAAGAAAATGTACTGTAAAGAGAACAGGTACTAAATAAGTGCCCTGATATATGATACACAGTAAGAAGTCTTAATTACTTTGATACATTATTGTTAGCATTACTACTACTATTTAAAATAAAATATTAGAAATGTGGTCTGTCTTTAAGGTATGACTGAAATTCAAATTCATGCAGAAAAACAGTGCTCTGAAGTTGATAATCTTTTTTTAAAATTGATTTGCATGATTTTGCCCCATAATTTTATGTAACCATTCATTTGTGTGGCTGAAATTGTATTTGGTTTCAACTCAAAGGTTGGCTTTCAGAGGTTTGAGTTTGGTAAAGATGGAAAAATACTCTTATGTTTTAGAAAGTATAACCATACTTTTTAGAACAAGATGACAGCAAAAAAAAAAAAAAGCCTCAAATTTGGATGGACACAATTTTCATTGGTTTGACGAAAATTAATTTTGATTTAACCAAGTTATAATTATTAAAAAAAATGAATACTGAACAGCTGCAGTACAAACCTTCCATATGTCCATAACTGCACAACACATTTTTACAGATATAGGCCTCCTGCAAAGACTTTGTGCTCTGTGAGTTGTCTTATTGACTTTGTTGTGCACTAATCTATATAAGATTAGGGCCATAGCAGGTGTATTTATAAGATTTGCTGGATTTGCACAAGATGAAATGAAGTAGATAATTTTCTAAAAAAATACGCTTTAGTTCAGCCACGTAGGACATGAAACATACGCTAACCCTGGGAAGTCCTGTGCTTTTTGAAGTCAGACAAGATGAACACAGTGGTTCCTTCTGGCCCTAAGATTTATGAATCTATGAAATTTATTTCTGTGCTGGAGGCTGGCACAAGTCCTGTGCTATACCATTAAGTTCTGCGTAAGTTTGCATAGTCTTTGTGTTAGACCTCCTCACAGGATCAATTTAACTCAAGGTAAATAGTAGTGAAGAAAAGAACTTTCAAATTCTGCTGAGAAAGCCAGCAGAACAGTAATTTGATTACCTCCAGATTTTGTATTTTATTCCTTTGTCTACCTTTTCCCTTGAAAGTTTAGGAAATATTTAAATGAAAAAATAAATAGAAATCTTGAAATTCTGTAAGATTGTGTCAGGAAGTGTCAAAATTTTAGGCTTTTTCAAATATACATGTATGTTGTTAATTTATCCTTTAAAATACATAAGGTGTGCAAACTAGGCATGTTACTATTATTGTAGCAAGCTTAATTTTATAATTTTTTGACTTTTTTGAAATTTTAATATAACTGTTTGGTTTGAGGTTTTTTATACATTTAATAAGGCCATGTTCATCATGGGGTGTGTGCACTTTTGTGTATGTATGATGCTTCAGGGAGTTTCAGCTTTTGGATAATAGAATTCAATATTTCATGTGGAGTTCATGGGTCCCGGACTACAAGCACCTGCAAAATTTTCATTTACTTCAGTGGGAGTTCCACATGCAAAAGGTTGGTAGAATCAGGCCCTGAATGCTGCCTATATTTATCAAGACTAATTAGCCTGGAGAATTATTTTCTTTTGCCTTTGATAGGATTTATAACAGTGATGTGGCAATCTAAAGAAGCTTTCTTCTCAATTACTAAGTCCAACCAATAATTAAAAAAACAAAGGAAAACGATGGTCTTATTTAAGAGGTTGTATGCACTGTAATGGAATTTGAGTATTAATCTGCCTTTCCTTAAATATTCATTTCCATAATTGCTTTGGTGTCTTTGTTTCAGTTTTAACAGTAATGTTTGATGTTGTTAGATATACATTATAATGCTAAGTACAGGAACAAACGGAACTTAGGCCCTGATTATGCAAATATTTGTGTATATACTCATTTTTATGTTCTGCCAATAATCCTCAAAACCTTTCATAAGAACCAATTTTCTTTGAAAATGGTGCAGCCAGTGACCACCTTTCAGAGAGATTTATCCATGTGAAAAATTTGGAGGAAGAATCCAAAGATAAGGAAAGGCCTAATTAAAAAAAATGTGTAATTAGGCGTTCTTTGAATAATGTCTCCATGAGTGCGCCACTGTAGGTGCGGCAGTGCCTTTGCATTTGGAGTTGGAGATCTTCAGTAGTGGTGCCCTTGTCTGATGCATGCACATCTCCCTGCCTCGCATAGTATGTGGGAAGAATACATAGTGCTGTGCTATCTGACTGCCCCCAGTTCCTTCTCTATTGCCTGGGGGCTGGAATAGAACCCTTAACAGAGCCTTTTTTGGGTCTTCTCTTTAGATAATTCTGTAGTAAACTCTCTGTTACATCTTTGGTTTTTACTTCTTTCTTTCTTAAATAAAATCTTAAATAAAATCAGTCCTACCTCACGGGGGTCCCCCAGGCGGCATATCGGGCCCTCTCGGACGAAGTGGCCCGGGACTACGAGCAGGTGAAAGTGGCAATTTTAGACGCTCTGGACATCACCCCGGAGACCTTTAGACGCCGCTTCCGAAGTACGACTTATGCCCCGGGAACCAGGCCACGGGCTTTCGCCCAGGAACTAAAGGACGCTTGCACCCGCTGGCTACAGCCGGAGAGACGCACAAGCCGTGAGCTGGTCGAGCAGGTGGTGCTGGAGCAGTTCTTGCATGCCCTCCCAGCCCGGGGGAGGAGCTGGGTGATGCGCCATCAACCACCGTCCCTAGATCGAGCTATCCGATTAATGGAAGACCTCCTAGCTGCGGACGCCGTCGCTCCCCCCCCGGCGACCGCCCCGGGCCCTTCGCGATCCAGGGGGGGTGGCCCGAACTGGACGGTCGGCCCGGGATAGGAGTCGACTACCAACGCCAGTGGGCAGAGAACCCCGAGGGGAAGGCCCCCAGCCCGGGCCAGGACCGCCGAAGCTGGTGCCAAGGATGACCTTGGCCGCTGCCCCCGCTGGGCCAGGCCCATGCTTCAAATGTGGCCAGTATGGGCATTTGCAACGCCAGTGCCCCACCACGCATTGTGCGCTGGGGATCGTGTACGCGGGAGAAGGGCAAGCCCAGCGGAGGTCGGCCCCGAAGACCACCGTGACGGTAGATCTCGCGGGGAGATCTTTGGAGGCTTTAGTGGACTCGGGCTGTGGCCAGACGTTAATCTTAAGGGGGCTGGTCCCAGAAGCCGGCCAAACGCTGGGGCAAATGGGGCTCCGGTGCATTCACGGGGATTTGAAGACTTACCCCACTCTGTCCGTCGCCCTAACCGTTGAGGGGCAAACCCATGTACTTACGGTGGTGCTGGCAGACAGGCTGCCCTACCCAGTGATACTGGGGAGAGATTGGCCTCGCTTCGGGTACGTCCTGCAAACGGCGGGCCGCCAGGGCACCCCCCTTGGGGCCACGGGGGAAGTGAGGACCCCGGTGGGGCCAGATGAGGTTCCCCCGACACCTTCCCCGAGCGCACCGGCCGGCGCATCGGAGGGGCCAACCTCCCAACAGAGGGAGACGGGTGACCCCCTGGATAACCCCGGACAGGACTTCTGCCGGGACCAACGAGAAGATGACACCCTCAGCCGAGCCTATGACCAGGTTGCTGCCATTGATGGGGTGCCAACCGACCCGCAGCAGACTCCACCATGGCCCCGATTTGAATTGTGCCAAGACCGGCTCTATAGGATCGAACGAGACCCCAGAACGGGCGAAACACGGACCCAATTATTAGTGCCCCGGATCCATCGGAGGGCCGTGATGCGCCTGGCCCACGGCATTCCTGCCGTCGGCCACCTGGGAGTGGATAAAACCCTGGCACGCATCCTGGCCCAGTTCTTTTGGCCCGGGGTCCACGAAGAGGTAAGGAGATACTGCACCTCCTGCCCGGATTGCCAGAAAACCGCACCGGCCAGGGTTCCACGGGCTCCCTTGGTACCTCTCCCCCTGGTGGGGGCCCCATTTGAACGAGTAGCCGTGGATCTGGTGGGGCCGCTGGACATGAGCAAAACAGGGTACCGGCATTTGTTAGTCCTGGTGGACTATGCCACCAGATTTCCCGAAGCGATCCCGCTGAGGAACACCTCAGCCTGCACCATTGCCAGGGAGCTAGTAAAAATATTCACCTGTGTGGGCCTCCCACAGGAGCTCCTTACCGATCAGGGAACGAATTTCACCTCCCGTCTACTCCGGGAAGTCTGCGGGATTCTGGGCATCAAGAAAATCCGAACCTCCATCTATCACCCGCAGACCGACGGACTGGTGGAACGGTTTAATCGCACCCTAAAGGGGATGTTGCGGAAATTCTCCCCGGAGGAACTGCGCCGATGGGACCAACTTATTCCGCCGCTCCTTCTGGCAATCCGAGAGGTACCCGAAGCCTCGATGCAGTTCTCCCCGTTCGAACTGTTATATGGCCGAAGGCCACGGGGGGTACTGGACCTGATGCGAGAGACCTGGGAGCAAGCCCCCTCCCCTTCCAAGGGGCTCCTTCAATACGTGGAGGAGCTGAGGGGACGACTGCAGCAAGTCGGCAACTTGGCCCAGGAGAACCTGAGGAAAGCCCAACGGGCTCAGGCCTGCGTTTACAACCAGGGGGCCCAGCATCGGAATTTTGAACCAGGAGACTCGTGCTACTTCCCTCTGCGGGGTCCAAGATATTGTCACACTGGCAGGGGCCATATGAAATCATCCAGCAGGTGGGACCGGTCAATTATGAGGTCCGACAACCAGACCGGAGAAAGAAAAAACAAATATACCATGTCAACCTGTTAAAGCCCTGGAAGGAACGAGAGCACTTTTTAATAACACCCTACCCGCCAGATCCGGAACTGGGTCCCCATGTCCCGGACCCCACCGACGAAGGATGTCCACAGGTCGCGGGTGACCTCACCCGAGAGCAACGAGCCCAGACCCAACACCTCCTGGACACGTTTGCGGGGACCTGCACAGCTGTACCTGGGGAAACCGATCAGGTGGAGCATCAAATCCTGACCCCACCCGGGGAAGTCATCCGCCCTGGGGCCCGGCCAATCCCCCGGAGCTTGCGGGCCGAGGTGGAGCAAGAAGTCCAGGCGATGTTAGACCTTGGGGTTATTGAACCGTCTACCAGTGAATGGCGCAGCCCAATTGTGTTAGTCCCAAAACCGGATGGAACCCGTCAGTTCTGCATCGACTTCCGACGGGTCAATGCTATCTCAAAGTTCGATGCCTACCCAATGCCCCGGGTGGATGAGCTGCTGGATCGGCTAGGAAAGGCGCGCTACTTCACTACCCTTGATCTTACAAAGGGTTACTGGCAAATCCCACTTGAACCCACCTCCCGAGAAAAGACAGCCTTCGCTACCCCTAGCGGGCTGTATCAGTTCATTCGGATGCCCTTTGGCCTCCATGGAGCCCCCGCCACCTTTCAACGACTGATGGACCGGCTCCTCCAGCCGGTATTTAGACGACGTAGTGGTCTTTAGCCGGAGCTGGGGCGAACATCTCCCTCAGGTGGCGGCCGTCCTCCGGACCCTCCGCGACGCGGGGTTGACAGCGAACCCAAAGAAGTGCCGAATAGCATGGCAAGAGACCACCTATCTGGGCTACACCATTGGCCGGGGGTCCCTGCGTCCCTTGGTCAGCAAAATACACGCCCTTCAGGAATACCCGAAACCACAGAACAAGAAGCAAGTACGCCAATTCCTCGGTCTGGCCGGATACTACCGGAGATTTATACCCCATTTTGCAACCATTGCCGCCCCCCTCACTGACCTCCTCTCCAACACCCAACCGGTACGAATACGCTGGACGCCCGAAGGTGAGGAAGCCTTCCAGAACTTACGGACAGCCCTCTGCTCAGAACCCATCCTCTACAGCCCCAACTTCCACAGCCCCTTCTTGCTGCAGACAGATGCCTCCTCGGTAGGCTTGGGGGCGGTCCTAGCCCAGGAGGTGAATGGGGAAGAACACCCGGTCGTTTATATCAGCCGCAAGCTCTTCCCCAGGGAACAGAAGTATGCCACAATCGAGAAGGAAGCATTGGCGGTAAAATGGGCAGTGGAAGCGCTACGGTACTATTTGCTGGGAACCACGTTTACCATCATCACCGACCATGGACCTCTCCGCTGGCTCCATCAAATGAAAGACACAAACGCCCGCCTTCTCCGTTGGTACCTGTACCTGCAACCTTATAGGTATACCATCCAACATCGGGCTGGGAAGGAACATGCCAACGCGGACGCGCTGTCACGCATAGGGGGCGGGGAGGGACACAGCCCCGACAAGCGGGAGCTGGACTTGGAGAGGGGGTGTGTAGCAGGGTGAGGCAGCAGGCCTGGGAGCCCGGCCCCGGAGGACTCCTACCCTCCGCCTACTGGCCAGAGGACAGCCCTGCGTGGGGCGGGGGTAGGAACTCCAGGGGCAGAGTCAAGGGGAGAGGGGGCCGTATAAAGGGACGGCCCCAACCTCCACAGGGGGAGATTCCCAGGGGAC
>ML686166.1:2538-19973 GCA_007922175.1 Pelusios castaneus
AGGTACTCTCAATGCAACGGAACAGATCAACTGATGGCAGGACTCTGTGCCACCCTTTCGGCTGCACGAAAACTGCTCTCTCGGACTCCTCCTTTTAATACACTGCTCAAAACATTCGCTCAGCCCCTTTGGCACCAGAGACTTCTATCTCCGGTGTCCAAAATGACCTTCATTGGTCCACACATGCCTTTCTTAATCCCATCTATTACCTTCTTTGGGCACATGCCACTGAAAGCTTTCATCCCCCAAGCTGTCCCGTTTGGCCGAACCCTTTCTTATCCCTTTGGCATTGGGCCAACCTGACCTCCCCTAGCTTTCAGCTGCTTTTCCACTCAGATGACTTTCGGCTTCTCTTCTGGCCAATTTCTGCGCTTTCAACCAAAGTCCCGATGTGTGACCTATGGAGCTTACCTGTTCACTTTTGCAATGTAATTCGGAGGTATTTAAAGCAAAATATGTGACGCAAGTTCTGGTTTGAATGTTCGTGACATAGTTTACATCAGTGGTTCTTAACCACGGTTTGGGAAGACGTTACTGTGTCGCCCCCCAGGGGTAAGTGTGTCCCGGAGAGCGAGGGAGGTGGCTGGATTTGACCCGGGGTGAGTGGGTTGGTGTGTCCTGTAGGGTCGTGATATGCTGCCAAGTGTGTTAGCGTGGCATGTTTTCTGCAGCATCATACAGGTGTACCTATGTGAAACGTGTCCCCATGTATTTCACATGGCTTGGGAGGGGGCAGACAAGCAGAGCTGTCTTTCCTCACATGTGCTGTGAAGAAGTGCCTAACAAAGACGAGACAAATTAAGCTCCCTGGCTCAGGTGGGAAGGAGAATGAGCTCAGGTCAGGAAAGGGCGGGCCAGGGGCGAGTGGGGGTTTGAAGAAAGGGGACCCTTGGGACTGCTTGGGGCTTTTTGGTAGAGAAACTCTGTCTAGGAACAACTCCATCGTAACGCGATGTCTAAGGCCTGTGCCCTGCCCACAGAAGGGCAGAGAGTGGCTGAAAACCATCCCTGGCCAGACATGTGGGTCAGATTGAAATGGACTACCACAGTAAACTTTAGGTTAGACTGCATATTTCCTTTTGTGTGGTAATGGTTAACTCCTTGATGGTTTGATGAATGGATTGTGCATTGATTTGCTATATACTCCCACCAGAGCAGATTGCAGGGGGTGTGTGTGGGTGGGTGTGGGTGGGGCGATTTGCTATATACTCCCACCAGAGCAGATTGCAGGGGTGTGTGTGGGTGGGGGGGGATGTCCCACCTGCCAGTTTGACCACCTATCCACCTCAGGCCTCCTGGATTTGCTCGTTTCAGAAGGCCTCCTCCCTGACTCCATTTCTATTTCTCCTTCTTTTTCCTACCGTCCACGTGCTGGGGAGTGAAGAGAGAGGCGGTGGCACCTCAGTGGCTGGGCCCGTGCAACTTCTCTTCGTGAGCCTGAGCACTTTCTGGGCAGAGCAGGAGAGTCACGAGCTCTGTGAGCCTGCCAGCCTCCTTCCCGGCCTCTGAGATGTGCGTAGGTGCGGGAGGAGAGAGAATGGCCAGAGGGGGTAAGAGAGCATCTCCCTACCTGCCCCGAGACAGCGTGTGCACCACGCAGGTTAGAGCCACGTCCTGCTCGTGGGAGCTAGCCAGCAAGGCTATGGCACTCAGCGCTGCTTTTCTGGCTTTGTGATGAGAGACGGTGTCCAGCCAGATTAAGATCTCTCCCACGACGTCCGCGACCTGGAAGACAGACAGAAAATTGAGGGATGGATTTATCCATGAGAGGCCCCCTCCCCATCAGTAAGCCCTAAGAGCAGGCCAGCAAGCAGCCTCTGACCTCAGAGTCCTGGCTTGATTCCTTAACAAACTCTCCAAAGAGGCTTTTGCAAGGTCAGGGAGCACAGGCTTCCTGAGGTCTGGTTTGTAACTTCCAACTGAGAAATCCACACCAAAGCTTTCCCCAAAGCCTTCCAATGGGCTGAGCACAAAGGCTGCGTCTACACTAGCAAATTAAGTCGACTCAGGGAGGCTTATGTCGATTTAAATTAAGCCACGTCTACCCCTGGCTTTCTTTAAGTCCACTTAAGCAGTTCCTTAAACCGACAATGACGCTGCTGCATCCCCATGGCAGGGGCAGGATGTTGTCTCCCTGGTGTCAGCCGTGGGAGAGGGGAGCTCCAGCCAGAGGAAGGGCCGTCCTGCAGGAAAGGCTGGGAGAGGCAGGCCTGGGGAGGTAGCTCAGGCTGAGGGCTCTGTTCGTTTCCAGTTCTCAGCGTTCCCATTAAAGGCAAAGGCCGGGAAGGGAGTGAGCGCGCACCTTGGTGCCCTGTGCAGACTGTATTAGGGGAAGGGCAGAATGTCACCTATTTGCAGGCCAAGTGACAAAGGTAAAGCTGAAAGGAACGCAGGAAACTGAGCCCTGCTGCCTTTCTCAGCAGAGAAGCCCTGGCTGGAGAAGGGAGAAGTGCTCTTCCTGGCTGAGAATTGCCAGCAGAAAGGACTGCTGGGCAAGACAGGCAGACTTCCCAAGAAGCGGCATTGCTTGTAGGCACATGGGAAGGGCGTTCCCCTGGGCTGGAGAGCTAACTCTGCCCCTGAGCCAGTGCGCAGCCTTGGGAAAGTCACTGAGCCCCTCTGCGCCTCACTTTCCCCCGCTGTAATGGCCACTCCAGCAGCTGGATGCAGGGGTCCATCCCACAGTGTGGACGCGCTGCTAGGCCAGGAGTGGGGATATAAGGCACCTTGGGTGTCTTGGTCTGTTCTCAGAGACATGTCTGAGCTTCAGTGGCCAGAGGAGACTTTGATGCACTGACCAGCGGATACCGGCAGTGGTGTGATTAATGAAAGGAGAGCCGAGCCAACCCTGAAAGCACAGTGACAGTGTGTAGCGGGAAGTGTTCCCTACGAGAGAAGATTCTCCCATGCGTCTCTCTCAGCCACCTGCCCCTTTCCCACTCCAGGAGTCTCTTACTTTCTCCACCCTGGTCTCCTGTGTCGAGATGATTGCTCTGAGCGCTTCCTCCGCTGCGGTGAATCTCTCCGTTTCGGATGCTGTCAAACCCTGCAGTGCTGTCCACAGGAGGTCTTTGAGATGGGTGGAGGGAAGGTGGTCCCTGAGGATCTGCAAAGGACAGAGACCAAGCTTTCTTGTGACTGAGGCTTTGCATTGGAAACAGTGTGTGCGAGGAAAGGGCCTAAAGTCTGCCCTAAAACTGAAGCCCCCTCTTGGTTCCCACCTCACAGGGGACAATGGACAGGAACAGCGGGTAGGGCAGAAGGTGGCTTTGACAGAAGAAGCGAGGCTGAGAGGCCGACGAGACTCCCAAAGCGGGGGCCTCTGAGGCTGGACCCCCAATAGTCAAGAGCTCACTGGCCACAATGTTCCTGCAGGGCGCGTGGCCAGGGCATCACCTGACCCAGGGCCTGGGGTGCTGGAGGCTTTGACCTTGGGTCCCAGACTGCCTCCCAGGGTGTCACTGCAGCTGGGCCAGGTGTTGCTGGATTAGCACCTACTCTCGAGTCTGACTGCAGCGAAGGAGGGAGCAGAGGACACGGGGGTGGCGCACTAGCACATGTCCACCAGCCGCCCAGCCATGTTGGAAGTTCCCCTTAGTGCACCCTTTGGCCGTGTTGTGGGAGACTCAGTCACTGAGGGCCGGATTTCCAGGGATAGCTGTGTGGCTAAGGACGCAGGTGTGGGCTGGTGGGGTTTTGAGCAGTGCCTGTGTCCCCTGGAGAGTCTGTTAGGGGCAGGTGCCTGAGGCACACGGTCATGGGACGTTTCGCTGCCCTTAACAATAGGAGGTCTGCTGCGGCCAGGTGTCCTGCCTGTCTGGAATCCCATCCTGGCCTCAGCCTTCTTGTGTTTCTACCAAAAAAGGAGCCTGAAAAATAGGACTCCTTTTGGAAGGGTGAGAGAACTTTTTACCTGATGGTGATCTTGGAGAGAGTCCCAGGTAGTTTCCAGCACACCTCTGGGCTCGGTCTCTGCCACAGCAGATGGATTGTTGGCAGCAGCTTCTTCCTCGGGAGAGATTTGTTCATCCCTAGGATACTGCAGAGTCCCGAAAGAAATTTCTGACTCTAAGAAAGAAAGAAAGTGCCTTCAGCTGTAGATAAGGGGGAGGCAACTTGTCTATGGGCCCCAGAGCAGCACAGAAATAATGGCTACCTCTCCCCACACCGCAGTGCCAGACCCCCAGAAGGCTATGGCCTGACACTGTCAGCTCTTGCCACCTCAGGAATGGATCTCTTCCAGCCTGGTCCACAGCCTCAGGCACGAAATGCTTACACTGTCCGAGGTGCCTGCTGTTGTCCCATGGGGATGCCCTCATTTTTCAGCTACGTGTCACTCATTAAAGATGTGGTTTGTACCCTCACCTATCAATTCCGGTTCTTCTTTGGGTGGCTCTTCTTGAAGCTTCTCCTCCTCTGACAGAGGATCATTGACTGTTGTTTTCCTCTTCTTTTTGCAGGAGAAGCACTTCCATGTTGTTGGAGAGGAAACTGTCCTGTCACCCTCGGCCTCTGAGTTTCTAGATTTGCAGCAGACGCAGAGTCTTCTCAGGCATGATAGCCTCATCCAGGAGCATTTCCTTCTCCTGGGCTTCTCTGCGTAGGCCTGCTCTTGATGGCTGAGGTCAGAGCATGCGTCCATGGGTGCAGGTTGCACGAACACTTTGTTGACGTGAACGTGTCTATGGTGCCAAGAGGTGAGTCTTTGAAAAAAAGAAGTGAGTCTGAAACAAAAAGAAGAAGCAAATGTGGTTTTCTGGCATTCTGGAAAAGAAGGCAATTAATTTCCACAGGAATCACATGATCCAAAAGAGTGGTGTTTTGAAACTTTCTGCTTTGCAACTCATCTGCTGCTGTAATCCCCAGAGCTGGTTCATACAAGTCAGCCGGAGCTGGAGACACATGGGAGCATGGGTCAAAAAGGAATTCTTTGGGGGAATTTTAGGGCCTGTTTTCTTCAGGAGGTCAGACTAGATGGTCATGCTTTTAGAACCTTTGAATCTCCTAATTGGCACTACAAAGTTTGTCAGGGACAGCGTACATCACAGGCCCTCTCCTTCGGTTTTGGAAGAGGAAACCTCCATCCACCATAACTGGACTTCCTCCAGTGCTAAAGAAGCACAATCTTTGGAAACATTTTCTGTTCTGACTCTCACCCCGTGGATCTCTCTCTCCTCCACTGCCATTGGACTGAAATGGAAACTGCTACACTCAGTATCTCCTTTCCAGGCTTGTTCCCTGGGCCTAGTTATAAAATTGATTTCTTAGTGAAGCCCACTCTATTGTGCACTGAAAGGTGAGACTCTGGTAACACATAGGGCCAAGCTGAACATCAGTAAGCCTCTGAAAGAGGAACAAAAGGCGATTCTGCAGAGGCTTGGAAGGTCTGGAAAGAGGAATAAGCAGCTGAAAAATATGCTTAAAGTCTTCTCGGCTCTTTGAAAATGTGGAAGTAAGCCGAAGGGGAAGACTGACCTTTGAACGCCAAAAGACGACGCTCACAGGCTATTTCAAACCTTCCGCAAAACAGCGACCAAAAATCATGCTTACATCCATGCAGTGATTAAAGTATAATTGGACGGGTCCCGGCACCCACCTAATCTCTGGGGCCCCTTCCTGTATTGTCCGGGCCCCCTTATTGCATGTGCGGGCCCCAGCCCAGGTAGGTATTTCCAATCACTTCTCAGATCACGCCAAGAAAATATTTAGAACTTTATATGGCGTTTATGTCTATAGCAATTATTGTCAGACACTTCAAACACTGTATAACACAATAAGGACTGGGATCTTTATATTCCCCATATGGAACACAAAAATTGTGTCACTTTCACCAAATTGCGGTGACCGCTGTGTAGGGAAACGTGATGGGTCAAGTGCTTCCACAGCACTGCTTAGATGTTTTTCTGAGTCTGGCAACAATCTAGCATTCATAAGCTCTGCTAAGGCCTGGTAAAACTGTCATTTAGAAATTTCAATTTGCTTGCCAGCATTCACAGACAAGTTCACGCATACACTTTTAAAGCGAGCTGCAGCAATTTCCTCCCAAGCCTCTTGGTAGAACTGCGAATCACACTCTCAGCGAGCGATAAACACCTCAACTTGTCGACTTATCAACTTCCTTGTTTTAGATAATGTTACATCCGATTTTTGCAAAGTCAAGGACGGGTCTGCAAGTTCTTCCAGAGCATCAACATGAGACCCAAATTTTTAACAAAATATGGATTCGCCAGTTTTATTGGCCATGCCAGCAAATTTTGCTTTATCTTTCCCTTCCAATGAGAAATCAGTTGATTTTTTTTCAAGCAGTGGCTATGGAAGGCTGCATATGCCCACCGAGCTGAGCGCACAGTGCAGCAGCTAGAGGCAAGTACACATCCAATCCTATTAAGCTGGACTTCCAGATCACTGGCACATTCAGCCAACTCTCTCAAACACTTCAGTGACTGACTGGACAGAGCATCCATGAATGATTTAAAGCCAGGGTGTCAAATTTACGGCCCACGGGCCGCATCCAGTCCTCCAAGGGCTCTTACCCGGCCCCCGGAGCTCTGCACAGCTCTCCCTGGCCGCACCAGTCAAGCCCCGGGAAAGTGCTGGCAATTTTACTTGTTGTCAGTAGAGGGTGCGACTCTGCTAGAAAAATACTTTGGAAGTTATCCCTCTGGGGGCAAAAATAAAAACTGCAGCCCCATTTCCCAGCCCCTTGCAGATTCTGGGGCTGCCAGCAGGTTTTTTTTTCTTTTTTCAGCAGGATGGGGGGGGTCCCAGCCGAGCGCCTTGTTTTGAGGCTGGGCGCCTAGCTGAGCAGAAATTGTGTTGATATCTGGCCAGGGCCTTTTAAAATCTGCCTCCCTGCACACACCCAGGCAGCGGTGCGGGGCTGGGAATGGCCTGGCCAGAGAACTGACTGGATGGATTGAGCCCCTGTGAGCCAGGTAAGTGAGGGGTGGGGGTGGGGGGCAGGGAGCCATCTCCATGGGGCAGCAGGCTGGGAAAGGGGTTCAGGAACTGGCGTGGGAAAGGTGAGCGGGGAACAGAACGGAGGCCAAGGCAGGGACGGGAACAGGCAGAGGAACCGCACCAGGAAGGGGAGAAGGGAAGCGAAGGGCAGCAATGGGGACGGGGTCAGGAAGCCAGCGCAAGAAAGGGGAGCCTGTGGGGCAGGGGAAAGGGAAGGTGTCAGAGGACCTGTGGGTGTGGGGAGGAGAAAGGGGAGCCCACACAGCCCCGAGTGCGGCAGGGCTCAGGGACCCCAGGTGGTACTGAGCTGAGAAGGGGGGTCAGGAATTCTTCTCAGACACACTTCGGCCCCCAGCCTGTGTCCTGCCTTCCAGTCTGGCCCTGACACCAAATGAGTTTCACACCTCTGATTTAAAGCGATTAACTTCACTGCAGTATTTGATAGCATCAGCCACGGCCAATTCCAGCCTGTGATTAAAACAATGCCAACTTATCGCAAGTGGAAATCGTGTCTTTCATTTTAACACCAGCCTTACTGCCTAACACGACAGAGGGTCCAACTACACCTAAACCATCCGATTATCTTTGAAAATTCCTCCGTGAACCTACCCCGTCAGCATCATTGCTGCCTAGTTCCACCAGGGCAAGAAAAACATGTAACAGGACCAAGGTTTGCATCCCGTCCACCTTAGCTATTTTCCAAGAAGCGATGAGCAGAACCAAACGACTGACTTTAACCACTTTGTCCGAGATAAAGGCTACCGGGATTCAAGTGTGACACATTCTAATGAAGGCAGCTGAGTTCTATCAGGGATGAATCTGGCCCAATCTGTCCAGATCACAAAACCATCCCATGACCTGGCCCAATTCAGCACAAGCAATAACATTCTGTGTGTGGCGATGGGGGATCAGGGCCAATACACCTAACTGGTTCTATTAATGCTAAAGGTATTATTTTTATGGCAGTTTGATGTTCTTGTGGCTCTGTATTTTGTTTACAGCAAGCAAAAACTGTTCACCTTTTCTGGCTCTTTCTAAGCAACAAATACAGGTCCTGAGCTTCCGCCACTCTGCTGTCAAAGGGCATTTTGTCACTGGGTTCAGTGAGCAAGTTGTGGCTAGATAAGGGCTAGAAAGTGTGGAGTGGTAGGAAAGGCAGAGGGACCCTGGCAGGGGTGTGCAGCAGGGATGGGCTGGCAAAGGAGGAATGGCAGGGGAGCCTGGGAGGACAGGGCACAGGTGCGGTGGGGTAAGAGAGGTGTCTGGGATGCATTGGCACTAGGTGGGGGAGGGAGTGCCAGGAGGGAGATCCCCCCACGGGGCCTCCCTGAGGCCCCCCAATGAGGCCCCTATGCTGCCCCCTTACAATGAGGCCTCTCTGCTGCCCCCTATTGGTCCCCCGTCCCCAAGCCCCCCGGGCCCTTTCCCCACCCGGATTTGATCCATCTATTTCATACAGTCTGGGGGCAGTCTGGTAGCATTGGTCTCGTTTTGAATTCTATCTCCCTGAGATTAGTTCTCAGAGCACTACCAAGATGGCAGGCAGAGGCCGTAGGTAGAGCTGTTTCGCTTTTCCTGTATGAAGATGTATAGCCTGTGGATTATTTGGCCTCATTTAGGTGCATTTCACTCATGTAAATTCTTAGATCAAGACTGTCCTAATACACACATGAGGCAATCATTACAGGAGACCAAGTTTTTACATCCACATCTAGAAAGAAAGGAAGGCTCCAGGGGAACCTGTAAGGGAAATAATGTGCATGGAGCTAAAAACCCCAATTCTTCTCAAGGCCCAGTGACCTTCCGCTAGGATGGCCATGGAAATTGACCCGTCCTAGTCTAGAGAAAGATCCAATAATGGAATGTGTCTGGAAAGAGCCGGAAAGGCTGAGACACGGGAGAACGGAAAGATGCCCAGTCAAATCAAAACGGAATGCTGAGAAGTGACTATCGCAATGTGAGCCCCCAACAGTCCCTACGCTGGGGGGGGGGGGCACAATCTAGGCCGTCGGCTCTAAGGAGGAGGGAGAGAAACACGTCAATTACCTGTTGTAAAGGCTCATCCTGTCTGTCAAACCTGTGGGAACAGCTGATTGAAGAAGTTCTGACAGATGAGTACCACGAATCTCTCAGTAGCTCCTTGCTTCACCAGCCGTTGTCGACCAAGCGAGTTGGCAGACTGAAGGCGGGGCAAGAATGCTGCCGCAGGACATTCTGTGCTGATGTCACACATGACATCACAATCAACTTCTGCAGACACTCGCACAGAGACACACACAGACACACACACACAGACACACAAACACACAGACACACACACACAGACACACGGAGGGAGGCAAACAATAAAATTAAGAACGTGGAGAAACCTGTCCAAAATCTGTAGGCCTTCTGATTTGTGGGAGGGTGTAGGTAAAGGACTGACCCTTTGCATGTCCAGAATATGTCAGCTTTGACCTGGGAAGTGACAAAGCAGTTTATAGACTTGAATTCAGGGATCGTGACAGCAGCACCATTGGGCAAGTGACTCTTCTGCCCATTTTCTAGGCAGGCAAAGGACAGCACTAAAATGACTGCAAAGAGAGGGCGTGGGGTGGTCTAGAAGTGCAAGTTGGAGTGGGACCAGTTGGCGGTGGGGGTGTAGTACAGGGACTGCTGGTTGCAGGGGCTGCGCTGGATCCAGTGTTTGCTCGGCAGAGCAAGGAGAGGGCCTAGGGCAGGGCCAGCAGGTGCGGGGAGGCGGCTGTCTCCTGGGGGCCCTAGGGGACCTCTTGGGGGGAAGGCAGGCTACAGCCTCCACCGTGCAACTCTGCCAGCCCTGGCTAGAGGCACCCTGCAGTTCCTGTCATGGTCTCCCTGCTCCACCTACACACTTGAGTCCTGGCTCCAGCTGCCCCTCCTTTCGGGTCGGGACTCAGCCCAGTCCCCCACCCCCTCTTTGCATCATATTCACCTTCTCCCTTTTTCAGTGGGCTGTAAAACACAGCGCTAGGGATTCTGGTCTGCTCCAGCCTCCTGACACGTCCAGCCCACCAAAACTGGACTCTCAGCACCCGGCTTTCCATACTTGTGATCTGGCACCTGTCCAAGCCCTCTGTATTGGGGATTCTCTCATGCCATGGAATGGGCCCTCTGGCTCTCATGGAGCGCTGGGGAAACTTGCTGAAGGTGTCTGCAGGAAAGTGTCCGTAATTCACATCAGCACAGCAGTGAGGACAGCACCACTGTGTGGCACACCTTGATCTTTGTGCTCTTTCTCTCCTTCCACACACCATGACAAAGTCTCCTGGAGGAGGGAGTCACCTTGGCAATGCGCTGATTGATCTCAGTTGGCAACGCTGGCAATGTTGGGAGGTAGATTTCTGCGATAAAGGGGTTCGTTGTCTGCTCTAAGTTGGTTCCTTCGATAGCGAGAGCAGGCTCAACATAATCCTTGGTTGGAGATGGTGCTCGGGGAGCTGTGCTTTTATCAAGCATAGAGTGATGGCAAAGTGCCCAGCTGCCTGTGAAAACCGGTGGGTGATAAGTTTTCTGAGCGCCATCTCCTCGGTGTTTGGAGGGGCCGTTTGCCTGCTTGTCTGGCTGTGTTTCAGTGCAACGCAGTGGCTCCTGTGTAGTGATCTGGTAGTGCTGTCAAAGGTGGTGCATCTTTGCCATGACTTGGCCCGTGAGAAATTTATGTACTCTGGTCCATCTGTTTCACAAAGATACTGATAAGCAATCAACCCTCGCTCTAAAATAGGCATCCACACGTCCATTCTCCCTAAAAATCACTCCGCTTTAGATTAAAAACAAAACCCCCAAAAAAGGCAAACAGTAGTCTATTGACTGAAACATGAATTTAAGTGACTATAGAGTAGAGGTGTCAAACTCCTTTGGTGTCGGGGTCCAGATTGGAAGGCAGGATCCCTTCTCCCCTTCCCGATGCAGCTCCTCTGCCCATTTCCATTTCCTGCACGGGGCTCCGTTCTGGTCCCTGCCATCCTTTCCCACGCCAGTTACCCAACCCCTTTCCCAGCCTGCTGCCCCATGCTGACGGTTCCCTGCCCCTGCCGCCTCCCCACCCCCCCCTAACTTATCTGGCTCACAGGGGCTGAATCCAGCCCCTGGAGTCAGTTCTCTGACCAGGCCATTCCCTGGCCTGGGCCACAGCACTTTCCCGGGGCTTGACAGGTCCGGCGAGGGAGAGCTGTGCAGGGCTCTGGGGGGGCTGGTAAAAGTCCTTTGTGGGCCAGATCCGGCCCGAGGGCCGTAAGTTTGACACCCCTGATATAGAGCAAATCAATCAATCAATCAATCAGTCAGTGAGGAGTTCCCACAAGCTAATACAAGAAAATTTGCAATCTAAGCTAAAACCACTATTCCAATTATGCTCAGCTCAGCCCTCAAATATGGGTCTGATGGTTTGCAGCTGGTCTCTGCCCCTCCCTTGCTTGTAGGAGGGAATCAAGAGCAGTTCAAGGAGGCATCCTGCAACTCTTTTGGACAGGAGGTAGCCGAGACCCGTCCCCCGCCCCACCTTCCCAATCACTACACGCAGCCTCTCTTTGGACTCCCCTGAGATATCCATCTCAGCAAAGGTGTTTTCTGCCACTTCTGAACCTCCATGGATGGAGAGAGGGAATCAAGAGAAGTACATGGAGAAAACCTGCAGGTGTTTTTGAAACGATGAAGCCGAGATCCCACACTGCACAACCCCATTCCACAGCCTCCCTCTAGGCTCCCGTGATATCTCCATTTTGGGGAAAGTGCTTTCTGCCATTTCCGACCCTTTTTGGATGGAGCGAGAACATCAAAATGAGTTCAGGGACACATCCTGCAGTTCTTTCCTACACGGGGGAAATGAGTTCCCACTACTCCCCACCCATACCTGCAGCCTCACTCATGATGTCTTTGTCTTGGCAAAAGTGTTTCCTTCCACTTCCAACATATTTGGGTGGTAGGGGGGTATCAATACCAGTTCAGGGTCACATACAGCTGCTGTTTACGACACTAGGGAAATGTGTTCCCACAGTCCCCAACCTCAGTCACAGCGTCTCCATAGGTGCCTATGACATAGCCATCTTAGTGAAAGAGCCTTCATCTACTTCCGAATGGATTTGGATGGAGAATTTGAATGGAGTGGGCATCAAAAGGAGTTCAGGAACATATACTGCAGCTCTTTACTATACGTGGCAAATGAGTTCCCACACCTCCCCATTCTCACCTACAGCCTCTCCCATGATAACATTGTCTTGGTAAAAGTGCTTTCTTCCACTTCCACCTATTTGGGAGGTGGGAGGGCATCAATACCAGTTCAGGGTCAAATCCGGCAGCTGTTTAGGACACTAGGGAAATGTGTTCCACCACATTGCCACCCTCACACACAGCCTCTCCCTAGGCTCCCATGATATATCCATCTCTTTGAAAGTGAGTCTTCTACTTCTGAACCTCTTTGGATGGACAGAGGTCATCAAGATGAGTGTAGGGAGACATCCCTCAACTTTTTTCTGCACGAGGACCCTGAGTTCCCACAGCTCACCAACCTCAACTGCAGCCTATTGCTAGGCTCCCATGATATCTCTGTCTTGGTGAAAGAGTTTCTGCCAGTTTGGAACATATCTGGATGTGGACTGGGCCTAAGGACTAGTTCCAGAGGTATCCTGCAGCTCTTTTCGAGAAGATGAACTCCTGTTGCCACACTTCCGATCCTCACCCCCAGCCTCTCCTTAGGCTCCCATGACAGATCCATCTCGTTGAAAGTGTTTTCTGCCATGTCCAAATCTCTTTGGTTGGAGAAGGGCCTCAAAAAAATTCAGGGATCAATTCTGAAGCTCTTTGTCACAGGAGGAAGCCAGTTCCCACACACACCCCCACCTTCACCCAGAGTGTCTCCCTATACGCCCATGATATGTTGGTCTTAATGAAAGAGCTTTCGTCTACTTCTGAACGTATTTGGATGAAGAGGGCATCTAGACTAGTTCAGAGGGATATCCTGCACCTCCTCATGACAGCTGGGACCCCCCCAACCCCTCTGAAAAAAACTGGCTATCTGGATATTGTGGGATTTATTTATCGCATGGATATCGTGGAAGATACGCCCACTACGTCATACTCTTCATATGACCATTCTCTCTTCAAAATCAGCTTTAGAGAAAAAACAGCTTTAGATTAAGAAAAAAAGAGCCTGCATCTATTTCTGCAGATATTTGGTGGGTAGGGCATCAAATGGAATTCAGGGACACTACCAGCAGCTCTTTACTACACATGGGAAATGAGTTCCCACTACTCCCGACCCTAACCTGCAGCCTCACCCAGGAGATCTTTGTCTTGGCAAAAGTGCTTTCTTCCACTTCTGACCTATTGGATGGTGGGAGGGGAGCAATACCAGTTCAGGGTCACATCCTGCAGCTGTTGTCGACACTAGGGGAAATGTGTTCCCACACATCCTCACACACGATTCTCCCTCTCCTCCCATGTGATAGCCATCTGCTTGAACGTCATTCTGTACTTCCGATCCTCTCTGGATGATAGAGGTCATCCAGAGGAGTTCAGAGAGACAGGTTTCAGCTCTTTTGAACATTTGGAACCTTTGTTCCACATGCCCTGACTCTCTCGCACATTTCTCCCTATTTTCACAAGATCTCTCTGGCTTGGTGAAAGAGCTTTCAGCCAATTTCATCCCTATTTCACGGAGCTAGGACATCAAGGCATATTACAGAAAACAGATCTTTTCCTACACAAGAAGACCGCCGTCCAAAACCTCCCACCCTGACCCGGAGCGTCTCCCTAAGCTACCATAAGAGGAATGTTCATCATGACTTGAGCATTTCAAAAACACCTGAGATGACATGCTTTGTGTCAAGCGATGCCCAGTTACACTGTAAGGGTGAACGTGAGTGATGCACAGATTACTCCACAATGGCGTCTATGGGATGCAGCATATCGCACTTCCCTTTCAAGTGCTCAGACCAGTCTCTGTGACAGCTGCCAGTGTAGGAAAATCACAACAGGTAGAGCTAAAATGTACATTTGGGACAAAACTGAAATGTAGCAGCAGACAGTGGGGGATGTGCAGGCGGCGGAGGGGGCGGGGGATTAAAGGTTGCTTACGGAGAAGGGGGCACAGGAGGAGAGAATGTGGAATAGAATGAGGGGGGAGCTCTCTGCGGGAAGGCCGATCTAAAAGTCTAGGGCATGGGAAGGAAGGATCCCTCCCACTGAGCTGGGGGACCCAGCTGGGACCAACCCTGCCCTGGGGAATCTGGTCTGCTCTGTCTCAGTGTTCCATGGATCAGCCAATAGCATCGCTAGCCCCAAGACTGACACCCCTGGGGAGAGGGCACCTCCCCCCGTATCTCGCTGTGGGAGGGACCAATTCCCTTTATCCCGGAGCACTGTCAGTATGAGCCCTTCCCTGCAATGAGAAGCCATTTCGGACACATCAAAGTGCAAGGAAACAACCCCCAGCTTTTTCTGGAATTTCCGCCATGGCCGGCTTGTGGCTTTTCTCTTGGAATTTTGCTCCTGGCCCAAGAAACTCACCCCAGGCCTGATGTGGGAAGCAAAGAGGAAAGCCCGGACCGTGTTGTTATACCAAAAAGAGTGTCCAAGATCTTTTAAAGGGGAAAAGGCAACACGCCGTGTTTATTATAGAAAAGAACAAAATTATAAACTGACATATACCTACACACGCACACACACTCATCCACGCTCCCAAACACACCAGAAAATATTCTGCAGTTTATACAATTACCAGTCCTGATTGTGGCTTTAGTCCGTTGCTGGAGATCGTTGCTCGTGGTAGCTACCTGGCCAGGGAAGCTGAACACGAGGAAGAGCGGGGTCTGTCGGGCGCGCACCGACGCTCCTTCTTTCAGGTGTATGCAGAACCGTCCCCCAAAACTTTGGAGTCTCACCCAGTCTTTATAGGTCACGCTGCTTCAGGGGCTCTGTGTGTCCGTTGGTCACCAGGCAGCTGCAGACGTGACTTCTAGCTTGTTTCTTGATAGCTTGATTGATTTTTATCCTTTTGTCTCTGGGGTGGATCCTTTTACTTTTGGGGCTGTGTTCACATTCTTCAGCCGTTGGAATGGACTTTGCATTCATCAGGACAAGCTGGCAGTTTGGGACTGGTTCACACATACATACACCCTCCATCCACACCTTGCTCAGACAATATAAGCTATTCACTCTAGAAATAGTTTCACACAAGATAAGGTACATTGGTCAAAGATGGAGTTTAACATTTCCAAGATGGAGTTTAACAGTTTCAATATTACATTTTTAATATGGAGTTTTACATGACTTTACCGTAAATACTGCAGTGACTGGGTAAAAAGAGGTGTCATGCCGCTTGCCTAAGGGTATATAGGCATAGATTTTCACAGCAATGCAAGCTGGGAGACAGTGGCTTAGAGGGCAAAGGCCCCCACCTCCCCAGCCAAAAAACCCCCCTGACTGGTGGTTCTAGCCCCCTGCTAGCCACACAGAGCGCAGGGTCCACAATCCCATTTACCAGACATCATAAACCAATGTTGCAAATAGGGACCCATTACAGATGTCAATCATCATGAACCAATTAGGGTTAGAGAAGGATTGATACAAGTTATGGATGAAATCAATAAACCAATTAAGGTGAGAAAAAGTTATAAACCAATTAAGAGCAATAATACAATGAGAGACAGTTATAAAACTAATAAACCAATGATTGACACAAATTATGAATGAAACCAATAAACTTATAAAACTAATAAACCAATTAAGGCCAATGATATAAGGATTAACACACATTTTACAAACAGCAAAATCACCCACATATGCCTACAAAGGGAGACCTTGGCTACTCTATCTCACGGGGACTTGTCTCTTTCCAGTTGCTCCAGAGTCCTTCCATTGCCACCACCCCGAAAAATCAGACCTCCAGGCCCTGCTCGTAGAATGGAGCAAAGACCAAAATCCAGTCATACGTCGGCTCAGTCTGAGAGGCCTTGGCAGTCCAGTGATCCAGCCAGAAAAGGTGAGAGGCGTGGATTAGCCAGTGAGCCAAGGAAGACAAGGTCTCTAGAATAGCTCAGAAAGGAGAGAGGGAAATCCCCAAACAAGCCCCCTTCTTTGACTCACAGCACTCCAATGTGGGAGGTGCTTTCCTGAGCAACCGAGATATGTGCTCATTCGTGCTCCCAAGAGCTGGCCCCTACCTAGAGATGTCATGCAATAGGTGAGAGGAACCTGGGGGAGAGGAACTGATTCAGCAAAGACAAAGGTTACAGTGAGGAGAAGCAGCACAGCTGTTTGCTTTTAGCAACTGCACAGCTTGAGGACTCCATCTGATAGAAGTTGGACTGTTTTGGAGCGGGGTGGATGAACGTACCTCAAGTAGGCGACCCTGTGGAAAAGCGGGTTTATTGGTGGAGACAATGTACGACAAGGATTGGGAAGCTGTTCTGTGCAGAGGGGCCGGTGCAGGAAAAGTCCGAGATGCAAGTGGGAGTGGAAGAAAGGTGTTCACGGTTGAGTGGACGTGGAAGGGCCAAGTGACAGGAGTGACAGTCAGAGCTGTCGATTAGGCAGAGTGCTGTGGGTCCTGAACTGAGGAGAAGGAGACTGAACTTGTGGCACAGGCCAGTGAGGAGGCAGCTGAGGCAGGGAGACAAAGCCCAGCTTGGCAAGAGATGAAGCAGCAGAGATAGAGTAGCTCAGTGCTCGCTTAGCGGGTTTTGAGGAGCTCCAAGCAGGGCTCAGTGAAATGTCTGCTCAAGGACCAGTGGGTGCAAAGCACACGCAAGAGCGAAAGGAGAATCACTTCCTCCTCCGATGTGGGGCCCATGGTGTCTTTCAGGATAGAAAGCCTCTTTCCTTCATGCAGGTGCAGCTGTTGCGGGCCCAGCTGCCAGAACTCATGGGCATTTTCCAGGATAATGTGGGGAGCAGGGTCGTGGAGGCCATGAATAAAGCTGCAGATGCCATCTACCTCCTGGATGGAGAGGGGATCGGCTCCCTCTCCAACGACATGGTGGTGATACTTCGTCCCTTCTTTGATGACGTAAGGCTTGAAACCCCAGCTTACCCACATTCACCCTCTCCTCCTCTCTCGGATGCCCTTGTATCTCACTACTGATCCCCTGGCCTCCCCACCCCCCAGGACTCCCAGGGACCTTTAAAGGATTGCCCCTGCCGGGCCTGGGCATTTCCTGCTCAGCCCCTTCCCTGCTCCAGCCTTTCTCACAAACCTGCGCTCAGCCAGGTGCTCCCAGCCCTGCTGCAGCCTGCTCTGAAGGACAGGGTGCCTGGCACTGGGCCCACCAGGACCATTTTTCTCACACCAGAGGCCCTGTTCTACACAAGAGGTCTATCGTGCTGTCCTGCTTGTCTCACGCCCTCCACAGTCCAGGGCGGTTCACACAGGGGGAACTGGAGCACTGTGCGGATGATGACTGTCCATCATGCTGTTGATGCCCCTGGCTGTGTTTGGGGTTGCGCACTGGGTAACTCGA
>VOCT01039561.1:0-11303 GCA_007922175.1 Pelusios castaneus
ATTGATACCAAACATGACATAGTTCCTATGGATTATAGCACTTATGAGATATCCATTGAAAATAATATCATAAATGCTTCCCTAAATCCAGACAGCATCACACCAGGGCTCTGCCCTGCCAGGGTCCCTGTACCCCTTTGCCCCATTGTGCACAAAGTGTGCCCCCCCGCCACCGTGGACCTGCCCAAGGTCCCCCTAGCCCTTAGTTAAAGTCGACTTAAAAGTGCAAGTGTAGACATAGCCTATGTAAGCAGTCCTATGGGTAACTACAGAATTTCTCATTCTCTCTAATCACTTAGATTTTTGTTTCTGTCACTCTAGTCATTTGCCACTATCATCAATATTAGTTTCATCTGAAAATATGCTCCTGGTTGAATTTACAACAAATAAAAGCACCGAACAAAGAAGGAAAAGAAACCACCTTTATGCTGCATTTCCATGGCCTGCCAAGTAAATCAACTCAATTAATTTTTATTGCATTTAAAAAAGTGTGGTGTCAAATGGCAAGTAAAACTGTACACTTGATTTTGGAAGATGTGTTGCTTTAAAACACATGGAGTGATGACACTACACTATAAAACAATTACCTAAAGCAACATATTTAGAAAAAGTTTGAGTTTGTGGTTTTAAGACAAGATACATTCCTTTTATCCAATAGCAACACAACACATTACAATAAACATTATACCAATTAGAACAAAGAAGATGCCAATGAGATGTAATACAATAATTAAAGAGGCATGTCCATGAGGGGGCCCACTCCCTGAAAATATCATGCCAATGATGCATTATTATTTGCTTTGTCTATGCTGACACACATATAATTTCTGACATTCAATGCACAATAGCCAGACTATGAATTTGGACCTGGTTTTGCATGATTGCTGTCAGGTGATTAATTTACTTGCTTTTTAATAACGGTTTATACAAGGCTGTCCAATTAATTCTGAAAACAAAAATTTAAATTAACCATATTATCCTCATCTAAGTCATCCAAGTAGTGCAAACTCCTAACATGCTGAAGTATTATACAGGATACAATGCCCCTGTAGTGGCAAAAAATCTCTAGTACAGTGCGGGCTCCTAATATCAGGGTATAAAAATCTCTGGTACAGTGAGGTCTCCTAATACCAGGGTAGCAACAAAATCTTACCAAAAAATTTCTGGTACTGTATGAACTCCTAATACCAGGCTAGCAGCAAAATCGTATAAAAAGGGTATCGTCTTATTCAGTATTTTCCACCATAGTGGGACTTTTCTTTGTGTTGTGCATAGCAGATTCACAATAACTGAGACATAGACCAGTATTCCCCCTTTCGCATTTCTCCACCAAAAATGTAGTACTTAAAAAGAAAAGACTAGCAAGATCTTATTCAGGAGTATAGGCCAATATGCCACATTTATAATGAGGAAAACACAATTATGTTAATAGCTAATATCTAGTACCTACACACACAGATGTTCTGTTGTTGGCCATGTAGAGTTACCAGTCCTGATTGTTGCTTGTGATCGTAGCTTGAGTTCATGGCTGGTGTTCACAGCTCAAGGCAGCTACCTGGCCAGGAAGAGCGGGGTCTCTGTTGGGCACACAGCTGTGCACCGATGCTCTTGGATGCTATGCAGAACATTACCCAAAACTATGCAGTCTCACCCATCTTTTATCCATGGACTTTGCTGTGTCACACTGCCTCAGGATACTGTATGACCATGAGTCATCAGCTAATGGCAGGTGTGACTTTGATCTTGTTCTTCATGGGGCTTTTGTCCCTTTTCTCTAGGGTGGATTCTTCTTGCTTTTCAGGGATATGTCTGCATTCTTCAGCCATTTAGATGGTATGTGTGCTTCATCAGGGCAGGCTTTTGTTGGAGACTGATCCTAGCACACAGACACCCTTCATTCACACATCTAAACAAAGTTTCAGCAAAGGGCTGAGCAATACACAATGAAGTAAACAATCCAAAATGGATTTCTGGTTACAGTGTGGAGTTACAAGTGAATGAATAAGCATGGCATTTTTATCAATGAATATTCTATATAGAAATTTCTGTTAGAAGCAATACTATGGTATAAATTCATCTTTAGTGCTACATTATGTCCCTTGCTAGGTGTAACTCAGGGTATGACTACACTAGGAATTTAGGTCGACTTAAGGATCCTTAAATCGACCTACATTACTCCATGTCCACACTGGGCTTTCATTAAGTTGACTTAATGAAAGCTTAAGTTGACTTAATAACTACTACTCCTTAGGTTGACTTAAGCCTTAAGTCAACTTCTTAAGTTGACTTAAGGACGGTGTGGATGGGGAGTAGCCCTTAAATTGACTTTATGTCCAATGTTAATTCGGCTTAATAAAGTTAACTTAAAAGGAGCCACTTTGTTAAGTCGACTTAATAAGGTGGACTTTAAGTCGACTTAAAGTCAACCTTATTAAGTCAACTTAACTTTTTCTAGTGTAGACATAGCCTTAGTGTCTTACTCTTTCTGATTTTGTCCCTACATCATTGATGTAGCAACAGGGGGGGGGCAAGGGGGATCAGGGACACGACAACTCCTGGGCATTGGGCTGCAGGGGAGCACCAGGCAGGAGGTGGAGCAAGATGTGGAGTGCCCAGGGGATCACAAATCTGGGCTTGGCCCCAGTCGCTGGCAGGTGCCGGACACCCTCGCTATGCCACTGCCCTACATGTACGTGCTATTCTTTTGTTCTCCCCCTTAGTAATTCATCCATGTTTCCATCTTTTTACGATTGTGTCCAGTTCTGGGCACCTCATTTCAGGAAAGATGTGAACAAATTGGACAAAGTCCAGAGAAGAACAACAAAAATGATTAAAGGTCTAGCATACTTACTTGATTTACGAGGGAAAATTGAAAGAACTGGGTTTGTTTAGTCTGGACAAGATGAGATTGAGAAGGGACAGAATAATAGATTTCAGGAACCTAAACAGTTGTTTGGAGAAGGGGGAAAAAAAATATTCTCCTTAAGCTTAAGTCAACTTAATTTGTAAGTGTAGACGCACCCAATGGGAGCTAGGAGCCTAAATATCTCTGAGGATCTGGGTCTGAGTAATGACTTGACCCAATAATAATTTGACCCAATAGAATTTGACCCAATCATAATAATAATAATTTGCATTTCTAGAAAGATTTTCTTCTTTAAAGAATTTTATAAACATGTTTTCTAACTCTCTTCATCAAATAAAAGTCATTATTAGCAGACAATTATTTGTTTCCATCAGAGCACATACATAATAGGAGATTGAAGATAACGTTAATTATTTTAAGGGGTTTTAAGCAGGTTCTTGCATGGAAAAAATTAAAGCTACTGCACTTAAGAGCTGGCTCTACTTAGCTATGTGTCTTATGGTTTAAAGCAAAATTCCAAAAACATTACTACTTTATGAAAGTTTTTCAGCCAACAATTCAAAACATCTGCTTCCACCTAGTGGTGTGGCTTTGCATAACCTGTGTTATTGATATTCCGTTCTTTGCTGAAATGACAAAACAATACAACCAAATCCACTCAACGTTTTATGAGACAGTTCATGCTTTTGCAGAAACAAACCCACAACAGCACTAAGAATGTATATATTTGTTAATATATGGGAATATTAGGGACAAGGAAAAGGATAGCTGCTTGCTGGAATTTTCTATTTCTCCTTCGTTCTATTCTATATAGGTTTTTATATTTATCCATGCATACCTGAGCACCTTTCCTGAGCACATTAATAATATGACTAACATTTGTCATGGCAATATCTTTTACTGGACTGACTTCTGTTGGAGAAAGAGACAAACTTTCAATCTACACAGCACTCTTCCTCAACTTCTCAAAAGCTTGTCTCTTTCACCAACAGAAGTTGGACCAATGTAAGATATTACCTCACCTAATGTCTTTCTAGAGCAGGGGTTCCCAACCACTGGTCCATGGGCCAAAAGTGGCCCACGGGGCTTTTGAGCTCCCCTGCCACTGCCGGGAGCCGGGCAGTGGTCACCCTCTCCCCTCCTGGTACAGCTAGGAGCTGGGCCGTGGTCACCCACCTGCTACCCAGTCCCAGTGCACAGCCAGGAGCCAGGCTGCGGCTACTCACCTCCCCTCCAGCTTTGAAGCCTGTCCATTGGCATCCAGCCCTTAAAAAAAAAACTTTATTTTTTAAAAATTTTATTTTAAAAAGTCTTTTTGGCTCGAGGGCCACAAATATAAATTTTACAACCCTGAAGGGCTGCCAGGCTATTTAATTATTTTTTATTAAAATTTAATTTGAATTTAATTAATTGAATTTTAATTTGGTTTTAATTAAATAGAGTGGTGGCCCTCAGGGCTTTTAAAAAATATATTTGTGGCCCTTGAGCCAAAAACGTCGGGAACCACTGCTCTAAAGTTTGTCTATACCACCTCTGTAAATACCATCCGTCATATCCAGGTCATACTTTCTCAGCCTCTCCTCATGGGGGAAAGTGTGTGTGCAATGGATTGTTTTGTTTTGCTAGGACCCTGGTTTTTTATTTGCTGGGAGAGAAGGGGTTAAGTGTATACATTGTTCTGTATTTATATTAAAGAAGCCAGGTTGAAGAAATGCACTTCACACTAGAAAAGGTGGTGTAGTTTGAGCTGGTCCTTATTTCCTGTGGGAGTTTGTTTCACTGTCATAAACTGTCCCCTGAGAAAGCTCTTTCTCCTGCACAGCCAAACTTCACCGATAGAGGAGAAAACTTCGTGGTACCTGGGGAAGAGAAGTGGTCAGCCACAGTCCTAATCTCAGGATTTTAGCTCAGTGGTTTTCAAACCATGGGTCGGGATCCAGCACCCCCAGCTGCTGCCACTGAAAGACTGGCATACTTTGCTCAAAGATATCATTGTTGGGTTATGAGGATAAATGATTTTTTTTCAACTGGGTCCTGAGGAAAAAAGGTTTAAAACCACAGCTTTAGCTGGTATTTTAGTTATTCTGGACCGTGGCACTGAGCACCGTGAAGATAGACTGGGACCTGGCACTTAACTTGATGTGTTCATGTATCAGAAGAACAAATATAGGTGCACAGTGCCTGAAAGCAAGCAACAAACTTCAATTACCATTGAATGAAGGGGCCAATGCAAATAGTACAATTGTGTGATTAAAGACTGTCAAAATACACGTGCACAGTGCTCAGACCACCTGAATTCTGGCATTTCCTAACTTTCTGTTGCCCCATTTTGCAATCTTAGTTATGTTTTTTAGTGCAGTTTTTTCTCTAATACTATTTTGCTTGGCATGTAAATATATAGAAAGACAAGGATTGACTCATATTATTGTAATAGAAACATCCCCATATTTTTATTTTTTGAGTAAAGTATAGGACTAGGTTCCAGCAATTTCTTTATTCAACTGTAAAAAAAAAAAAAGAAAAAAAGCATATTTTAAAAGGGTTTAAAACTGTAGAAATGAAGACACAAAGATTGTTTAATATGCGGAGGAGCAGGTAATGCAGCACACACTTTCCTGAGCCAGTAGAGTTACTGCACCCAAGAGATTCCCCCTCTATTCTGGAGTCGGCCTTTGCCTGAAGCCAGCAGACAATGGAGCAAAAGTAGCTCTCCCTGTTAATAAAGGTTCTCGTAACTTTGTAGGTAAACTGTGCCATTCTTCAGTTGACTCTGCTATTCAGCTTCTTTTCTTACTAGCAAGTTTGAAATTTAATTTTTCTGCTTCATGATGAGTCTTTATTGTTTTTTTCCTGATTTGGCAATCTATGCACAGTTAAAACTCTGGGGATGGGGTCCCAATTAACAGTACCTTTGAAGATGATCACCAGTCCTTTATTTTATCTATCTGGATGTTCAGTGAAACATAGCTGCTCTTTTTGAACACTATCACTGGTTGCACCGACTTTGGACTCCCTTGAAGAATGTTGGCACTGGAATAGCTGTTTGCTTAATCCAGAGAAAAGAAGCCTCTTACATCCTCAGTCCTATTAAGTCAATATATGGAGTGGCACATAGATTTGACATAAAATTACATTTAACTTTGACTCTTTTTTCTTATTTCTCAAAGAAAATGCCACAACAGAACAGCAAAGAAAAACATTACGAATAAAGACTATAAATACTGATGCATCATATAAGAAATGAGACACCAGATATTATCAGGATAGGTGCCCTATCAATAGATAAGATAAAAAGGCAGGCCCAACTAAGAGACTGAAGCCATATTAGGACCAAATTCTGCTTTCAGTTACTTGAGTATGTTGCCAACAGATTAGGGCCCACACCTGTGTAAAGAAGAGTAAAGCCAGCCCCTAGGTTGTATAGAGAAACTTGCAACTGCTTTTATTTTCTGTGTCTTCCAGCAGATGGTGATACAAGTCAATGATATTGCTCATGTTGTGGATGTAGTACATTTCTTTGACCTTGGTTTGCACTGCAACAAAATCATTTTATATTTGGTACCAGGGCCAAACCCTCAGCTAATGTAAATAAATCAATGGAATATTGTTAATTTACCCCACCTCAGAATCTGACCTTTGAAGTTTAATATTGATTAAGCCCTTTCAATATTTACAAGAGAATTATGTTTCCTGAAGTGGTTTTCAATCTGGTGTCTAACCATTTTTTATATTTAAGTATGTTTAACAAAGATTAACTGGTTCAGTGAGGACAAGGGCCACATATGTTTAAATTGCTTAAGAAGTGTGGTTGAGGGTAGATTTTAAAGATAGTTCCAAACATGAACTGCAATTCAGGAAAGCATTTCTATTCAGCACAACGTTTTAATTAAGTGAGCAAGATCTAATTTGATCGTGTAGAATAAGCCTAAGTCAGTCAAACAAACAAGGAGTCCTGCGGCATTTAAAAGTGCTACAGGAGTCCTTGTTTGTACGTATGGTAAAGTCATATATTACAGAATACATACAGCGCTGCCTTAGAACGATTCTCTGTATCAGTTGGGAAGACCATCATACCAATGTCAGCGTTCTCTATGCAGCTCTCACCACTGTTGAGGCAAAGATTTGCTGGGCTGGTCATTGTGTGCTTATGGCTGATACTCATCTTCTGAAACAAGTCCTCTTTTCTCAACTTAATCATGGTAAGAAGACCTGAAGGGGACAAATGTAATGCTACAAGGACACTCGGAAAGTGTATCTTAAGAAGTGAGGCATTGATGTCACAAATTGGGAAGAACTGGCCAGCAATAGACTGCAATGGCATCACATCATACAGCAAGCTTCTGCCCGTTTTGAAGAGAATTGCCTTCCTTGAGAGACTTAGATAGCACAGAGGACGAAGGAAAATCTACAGCATCCTGGCCAACAGTTGTACTCTCTCCACACAACCACTTGTCATATGTGTGGAAAAAATCTGTAGAACACCAATTGGACTCCTCAGTCAGCTTAAGTCTCAGCAATGACTTTCCCCTTGGCAAACATCATCCTTATATTGAGGGATAGCCAACAATGATGAATATTGTTATCCCTTTTGACCCAAGCAATTTGCCAATATTTGGGGTCTTTGAGTTGTCTCCATTGGGGAGAAACTGAAGATGTAGTCAGGTAGTCCTTTGATGCAATCTTGTTTATTTACAAAGAATGTACACAAAGTCCTTTTCCCAGAAACTCACTAGGAAATAGTTTCTTTGCTCACAGTTCCAAGCCTCTTTCTAGCCAGGAGTCCACCTTCTCTCAGCTTCTTCTAAGGGTCACACTATAAGTACTTCCCTGGAGAGCCTTTTATGTTTTCTCTGTGCTTCTGCAGTATCACCCCAACCAACACCATGCCCCTGCACTTGCATTCAGACTCCAGTGAAAGCCCCAGAGACTGCGTGGCTCAACTCCTATTCTGACTTTACATGTGGCCTGTGGTTTTGGTGGTGATTTCTACCATTTCAGTTATCTGTTCCACAAAAGACCTTAATTGGTTTTGCATTTATCCTGAATAAAGGGCAGCTATTGTGCCCACCAGATTCAATAAGGCTTCACTCAACTCCTTCATTAACAATATGTTTTCATGTTTTTATAAATCTATGTCTTATACACTTCAACAAAACCTACATTTTTCTTTAATTCTTAATAACCTGAAACAGGCTATTGAATGCATAATTTCAGTTACACCAATGTAAGCCTGTAAGATTTCACTAGAATTATTCCAGATTTATCCAATGGCAAAATATGTTTACAAGTGACAAGAGAAAGTATTAACCACTTGGATAATCATTGTAACAGACTTACCACAGCAAGAGAACTGGGGGAAAAAACTGGTTGGAAAATATTGATGAAAAATAAATGTTTTGTGAAAAGCTTCACCCATTTTCTAACCAGTTCAACAAATAAGCTTCAGAGCTAAAAAACCTAATCTGCATTCATAAGGGGAAGACGCTTGTAAAAATTACAGCTCCAGGAATTTAATAGCAAGGACACTGCACAATATTAAAGAGATAGGGTACTGTTTCTAGGGCACTTGATCTCTCACAGATCTGGACATAATACATCAAATAGAAAAAGAGTGTTTGCAGTTATTAGGAAAGCTTTTGCTACATGGATATCTCCCAAACCAATGGCATGTTCCATTAAACAGTTGTTCTCACCCTCATCTCAAGCAGCATTTCAAGATGATAAGCTGATGATAAACATCTGCCTCTCGGACTACACTGGAGAGATTTCAAGAGAGCTGTATTTGTAAGGAGCAAAATTAGTTGTAAAGTGATTTGATCCTATCACTCTAGTTTCCAGCTTTTGAGGTTGGATAATAATCAACGTCCATATACATACAAATGCCAGAGTCAGGTGCCAACCCAGCCAAAGCAGCATCAGGAAGATAACTTATGCTAACCTTTGCATCCAGAAACACAGTAAGCCAATGAGTATCTCCCCCTTTCAAGGCCCTGACTGAGCAAAACACCAGCATGTCTTATGCACCCATTAACTTTAAATACATGCTTAATTCCATCCCTCTTCAGCATTGAATGGGACTTAAGCATGTAGTTAACTGCTTTGCTGAATGGGTGCTTTAGTCAGGAAATGGAAATTGTAATCAAGATCTGAGAACTTTACAGCTCTTACTTCCCTCTTCCACACTGTTTGAATCAAAATAGCTTCTTTACTTTGCAGAGATAGGCTAGCAGTCTACCCCTCTGGATCTGTTTGAATTAACCTTGTGACTCACCTTTCTCTATATGTATATGTAACCTTCGGGTGGGCTAAAATTCATTCAGTTGCCCTTCTCCAGTGCCCCACAGAAATCAATCCCAACCCCTATGGGGAAAGCAGCTGGAGACCCAGGATCCAGTCTGTACAGGACTCACGGCGAAGCTTGCTCAGAGCTACACTCACACATTAAAATACTACTACATTAAACATAACAATGAACTTTATTAACTACTAACTAAATGAACCTTAACCTAAGAAAACAAACTACAATTAACCAAGAACAATCCCTTGCATGAAAGATACCCAAGAGTCCCAAAGTCTGTGTGGAGTTCACCCAACTCTCAGCTACAGTCTCTGTTCCAGTGTGGAAGCTTGAGTGGCAAGAAATCGCTGTCCTCTTCTTTCTTTGCTGGGATCCTCTGTAGCATTACATGCAGGCTCTCTCTTGTTCTCTGCAACCAGCCCTCAGTCCCATATGCATGTCTGCAAGGTCTGGTGCAAAGGACTCCTTTACATGGAGAAAACATCTTGTTCTCTCCTGGCTCAGCTCCTCTCCAGAACACTGAGCACATGGTCTCCTTTCAAGGCACCTCCTGCCTGCTGTCTGCTCAGGCTGCTGCTCTCCAGTCATCTGACTGATCACACCAGCAGGGTACACTGTGGAGCATGCTCAAATTGCTACCACTCCCTGCTACTGGAAGTTTCCAGTTGTGGGTCACTAATCTGCCCAACAACAGTAACCCACCCTCAGCAGGTCTCTCAGAGATAGCCTTTTCAGGCATATGGGTTACATATATATTTAGACAACAGAGTCTTGTGGCACTTTTAAAGACTAACAGATTTATTTAATAAATCTGTTAGTCTTTAAAAGTGCCACAAGACTCTGTTGTCTTTCTACAATAGACTAACACGGCTACCCCTTTGGAATTTGTATATATTTAGTTAACGTGCTATATTTTCCATTTCATGCATCTGATGAAATGAGATTGTGCCCACGAAAGCTCATGCACTAAATAAATTTGTTAGTCTTAAAAGTGCCACAGCACAGGACTCCTTATTTGTTTAGGCTCCATGACCAGCTGTGCAATGGAAAGAGGAGATAGAAAAAGCCTTTCCTCCCTCTTGTGTATCCACTAGAACAACAGAAATAGCTCAGAATTCAGTCCTCAGGTCAGTGGTTAATTTGTGCTAAAACTTGCCCAGCTCTCTAGGCAGTTCATAGCCCTGGCACTTCTGGGCTTAGCACATCAGTTATGAAAATAAAAAGAATTGTTTGAGCCCCAAATGTCTTTCTACACCAGTTGATGAGTGCAGCCAGCATGCCCAGCCCTACCCTCTAAAAAGGAAATAGAGGAGCCATATCTGAATCCATAGCTAGAGCCCAAGTTGCCTTCCACCTATTTACGTGCTCCACCACTAGAGGCTCTGATTCAGCAAGCTACCACTATCCAGCAAAGCATGTATTTAATGGCTTTTGCTTAAATCCCATTAAAGCCTATAGGATGTGAGTACAGGCTGAAAGCTAAGAATGGGCTTATACGGTGTAGTTGTAACCATATCAATCCCAGATGTTAGAGAGACAAGGCAGGTCTGGCAATATCTTTTGTTGGACCAACTTTTGTTGTTGAGAGAAACAAGCTTGTCTCTCTCACCAACAGAAGCTGGTCCAATAAAAGATAATGTCTCATCCACCTGGTCTCTATAAGCATGTGCTTAGGGGATCTAGCTGAATCTGAACAGTCAGACTAGACGATCATATTGGTCCCTTCTCAAACTCTATGAGAATGGACCTTAATCAGGGTCAGAGTGCATCTGAGGTGAGGGCTAGTTTGGTGTGGCATCCTCTGCACCCTATACCAATGGCGATAAGTTCTAAAGGCACAGAGTCCTTGATGCTGTCAAGTTCCAAAGGGGTAGCCGTGTTAGTCTATTGCAGAAAAACAACAGAGTTCTGTGGTACTTTTCTGGCATAGGATTCCAAATACTAAAATTAGAAGGAAAATGGTTTGAACACATTATTCTCTGACCAAAGGTTGCAGACCATAACACTAAATCCTGTGGGGGAACTGGCAGAGCTAAGAGAAAATGCATTTTTAAAGTATATATCTACTTAAATGTTGTACGCACCAGGGAATTGTCCTTTGAAAACAATTAAAGCTTTGCAGGGGAAGGGGTCTTGAAA
>ML686168.1:0-11740 GCA_007922175.1 Pelusios castaneus
AACTGTTGCAGGCAAAGGGGTTTGCACCATGTTGCTGGGGAGGCTGATCCTCCGCCCTGTCCATGCCACCATCCCTCGGTCCTTAGTGAGGTGGAATGGGTTTGTGTGGGCTACAGCTGTGGTTTTCAAACTTTTTTTTCCTCAGGACCCAGTTGAAAAAAAATCATTTATACCCACGACTCAGCAATGACATCTGTGAGCAATGCATTCCAGTCTTTCAGCGGCAGCAGCAGGGAGTGTCGCAACCTAGTGCCTGAGAGGCTGCAACCCAGTACTGGGTCCCCGATGCATTCCCCATTGCAACTCGCCATCTGGCTGGAGTCCTCCTCTCTCCTTCTCAGTGTGTGGGGCTAGTCCAGCCCCAGGTTCAACCTCAGCTGATCTCCCTCCGCCTCTCTAGTATAGCCCTGCTGAGTAGCAGTTTGCAGGACTGGAGTAAACCAAAGGCATGGACTCAGACCCAGGCAAGGGGTGTGCAGGTGTTGTTCCCTTTCCTGTCCTGGCGTTCGGACAGATCACTCACCGGTGGGCTGTGAAAGCAGCAGGAGCAAGAGAAGGGTGTAAGGCCGTGGAGCTTCGTCCATCATGGCAGCCAGGGGCAGGCAGAGCAGGCAGTCCTCAGCTACAGAACAGCTGTCCTGACTGAACAGATCTGGAGCAGGCTGACTGGCAGGTCTGGCTGAGCCACGCTGATGGTGAAGACGGGCTGGAGAGAAATGATCTGTGCCAGCTCTGCAGCTTCCCATGAGAGGCTCTTTCCTTTTGTGAACTTGGCCAACGAGCTCAAAACACCCGAGTTCCCGAAACCCCCCAGGGCGTCACTCTTAGCGCACGGCTACACCCAGCCTGGCTCCAGACAAGGGAACCTGGCATCAGGTCAGTGCAAGCCCAGGGCGCTGGGTTGGGGAAGGCTCCTCTTATTGGCCTTGCTCAGGGGCGGTGAGTGGGTCTGAAATGGACACAGCTCCGTCTGCATTTTGTGTCTATTTGATCAGAGAGCCTGTCCTGCTAGGAGTTGTGGCCACAGTGCAGCGCTCGATGGCACCCAGGAGCAAAGTTCCCAGTTCCCAGGAGCGAACGTGGGGGAAACCTGGGGTAGTTCAAGCAGTTGGCACTGAGCAGAGGGGGCCGGAGGTGCTAACTTGTATCTGGGCCCCTCTCGGCAGCCCCTGGCTTCTCTAGCAGGTCTCCCCGCTCACTGCCCTGTCCCAGCACTGCCCCAATGTGGGTGGCAGCCAATCAGTCGCAGAGGCAGGTTTAAAGCCAAAGGGGCCAAGGGCAGCTGGTGCCAGGGTCTGAGACCCCTCACTGATACTGAGCGGTGTGTGCTTGGCACCTCCTGAGGGAGCAGGGCCCAGAGACGGAGAGAACCCAGGGCCAGTGGGGAGAGGCCAACGTGCCAGGCCAGCCTGATAACAAGGTGGCAGCGCAAGAGAGGAGCCAGGAGACTGGGGGGAGCTGAGCTGAGGCAGAGTGGGGCTGGGGCTGGGGCTGGGGCTGGATCCATCCAGAGCCAGATGCATTGACTGAGCAGCTGGGCAGAGCGAGAGGGGCCCTGGCTAGGGACCATCGGGCTCAGGGCGATGTTACCAACCCAGAGGCTGCGCAGGCAAGATTGGGAGGGGGGTTGTGACCCCGATGTTGCAGGGGAACACCTGAAAACAGGCAGGGGCTAGCAACAGTTTGGGTTCGTTGCCCGGAGTGTGCAGCACCAATAAATACACCAGGGTGGAGAAGCACTTTATTTGAGATCTCAAGCAGGCACATGGAGACAGGCACGTCTCAAATCATGCGCGCCCCACTCAGTTACAGTAACTTTTATATAGATTTCCTCTTGCTGTGGAAAGATCCTACCCCCCTCCCTCCTCTTTGGGTGAGAAGCATGCTTTCAAGGCTGTGTTATAATTACAAGCGGAGACCGGCTGAGACTGGTACTGTTATTCTGTTATGGGGAACAGGTTATCAGTTCCTGCAACCGGGAAACATCCTTATATGGGCTATTGTTGGGATTTGTTGGGCGCCAGTTATGTCCCAGCTGTGTCCGAGTCTGGAGCGAAGGGGATTCATCGACACTGTGGCCTTCCACCCCCCCGAGTTACCCAGTGCGCAACCCCAGATACAGCCAGGGGCATCAACACCGACATGGAGAGGCTGGGGGAAGGGCCTGGCCCCTTCAGCCTGGGATGTGTGGGCCCCACCAGAGTCGGTGTCTGACCTGCAGCCAGGGTTGGGCAGAGGCTGGGACGTGTGAGACACGGACTGTGAATATCCCTCACACTCAGAGATGCTGGGTGTTTGCCTTTAGCCCGTCTTCCTTTGTTTTTCATTTTTATTGATTAGTGCTTCGTAAGCGGTGTTTGCTGTGAACTGTCTGCACTGATCAGTGGGTCAGGGACACCCCAGTGCAGAGAGAGCAGCCTGGAGACACCCAAGCCCGTACCCTCACTGACCCCAGTAAAGTTGGGGGTTGATCCCCTCAGGAATTCTGGGCCCAGCCCTGTCAGTGTTACAGGGACCCTGCCACCCGGGAGAGTGGGAGGGGCACCTCGTGGTCAGCCAGCCTCTGAGTAAAGGGAGTGGGAGTGAGGAGTGTGAGAGCCAGAAAAGTTCCCCACATAAGCAGGACTGTCCCCGCTTACGCTAACAAACCAGCCCAGCTCAGAGGAGCCCTCAGGCTGGCAGGGTCCAGCGGCTGATCTCCATCCCAGAGCTGGGAACTTAGGGACCTCCATGCAAATAATGTAAGGTGCTGATTTGTGTATTTGCTGACTGTGTCTCCCCTCCTTTGCATAACTCCCCTCACTGCCAAAGAGCCTCCCCCCTCCTCCTTCCTCTGTGTGCTGGCTCCCTCCTTGGCTGTCACTCTCCCCTTCCTCCCCTTTCCATTCAGGTTTCCCCAAGTCGCTGCCCCATGGTAAAAATGTGTCTCCCCAACCTCCCTTATTTACTGCACCCTCATTGCCTGGTCTGTTCACAGCCCCTCCCTGATCCATGAGGTGGACTGGCTGTTCTCACCCCAGCTGGATGCACCCTACCTGGTTTAGAAGTAAAAATGCTTCCGTCTCAGCTCACATTTCCTATCAGCCCCCAGTAGCATGTTCCGCCCCGGCCTGGTTTCCTCTCTCCTGACTGGGATTTAAAGGGGCCACCGCAGACATTCTGAAAAGCCATCCGATGTAAACATGCTTTCCAAGGTTGTCGGCATTTTGCTCACTGTAGAAATGCAGCCTCTGCTCGGGTGGAATCAGTCGCCTGCTTAACGGCTGCTCTGAAGCCATGAACAGTGGTTGGGGGAGAGGACACATCCATTGCATCCAGTTAAACTGGAGTGGAGTTTAAGGCATCCATGTAATTCACCCACATTTGGATTGAGTATAGGGCACCAGGGCTAGCACCTTGACTGGAGCAAAGTGCCATGGGATCCTTAGCCAGGACCAACAGCACTAAATAGCAGAACCTCGCCCTCTCCCCGCAAAGCGGAACTCCTTGGCGAGAACTGAAGACACATTTATTGACTGCTAAAAATGCAGCAATAAAACATATAGAGTGAGGTATGCTAGCCTTAGCATAAACCACCATCCAAGTGGAGGCGTCTGCATGAGATCCGTATTCACAGGCAATAAGCAGAGTTAAGGAGCAATGTTTATTTCCTTGGGTGAATCGTACACAGCTGGGGACACTCTGTTCTTGTCCCCCAGATCCCACCGTCAGCATGGCGTGCCCCTATAGCCACTTAATGTCCTGAGAGCCACTGTGGGCTGTAGCCAAAGATCACCCTAGCAATGGCTGTCCAATGGTTGGTGCAGCCATCATCCTGAGAATAGCTGTTCCTGATTAACTCCATGTACTGATGCGCATATTCCAGAATAAATGTCTCATTCCAGATTATCTTAATCTACACTGAAAATACATTAAACTAATCTTTAAATGCACAGTCTACCTTATGAAAGATAAATGCTGGTCTTTGTCATTACCTCCAGCTTGTAAATACAAGAGGAGGAAAAGAAGGGATGGCCAGGAAGCATCATCCATGTCGCAGAGCTGTGCAAAACAGGCAGCTGGATGCAGAGTGGTCAGTTGGCATGAGGAATTCCCTTACTTAGATCTTGAGCCTGAAATTCCTGGGCGTTCTGGCCCTCCTCCAGCAAAACATTTCAGCGGTTGCTTAACTTTAAGAACATGTGCAATCACGCTGATTTCATTGGGATTGCTCCCCTGCTTAAAGTTAGGCATTTAGATCCATGGCTTCCTGGGCTGCAGCCAGGTTTACACCGCCTTTAGATGTGTAAGGCATGCTACACGCATGTGGGACTCACCAGGAACCAGAAGACAACCTAAATTAAGTAGCTCCCATCCCTGCTTTATCACACATCCTCTTTTGCCTTGACCACTCAGTCATACCTCATGGAGGAGGCAGAAAGTGAGTGCTTAACGTGGTTATGTATGTCAGCAGCGGGCTCAATCTAATTTATAGCATGTTCAGCCTCAGGCCTCTCCATTCTGCATGACTTAGTCTGTAGGGCTCAGAGAGGCGCTGACCAGCAGGTCTGTGCTGCGGTGGGTAAAATCCCGCCCATTATAACTTCCTTCCCCCTATCTATTTTCCTCTGCGGTCCACACAAAATGAGCAGATGCAATTGCTATCAGAACTGTGTTGTTAAAAGTGTGAAACTGCACTGGAAAATATCTATTGCTTTTTTAAACGAAGAATGTTAGCTGTATGGAAATTAGGGTGGGGATGAGAGAGCACTCGCTAGGCTAAGACGGGCAGTGGGGGACAATCTAGGAACAGGATGCATGTGTTAGTCACTGAGAACATGCTCCTGTCCTGCTGAAGTTTTATGGGAACTCTGCTGTTGCCGTCAGGGGTGCAGGAGGAAGCGCTAAGGGCCCAGACCTGCAAAGACAGCTGCACAGGCTGAATGATATGCACCGTGGGGAGGGTAGCGTAGTTGGTAAAGGCTGTCATATCTCCACCAACATCAGACTGCTGCACCCCCCTGTGCACAGCAGTGGGCCTGCCCACGGTGCATAAGGCTAAACATGTGCAGAAGCTTTTGCTGGATCAGGGCCCATAGGGTGGATTGATACGATGGTCCTGTTGAAGGTGAGAGGCCACACCGCTTCTTATACACCTCTTGCTGCAAAACCTGCCTCCCCTGGGCAATGGAGTGAATTCCGACTTGGTAGAGGTTCGGTAAATGGTAGCGTGGTGCAGAGGAATGGGACGTAGGACACCTGGATTCCGTTCCCAGCTCTGCCATGGACCTGCCGTGTGCATTGGCCTGTCTCCATGCCTCAGTTTCCTCATCTGTCATATAGGACTGTGCTATTTGCCTTGGGCCAGGATCTTTTGGAAACTGCTCCTTCCCATGGGTCTACATTAGCCTGAATCTATCAGCCTACAAACTGTGCTGGGAGACCCATCTTGCCTGGGAGAAGATAGGTGACTGCCAGCAATGATGGAGATTCTGTGAAGGTAAACTAATTTGGGGTCATACAGATGCTGTTGCTGGGTTATTTCATTTGATCTTGGGGTAACCAGTGGGCCTGCTTATAAATAACTTGCATTTTCAGATTGTTAGGGGGTCCCAGAATATCACACTCTTCTTTTCCGGGGCAGTAAAACCCTAAATAAATAAAAGCAACTTTCCCCTCCCAGTACGTAGAACTGGAACTAGTTCTTCCTCTTCGCTGCTCCCGGACAGTATTTTAGTCACTTGCGCTGCAAACTGTTCCTGGATTGGAAGTGGTGAGCAGCAAAGCGCTTGCAATGAGCAGGGCTTATCTTGGCTGTGTCTGTCTGTGTTGGGGGCTTCTAACGGAAGTGGGAGGATATTGCATATGGCTTGTGTGAGCAGAGTGGTCACCGTTTCTTTGTGAAATGACGGGGCTCACTGTGCAGAAACCACACAGCAGAGCAGAGGAAATTCTTGACTGACTGTCACAAAGAGTTTCTTTATCATTGTGTTCCAGAAACTGACCTCCTCTGTCATCTCGGGGTGTCCAGAGCAGGGAGGGCAACATGGAGTGTCCCAGCTATTAACAGCGCCTGCTGGAGCTGATTCTCTCTGGAACCAGACCATGAGGATCCCCTTGTGCCTGCTGCTTGTCTCTCTGGTCCAGGGTGGAGGTAGGCTGTGTTCATTGTTAGACCAGAGTGGGAGGGCACCGATGAATGCACTCGCCACGTCCCCAAGTATGTGCAATAGATGCAATAGACAGCTCAAGAGGACAGTTGTAGGCTGTCACCACACTTCATCTTGAGGTGGCTGGCTCAAATCCACAGCCGCTGGGTGGCCGTACAGTGAGGTTGGGGGGTCTCAGTCCCATCTCCAACGGACAAGCATCCTTGGCACAAAACCACCACTGAAGCAGGTTCTAGTTATCGACCCCGTTGGCAGCCTGAGCTAGGACTGAAGACATTGACTTGTACCCTCAGCCCCAGAGCAGGGCTGTGGGAAATGGAGAGTAAGAGAGCAGAGGGTCTGGTCCTTTAGCTTTCTGCTGGAGCCTTGCAAAAGGAACTGGAGTTCTGGTGAAAATCTGTCCCTTTGAATCTTAATTTTCTTCATTTGGCTGCATGAAGCCATTGGGATAATTACAGAGAAGCATCAGTGCGAAGAGCGAATTGTGGGAGTCGACTCCAACCCCATTATAGAGGGACAACAGAGTCCTGTGGCACTTTTAAAGACTAACAGATTTATTTATCGCATGAGCTTTCGTGGAAGAAAATCCCACTTCATCAGACGCTTTGAAGATGGGAAAGTTACAGAATGGGAGGAAATTCAATGCAGGGGAGTGTATGACATAGCATCAGGTCAGGCTGTAACAGCAAATCAAAATAGGTGTTAGGATTCAAACACTGGGGAAAAGCACATAGAGGAGGGGGAGGTCAAATCACTTGTTGTAATGCGAGAAAAATCCATAGTCCCTGTTTAACCCCAAGACAACTGAGTTAAATTTGCATATAAGTTCGAGTTCTGCAGTCCCTCTTTGAAGCTGTTATTTATTATTCATCTGTTTCAACACAGGTATTAACAAGTCGTCAAGGGAGTGAGCAGGGAGATTGAAGTGTTCTCCTATTGGTTTTGTAGGATGTCAGATTTGTGTCCATTTATTCTTTGGCGCAGAGACTGTCCTGTTTGTCCAATATATAAGGCAGAGGGGCATTTCCGGCACATGATGGCATAAATCACATTGGTGGATGAGCAGGTGAACGAGCCCTTGATGGAGTAGGTGGCTTGATTAGGCCCTGTGATGGTGTCATCAGTGTAGATATGAGGGCAAAGTTGGCAGCGTGGTCTGTTGCAGGGCTGTGTTCCTGCTTTGGTGTTTCTGTTGTATGATCTGTAGTTGCTGGTAAGTATCCTTTTAAGATTAGGGGGCTGTCTGAAAGCAAGGAGAGGTCTGTCTCCTAAGGCTTGAGAGAGTGAGGGATCATCTTGTAAAATAGGCTGTAGATCTTTGATGATGTGATGAAGAGGTCTGGCTTGGGGGTTGTAGGTGATGACCAGTGGCGTTCTGTTGTTGTTTTTCATGGGCTTCTCCTGCAGTAGTTGACATCTGGGTACCCGTCTGGCTCTGTCAATTTGTTTCTTCACTTCTGCGGGTAGGTACTGTAGTTTTAAGAATGCCTGGTAGAGATCCTGAAGGTGTCTGTCTCTGTCTAAGGGGTCAGAGCAAATGCGGTTATATCTTAGGGCTTGACCGTACACAATGGATCGTGTGGTGTGTCGAGGATGAAAGCTCGAGGGATGTAGGTAACTATACCGATCAGTAGGTTTTCGGTATAGGGAGGTCTTTATGTGCCCATCGCTAATTTGCACTGTAGTGTCCAGAAAGTGGATCTCTTGTGTGGAGTGTTCCAGGCTCAGTTTGATTGTGTTGTGGAAATTGTTGAAATCTCTATGAAAATCTTCAAGGGCATCTTTACCATGGGTCCAGATGATGAAGATGTCATCAATATAGCGTAGGCAAAGTAGAGGTGCTTTGGGATGAGACATGAGGAAACGTTGTTCTAAATCGGCCATAAAGATGTTGGCATACTGTGGGGCCATGCGGGTACCTATAGCAGTGCCACTGACTTGAAGATATAAATTATCTTCAAATCTGAAATGGTTGTGGGTGAGTACAAAGTCACAGAGGTCAGCCACAAGTTTAGCTGTGTCATCATCCTGGATAGTTCTTCTAATAGCTTGTAATCCATCCTTGTGACAATCTTCCAGAAAATACCATCCTGGCCACTATGGATGTAGAGGCTCTTTACATTAACATCCCACACAAGGATGGATTACAAGCTATTAGAAGAACTATCCACCAATGTGATTTATGCCATCATGTGCCGGAAATGCCCCTCTGCCGTATATATTGGACAAACAGGACAGTCTCTGCGCCAAAGAATAAATGGACACAAATCTGACATCAGAAATTGCAACACTACAAAACCAATAGGAGAACACTTCAATCTCCCTGCTCACTCCCTTGATGACTTGTTAATAGCTGTGTTGAAACAGATGAATAATAAATCACAGCTTCAAAGAGAGACTGCAGAACTCGAACTTATATGCAAATTTGACTCAGTTGTCTTGGCGTTAAACAGGGACTATGGATTTTTCTCGCATTACAACAAGTGATTTGACCTCACCCTCCTCTATGTGCTGTTCCCCAGTGTTTGAATCCTAACACCTATTTTGATTTGCTGTTACAGCCTGACCTGATGCTATGTCATACACTCCCCTGCATTGAATTTCCTCCTATTCCGTAACTTTTCCATCTTCAAAGCGTCTGACGAAGTGGGATTTTCTCCCACGAAAGCTCATGCAATAAATAAATCTGTTAGTCTTTAAAAGTGCCACAGGACTCTGTTGTCTTCCTACAATAGACTAATACGGCTACCCCAATGTAGAGGGTTATAGCGAGAGAAGCTATTACAGTTATATAAAAATTCAGTAGGCTGCTCCTCAGAGGGGGTAAATCATCATCATGCTATTGATTTAAGCTGATTATGAAATGCTGATTTACACTCGTGGAGAATCTGGCCTCTTGGTTTAACTAAGCTCACTGTGGGCTTCAAACGTGCATTGGAACAAAGCGCCTGAATGTTTGCAAACAGCAGAAAATCAAAGGCTGCAGGCAGATTGATTCAAATTTGCATTTGGTGAGCTGGCTGTGCTTGGGTTTTCACACCGCTGCAGGAGCTCTAGAGTGACACAACAGACACTAAAAACTTTCTTCAGCACTTGGGTACGCAGCTTATAAAGTCACTGCCCTAAATCTTCAAAGTGACTAATGGTTTGGATGGCTCTGTTTCCACTTGCCCACCCTGAGATGCCATCAAGGCCTGTGTCCTGAGCGTGGATCCTGAGAAAACAGCGCCCTCTGAAGTGTCTCAAGTTGGGAGCCCAGAAGTCGAGATGCTACAAAGAGCTAATCACTCGTAAAATTCAGGCTGATCCATGAATTCACGTGGGTTCTGCACACCATTTTGTGTCCTGTGCACTGAGGGGAACAGTTTCAAAAACACCCAAATCCCAGTTGCCTTCAGTGAGATTTGGGCTCTTGAGGGTGGGATTTTCAAAGGTAAAGACACCTCAGCACCTTTGGGAGTTTGATGCCTAGTGGGATTTTCAAAGTCACTGTGGTATCTAGCTGTATCTTTTCCCCTAAATTCCTTTGAAGATGGAACCCCTAAGTGCCTAAGTCACTTTTGAAAATGGGATGAGTGCCTAAGTCACTTGAGTGCTTTGAAAAATGTCACCCTGAGTCTGAGTGTTTTGTGAGGCAAAAACATTTTAGAAGTCGCTGCCCTGTGTTCCAACTCCCCCCTGAAATGAGCCTGTCTGTGGGTTCTAAGGACACTTTTTAGCCACCTGAGATAGTGCTTATTTACTTCAAAAGGAAGACGCAGCTGGTGCTTTCTGCTCGGGAGTGATTTGAGTGATGGGCCGGCAAAAAATAGGCGGCAGGCATGATGTCAAAGTGAACTGGTCTCTGAAGAGTGGGTGAAGCAGCGAGCTGGTGGGACAATGCAGAGCGTTTCATGGGTTCAGATCCTGTGCAGATCTGTAGTGACTGGCTGCTGGTATAGTCATCTGGAGGCTGTTTGGTGTCTGCCCCATGGGAAATGCTCTCAGCCCACTTCTCCTCGGAGGGGTCAGTGCCCCCCTCCCACTGTTAGTAGACAGACCAAAGGGAGCCTGAAATCTTGCCCGTCCCGCTCACTCCTTTGGCTGATCCCTCTAGCTCAGGATTGTGGGGTTACGGGTGCGAGGTTGTGCTCTGGCTCTGGCAGCTTGTTCGATAGCCGTGTCGTTGGAGCAGGGCCTGCTTTAACTGAAGATCAGGCAAACGATTCGATCGAACCGGTGCAGGTTAAACCAAACCCTGTCAGCGAGTTGCTGCTCCCAGTTACGCTGGTCTGACGGTAGCGAGGCTCTCTGCCTTGAGTTGACGTCAGTGTAAGTAAGAGCAGAAGGCAGCCCCGTGTCTCTGCATCGCGTGTATGTTACTATGACTTGTTCAGCAGCAGGGATGCCATTGGCCGGACAAACCAAATTGCCTTTTGTTCTCTGAGCAGAAGAGATTAGCTTCTCAAACTCAGACCCTGTGCTGGGGCCAGCTGGAAGCACTGGACGGATTCCCTTGGAGCTGTGTCCCTGACACCAGCTGAGCATCTGACCCTCAACCTATTAGACAAGGCACCACAGAGCACAGCAGGCTAACAGTGGAATGGGAGCAAGATGGCAAACCTAAGATCTCGCAGATGGAGTGGTTAGTTGTGTCCATTACATACGGGATCTGTGCGAACCACTCAGACAGGGCAATTCTCCTCTCACTTACACCGCTTTTGCAGTAGTCTTATTCCACAGGAGCTGCCCCCCGATGCGCACTAGTGTCAGTGAGAAGAGAATCAGGCTGGACGTAAGCCACATCCTCAGCAGCTGGAAATCCCTTGAAGCCAGTGGCGCTATGTCAGTTTACACCAGCTGAGGAGCTGGCCCGCTGTCACTAAGGGGAGGGGAGAGAGAATAGATCTGACAAGAACAAAGCAGGATAGGAAAGAGTGAGCTGATGCAGGAGCCCTTTCTCGGGCCCTTGTGGAAGAAATCAGGGTTAGGATTTGGCAAGAGATTAGAACAGAATTTAGTTGAAAACTGAAGTGAGTTCCCCTTGGCCTGGCTGTTCACACTGTCACACAAGCTGCAGTTAGGGTGGTCAAATGCGTACTCTGTGTGTGGGGGTGGGGAGGGGACGAGTGTGTGCTTGAGATAGCTGTGAGTCTCCATGGAGGGTGTTTCTGTTTTCTGTCTATCTTGGTTCTCACAACACCACAGAAGGAGACACGACCCAACTTGGAGCAGTGCAGCTAATTCATTTAGGGTGGAAAAAAGAATCCCAAGCAACTAAATGTGGTTAAAAACAGAGTCCTGGGGCACTTTTAAAGACTAACAGATTTATTTATCACATGAGCCTTCGTGGGAGAAAATCCCACTTCCTCAGACGCTTTGAAGATGAAACACTTACAGAATGGGAGGAAATTAAATGCAGGGAAGTGTGTGACTAGGATCAGGTAAGGCTGTAACAGCAAATCAAAATAGATGTTAGGATTCCAACACTGGGGAACAGCACATGGAGGACGATGAGGTCAAATCACCTGTTGTAATGAGAAAAAAATCCATAGTTCCTAGGTACCATATTTGACTCTGCAGATCATCACATCCAGACTGGGTTTGAATCT
>VOCT01039569.1:0-11934 GCA_007922175.1 Pelusios castaneus
TAAGGTCCTGCCCCTTAAGCCCTGCTGGGCATTCTCAGCCTGCTGTTCCCCTATAAAGGAAAGTGGCTCAGGTCAGTCTGGGCTGACCAGTGTGGAGGGAGGACTCACGCTGGGAGCTCCTGCAGAGGAGTCGTACCAACCCCCTCTTACAGAGCTGGCGTGGATCTGTTGACGGTGGACGGGAGCAGCCACTGCTGGAAGACTGTCCAGAGGCAGAAGCCCAGGGACTCACAGGCCCCGACGACCCCGAAGGAGAGTGACCGGCGCCAGCCACGGAAGAAGTTAGTCTGGAGCCACTGACCCAGGGACATATCACTGACAACTCGGGTAGGAAGTGGCCCAGGGGTCCTAGAAGGGTAGAGACGGGGTAGTGGTTCACCGGAGCTGGTGCCTCCATAGTAGACTCTGGCCATTAGGTCGTGCTGCCCTGATCACTGGGAGCAAATAGACTCTGGCCGTGAGGCTGTGCTGCCCTAATCCTAGGGAGTGCGTAGACTTGAACTACTAAGCCATGTTATCAGTAATCAGGGCCAGGTGCGATCCTCCTGACAAGTTGAACCTGAAGCAAAAGGAAGTCACCCCACAGAATTGTCCTTACTGCAAGGGGGACCTCAGGCCAGTAGGAGCCAGGATTGATGTTGGGAGTGTGGACAGGAGGGTCACTTCTGTCAGGACTGTCCCTTCATGGACTGTAATTATGGGCAAGTATGTGTGGTGGGACCAAGGCTTCGGAAACAGACCCCACAAAAACTGGTGATCGTGGCTTGAGTAGAGCGGACCCTCACTTGTGAGCTCGTAGATACTGGCTGCAGTCAAACGCTGATCCAGAAGGGATTAAGCCCAGGCTTCCGCCCTGGGGGACCATCGATACACCTCCAGTGTATCCACTGGGACATCCAACCGTACCCAATGGTGCGGGTGCGTCTTACCATTGGGCAGCAAACAAAGGTCATCAGCGTCGGAGTGATACCAAAGTTGGCATATCCTGTAGTGTTTGGCTGGGATTGGCCTGAACTAAAGGACGTATTACATCGGTGTGATTTGTCCCCACCAATGAAATCACCCTCTAGGTTGATGAAGACAGAGCTACTCGGACATCCTTAAGGGTCAGACTCAGGGGCGGAGGCCACCTCTTCTCCAGGCATGGGTCCCCAACCCCACTTAGATGATCCGGGGGAGCATGCCTCAGCTTCTGGAGCCAGGGCCGGCTTCCCGGGGGCGACTGGGATTCCTGGAGGGCAAGCAGGCTGGCCCATTGCTCTCCCCACCAACATGGGGGATCCGGGCCCCACCTACGCCAATTGGCACTGGGCCCCGCTCCACCCAAGGGACGACCCTGATCAAAAAGGGCTTATAGATCCACTCCAGTGCCCTGGCTTCAGACCTACTCAGAGTCCCGCAGGATACCCCCCATTTAATATACAGACACTGAACACAATGAGGACACCTGGGGTCCAGCAGCTCGTGGCAGATCCAGACTTAAAGCCGTGGCCTGCACCTTAACCCCTCACTCCCTGCCCTCCAGCTGTGTGAGTTTTGCTGGGTCTAACATTCTGGAACAGCTGTAGCACCTCCAGGAAACACTAACTCCACAGCTTGCCAGTGACTTATCAGAAAAGGGAGCAGCAGACATGGACAGAACCCTGAAGCAGGTTGGAACACTGACAAGGGTGCGAGAGAGGCGACTGTGTTTGTCAGAACCCCAGAGACTCAGCCATCCAGGAGCTCTCACGGGGACATAGGTAGAGCAGGCAGGCCCAGGGGCAGAGCCTCTGGGACGGCCTGCCCCACCCCACATAGCCGGCTACCTCTGCAGGCGGCCTCAGCCTCCCGGCCCAAGGCCGGAGCCGGAGCCAGCTCCCTCCCGCAGGTGCCCTCTGGGGCTGGGATCGGAGCCGACTTCCCCCCGCAGTTGACCCTGGCTTCCCAGCCTGACGCCGGACCCGGAGCCGGCTCCCTCCTGCAGTGGGCCTCTGGGGCCAGGACTGGAGCTGGCTTTCATCCCCAGGTGGCCTCGGGCTCCTGGCCCGGGGCCAGAGCCAGCTCCCCTCAACAGACAGCCAGGGCCAGGGCTGGGGCTGGGGCTGGGGCTGGGGCTGGGGCTGGGGCTGGGGCCGGAGCGGGCTCAGGCTCCCCCGCCCTCTCCCCCGCCCCAACAGGCAACATCAGCCTTGGTCTCGGGGGCTGAGGCCGGAGCTGGTTCCCTGCGCTGGAAGCCTCAGCATCCCAGCCCAGGGTCGGCTTCCCGGGGGGAGGAGTGGGCCGGTCAGCCTGCCACGCTCCCCTCCAGCATGGGGGGTGGAGCCCTTCTTTGGCCAATTGGCCCTAGGCCCCACTCCCCCCATGGGATGGCCCTGACTGACTGCATTGCTGCTGGTGGGTAGCAGAGTCTAGTAGCCCCACCCTGTGGGCATTTCATCTTGCTCCAGCAACAGACACCCAGTGCAGAAAAGACCAGGCACCACCAGACTGCCCCTTGTCTTGGGGCTGCTCCTTATCCTGACATAGAGACAGCCCAGATGAGTGGAAGCTACTTGGGAGGCCGTTGCCCAGCATGGGGCCAGAACGTGAGAATCTTAGTTTTATTTCCGAAGGGGTGGCCGTGTTAGTCTACATCAGCCAAACAAACAAGGAGTCCTGTGGCACTTTTAAAGACTAACAAATGTATTTATCACATGAGCTCTCATGCAAGAAAATCCCACTTTGTCTACAATCTGCACCGAGGCCATTCTGTTTCTGTGGGTTTGTTATTGCAGGGTGTGACGAGCTGTACCCCGTGTCCACGCTGAGAGTGTGCTCTGTGTGTCAGTCCTCACACTGTAACTGTGTATTGTCTAATGTAAGGAATGTTGTGTAGGGAGGTTTGGGAATGCTCATGACATGCTGAACATGATTGTTATTGTAGCACGTCTCCTGCAATGTCACACGTGTGTACGCACACGAAACGCTGCATGTCATATCCCCAAATGTGTGTCTCCCATGGCTTGAATAGATGCAGACAAACACAAAGCTGAGGTTCCATGCAGCCCTGTATTAATGCGTCTTGGGGTCCCGGCTGCTCTCTTCTGTGGGGTCTTCAGTCTGTGGCCATGATCCCCCACCACAGTGGCCTACAAGAGCCTGGGGCCTTGGTTCAGAGGCCGTGCTCCGTAGCACTGCGACCCTTCCCCCAGGATGGGGGATCTGACCCTGGAGCACAGGACACATGCACCAGCCCACCCAACCTCTGGGTGCAGAATACCTGGGTCCGGGTGGGACTGCTGTGGAACTGCAGCCTCTGGCCCAAGGATCCCATCCCTCCCCCAGCATTGGCAGTGACCCAGGTCCCGTGCTGGCCTGAGTGGGGCAGCAGGGCCAGATCAGTGCAGGGACCTTTAGACTGGGACCTGGAGTTATAGCCCCTACAGGCCCTGGCTCCATGCCACATAGAGGCATGTGTACAGAAACAAGGGGGTGTCCTGAGCACCTGATAATGTGATGCTCATTTGATTCAAGTGAGGGATATCACACCCGGTCCTAGACATGGCTGACCACCTCATCCGAGGGGATGTCGAGGAAATTTGTTGGAAGAGAGTGGTATCTTTGTCTCTGGAGCTCTCTGTAAGAATCTGTCTGCAATGCAACACCAAGGACAGAGAGACTGCCCACGATGGACATGCGGGGCCCTGGATGCAAGATCCAATTAAGGACAGAAAAGCCACTGAAATATTAATTTTAGGTTAGGACATGAGTTACCCATAGACTCATAGACTAAGGTCAGAAGGGACCAGTACGATTATCTAGTCTGACCTCCTGTACAATGCAGGCCTCAATACCTCACCCACCCATGGCTGCAATAAGCCTCTAATGAATGACTGAGTTAATAAAGTTCTCAAATCATGATTTAAAGACTTTAAGATACAGAGAATTCACCAGCAAGAGATCCATTCCCCATAGCTCTAGCTAATAGACCCTGAGGGAAAATTCCTTCCCAACCCCAAATATGGCAATCAGTTAAACCCTGAGCATGTGGGCAAGTCTCAACAGCCAGTCACCCAAGAAACAACTGGCGCTGTACTCACGTAATCCCTCTCCCTCCCTGGTATTAATTCCTCTGATGTATTTATAGAGAGCAATCATATCTCCCCTCGACCTTCTTTTCGTTAGGCTAAACAAACCAAGCCCCTTAAGTGTCGTCTCATAAGGCAAGTTTCCTATTCCGCTGATCATCCTTGTAGCTCTTCTCGGCACCTGTTCCTGTACTTTATAGCTGATAGTGGTTTAATCTCTTGAATCATATTAATCTGATTGAGAATCATGTGAAATCTTGCTGTAGTCTATAAACTTATTTGTTTTGTAGAAAGCAGTGTATGTGGATTGAGTGTGGGAAGAGACCTCGCTTAGAGTGACAGAGCTGGTGCATAACAATGTCTTCGATAAATTGACGGCCAGTGTAATGAACTTGCAGGGTGCAGTGTATGGAACTGAAGCCTGTAAAACAGCAGTTCCCAAGGATGCATCTGGGACTGGGAGAGTTTGCTGGGTTCAATCCCATGAGTGGCTGGCCAGAAGTACTCCTCCACTGGGTCTCGGACTGGATACTTGTAGGAGGATGGGTGTGGGCTGAGCCAGAAGTGGGTGATTCACAGAGCAAAGCAGAGTAATTCAGGGCCAAGCAGTGAGGGATTGGGATGAAAAATCTACACCAGTCCTGATTGAAGGGGGAAGTGTCACAATGGCACAGTGAACACTGGGTGTAGTCACAGCTTGTTGGTCTGAATGAAGTTCACCCTTTGAGCACTGGTATTTATTTTACATATGTTTATTTGGGGTGAGTGAAATAAACACAGAGAAATATACAAAGGCTGACCCGCCAGGCAGCTGCAGAATTTAGACTGCTCGGCTAGAAATACAAGAGAATGTGAATTTCAAAAGCGGCACACAGAAATGTAGCTTTTCAGTCCTTCATGCTGCTTTTACCCATGAGCTATCTGAGCTGGTTCTTACAGCCAGGGGTTCCCCACTCTGCCATAGGCAGTGTCTCAGTGTCCTTGATGTTGCATTGCAGGTGGATTTCAAGGAAGAGCTCCAGAGACAAAGATACCTCTGTCTTTTAACAAGTTTCCTCAACACCCTCTGGAGCCAGGTGATCGGCAATGTCGGACATTCAGCATGATTTCCTTCACATGACTCAAAAGAGAGTCACCTGATCAGGTGCTCAGGACAGTCCCTTGCTCCTGTACCCGTATCTCTGTGAGTCGTGGACCCTCAGCATTTGTATTGGTCTGCATCTATCCAAGCCATGGGAGACACACATTTGGGGCTAGGACAGCAGCATTTCACAGCAGTACATACACGTGACATTGCAGGACACGTGCTACCATAACAATTGTGTTCAGCATGTCATGAGCATTCCAGAAACCACTTTGAACAACATACTTTGCATTAGAAAATACACAGTTACACTGTGAGGCTGAACATGAATGATACACAAATCCCAGTGTAACGGTGTCCATGGGGTACAGCGTGTCACACAGGTATGGGAGGATTCAAAAATCCTGCCACCTTCTGAGTTAACGGAGGACGGGGAGGGGGAGACAGACACAGGTAGCTGATGGGTTTCTTGGATCCTAGGTGCTCCCTGCAGTGACACTCTCTGGAAGCTTCCAAAGGCCGATCCCAACCAGAGATGCTGCTCCTCAGCTGCTCCTCCAAGTTGAAGATGCTGGAGGTGACACTTCGGAGGCTCCTTCCCAAGACGTTCCAGGTGACACAGCTGTGCCTGCCCCACTGTCTGCTTCACCCCCCAGCCCAGGATTGAAAACCACAGATGGAGCAGAAGCAGGGAAAGGTCCCTCTGTCTCCCCTGGGAAATGGGTTAGCGATCAGGCGACAAAGAGGGATAGGTCCCATTTGCCCTATGGATTAAAGGATTGGCATGGACATCCATGGCACAGGCTGATCTCCTGACCACCCTCTCACCAGTTCCCCTTATGGTTTGAAAAGTCGAAACCCAACACCCATTCCTGCTGCTCACCCAGCGTAGCCAGCAGCACCTTCCCAGCCCAGCACAGGGCAGGTTGGCTCCATATGAGCCAATTACAGCAGAGGCGGGCTCTATCCCAGGTGGTCACTGCATGGGTGGCCCTTTGCCAGCCAACCATAGAGCTTGATCATTCTGGTTCCCTCCATGGTTCCATGCCCATCCCATGGCTCAAACATTGGGGGGCTTAAATCCCCTTTTTCCTGCTCAGGGTCTTCCCTGCACTGCCAGCTCAGGGGCACAAAGCAGGGTAGGCTCAGACACTCCAGTCAGGATATCCTGGGAGCAAGGACAGCCTCTTCCCTGGCCTCGGCCTATGGACATCATTGTGAGGTGGCATTCACCTTGGCAAAGGGCAGCCTGTGGCAGAGGCGTCGTTGTCGTCGGGCTGGCAGGGCGCCGGCCCCTGGTAAAAAAGCCTGAGCCCCGAATCTATTCCGGGGCCCAGGAACCCAGAAAACTACGGCGGAACACATATTCCGCTCTGCCCTGCCCTGCAGGCAGGCTGCTGCTCAGCTGGGAGCAGTGGCCGCCAGCCAAGCTGGGGAGCTTTCAAATCTCCCGCCCTGAGCATGCTCTGAAAGAGCAAGTTCAGGACAGGTGCGGCCTCCTGGCCAGCCCAACACCGTACACCCCTGCAGCTCTCTGGCCACGTAAGCTCGGGGGCCGGGCGGGTGAGTGCTGGAGAGCTGGGACTGGGAAGGCTGGGCGGTCTGGGGAGCTGATGGGGGACGGGCAAGCCGGGAAGCTGATGGGAAACTGGGGGGTTGGGGAACGGGGGCCAGGGAACCAATGGGAAACTGGGGGGGCCAGGGAGCCGATGGGAAACTGGGGGCTGGGGAACAGGGACCGGGCGGGCTGGGAAGCTAATGGGGAACTGGGGGATTGGGGAACGGGAGCCGGTGGTGACCGGAAGGGTCGAGGCATTGCCGCCGGCGAGCCAGGGGCAGGGAGCTGCCAGGCAGTGGAGATCGGGGGTTCTGGAGAGTGCCCGGGCCAGAGAGGACTCAGGTTCGGGGTTTCTAAAGGGGACTGGAGGTGTGGGGTGGGTTCCCCTGGGGGCCCTGGCCAGCTCGCTGACTGCCTGGTCCCAGCATGAAGATGGGAGCCAGGCTATGGCTGCTCGCCTCCCTCCCGAGCTTGGGGATGCAAGCAGCCCTTACTTTCTCTTCTTTCTTTCCTTTTCTTCTCCTTCCTTTTTTTCCTTCCTTTTTAAAAAACCCAACCTTTAAAAATTCATTTTAATTAAAAACCTTTAAAAAGGGTTTTTAAAAAACCTTTCTAAAATTAAATTTCAATTAAAAGTAATTCAAATTCAATTAATTAAAATAAACCCAATCAATTGTGATTAATAATTTTAATTAAATTAATTAATTTTAACTTTTAATTAAATAAACTGGTGGCCCTTCACGGTTTTAAAATCTGTATTTTGGTCCCTCAGCCAAAAAGGTTGGGAACTACTGATTTATAATGCAAAATTTTAAGTGTATTCATTTGCTTATTCTTTCTTTCTAATGATACTGCTATACTGGGGGGAAAAAAAGAGTCCTGTGGGTTCTAGGGGTGTGGCCTAGCTGGGGGTGGGGCTAACAGAGGGCCGGCTGGGGGCCAGAGCCCTGGGTCTTTTTGCTATCCAGCAACGCCCCTGGCCTGTGGTGCCAGCTCCATTCGCAGAGATGGTGGCCATTTTGGAGAAGGGTTGAGAACTCTACCAATGTGTAGATCATGAGATGCTGAACCCCCCTGATTACCACTGGTAGGCTCCTGACAGAGTTATGAGTGCAGGGATTGCTGCTCCTCCCCCAGCTCAGCTCTCATCCCTTTCCCCCTCTCTGGCAGGTCCATGGCTCTGTGAGGACTATAAACCGTGGGAACCCAGCTGGGCATGAGGTGTTGGTGGATACATGGCCTGACTTCAAAGCTGTCCTCACCCGGCCACGCCCAGAGGTGCCATTCCTTAGTCACCGCGCTGCGAGAGGGCATTAGGCTGGCTCAGAAGATTGGGGAGTGCCATGTGGGGGCCTTTCCCCTCTATAGAGGCCTCACATGGGGGTTAGACTGCTTGGGCATCAGGGACTGCACACATACAAAATACACATTCGACTGCCTAGGAAGGAGTATTGCAGAAAGGGTGTCATAATTGACCACAAGCTAAATATGAGTCAACAGTGTCATACTGTTACAATAAAAGCAAACACCATTCTGGGAAGTATTAACCAGAGTATTGTAAGTAAGACATAAGAAGTAAATTTTCCACTCTACTCCTCCCTGATTGGGCCTCAACTTCAGTACTGTGTCCAGTTCTGGGTGCCTCATTTCAGGAAAGATGTGGATAAATGGGAGAAAGTCCAGAGAGGAGCAACATGAATGATTAAAGGTCTGGAACACTGCATGCAAGAGAAGACTGAAAGAACTGGGTTTGTTCAGTCTGGAAAAGAGGAGAGTGAGCGGGGACATGAAAACAGTTTTCAAGTAGCTAAAAGGTTGTTACAAGGAGGAGGGCAAAAAATTGTTCTCCTTAACAGCTGATGATAGGATGAGAAGCAGTGAGCTTAAACTACGGCAAGGGAGGTTTAAGTTGGACATTAGGAAAAAGTTCCAAACTGTCACTGGAATAAGTTGCCTAGGCAGGTTGTGGAATCTCCATCACTGGAAAGTTTTAAGAGCTGGTTAGACAAACACCTGTCAGGGATGGCATAAGAGGGTACTTAGTTCTGCAATGAGTGCAGGGGATTGGACTCCCGGAGTTATTACCTCTGGGTTGCAGCATCACTCAGACACATGGGATGAGAAAGCCTGATCTAAGAGGGCTAGAGTGCAGGGCCAAACTGGTTCAGGGAGTGAGGAGATAAGGCAGATCAGTCAGTCATTGGGAGTTCCCAACTCGGCTCCATGTCTCCCCTGGCAGGTGGTAATCGATCACTTGGATTCCTATACCAACACATATGTGGCATATTATCGGGACGTAGGTGCCTACCGGGACCTGCTGGGCAGTGCCATCACCAGGAACCAGTCCTTCCGCATCCACGGTAACATTGGCCCAACAACACCAGGGAAACTGAGCATGTATCTCCTCTTTGGGTCAAACCCCAGAATCCCCCCCAAAAGTATCATCTCACCCAGGCTGCCGGGTGTCTCCATGAGCCCTGTGGGAGCAGCTACATGTGGGGTAGCCCCTTGCCAGAGCTAGGCTGGGGTCAGCTCCCCTGGCTACATGCATCTCCCCATCCCCCAAGGGGTTAGACTGGTGGGTTTGGAAGCTCAGACTCCTGCCTCCTGTGCCTGGCTGGGCACCCACATACATGGTTCTATCTGTGTGTAGCATTCAGTTCCCGACCCATTGCTCATGGCTCCTTTCTGCCCACTCCAGGGATGCACGACGGAATTGTTGATGTCTCCAGGGACATCGCCCACGCTCGGGGGGACAAGCTGGAGATAATTGTCTGTTTCACCTATTTCCATCCGGATCCCAGCACCTTGTCTGAAATCCAGTCAGTGTCAGGCTGCTCTATTGGGCCCTACAGAAAGGTGGGGGTGGGGATAGAGAAGGGGACAGCTGAGCAGTGAGGGCATTGGGCAGTGCAGTGCAAGGATGCCCAAGATCTGGCTGGCTATTCCCCGTGCAGACCTCAGGCAGTGGGGTCCTGTTGCCCATTTCCAGGTTCCAGCCACGTCCCCTCCATTGGCTCTAGCATCTCCTTCTGAGTCCCACCAGCCTGGCGGGGCCTGGATCCCCTCTCCCAGTGACCTACATGGGAATCACCCCACCCCTTTCCTGGAGAAGCCCCCTCTGATTCGCTACTTCTTCTTGGAAAGACGTAAATCATAGGTGATTCAGTAAGAGCTCCCCACTTATCCTCCTCCCTGCAGTAACACCAGTGGATGGGGGAGCAGGAATTGCTCAGCATCTCAGGTTAGCTTCACTCCCCTGTCCTCCCCTCCCTTACGGTGAACAATGGGGACAGGGTGGTGCCTGGCACCCCTCCCTCTCATCCCCTGGACATTCAGACTGGGACAGTGAGAGGGGAGCCCAGTTCAGCCCCCACCCGGGCTGCTGGTGCTGAGTGGAGGCTGAGGGAGAGGTGCTGGGGAAAGAGTTGATGAAAACTTGGAGCACACAGAACTGATGGGGAGCTCCCAGGGGTCAGTGCTGGGGGAGTTCAGCTGCCAAGGGAGACCTGCCATTGCAGCATTGTCTTTTACAAAACTATCAGGATTTCAGGGCCAATCTCATGACTCTGGGATCTGAGTCCCAATCGCTGACCCTTGGCACTGAGTCCTGTTGCTCTTTGTTCCCCCAGGCTGGACCCGGCCGTGAGGCTGTCGTCCCTGGATGTCTCCCACTTGGACCTGGTGAATGAGATGTGGGCCATAGGGGGGAACAAACACAGCAGGAGGTACCTAGAAAGCCTGATCCGCCGCTTCCCCAACTTCTGCCTCCTGGACACTTCTGACAACCCTGTCAGCTGGGGCCTTTCAGACATGTTTGGTGCCATAATATGTACCTTCACTCTGCCCCAGCATCGGGGACACGGCTACAATGGGGCACTGAACATCCTGGTAGCCAAGCACTTGCATGCTCAGGGCTATCCCTGCTACGGCCACGTGGCCCCAGAGAACTTCCCCATACAGAGGCAGCAGGAGAGGCAGGGCTGCCAGCGCCAGCCTGGCCTGTGCTACATCATGATCCACAATGCAGTATTGGATACAGCCCCCATGTCTGCCCCCATCCAAGCACCAGGCACCAGCCACCCAGGGGACCCAGCAGCCCGGGGATAAGAGAAGCCAAAGGAACGGTGTGGGGGGAGTCTGGGGATCAGGTTACACTTACTGGAACCAGGAACATCTCCCAACTTCAGCTTCACAAGGTCCTGTTACATCCAGCCCCACAGGCCTTGCCATCCCCCACAACCCCATACACAGCTTTACAGGGTTTGTCCTAGTTTCCCGAGCCCCATCATCTCCCATCCTTGGTGGACCCATCCACCAGCCCACACACACAGTACCCCCATCCCATTCCCCTTCCCCATCTCAGCAGTGGCTCTTGCTCATCTATCCAACCAACCCACAACATGCTCACCTGCCTCCTTCGGCTGCTTAGCTTCTCCTCCCCCCCTTTTCTTGGACCATCCTGCCCAGCGTGTTGTGTCTCCAACTTCTGGACAAATGGTCACCATCTCCCCACCGCATCAGAGACATCTCCCCTTGCTCTCCCCCCACCCCCGGTCCACTGGGGCTTCTCATTTCTCTCACCTTGGCACACGGAGTGCGCTCATCAGCCCCTTTCCCCTTCTTTTGGGCAATACAAGCAATGGCCCCTTTCAATGGTGCAGGCGGGGCTAGGCAATCAGTCCCCATTCAGCAACATCTCCCTGAGCAGAAGGTGCCGGGGCCGTTGCTTCTGACACACAACACATCCGGCTGTTCCATATTGATACTAACCAGCCCTAGAGAGTTCCCATACCAAGGGCTCCTTCAAGGGACAAACTAACTCCGTAACTCATGGCTTCAGTACATCTGGGGGCTGTTGATTATCCCGAAACCAAACTTCACTGTCCCTAATGACTCCCAAAAGCTGTCCAGACATGTTAAATAAGCACCAAGCAGCTGAGACACCCAAACCCCAACTCTGCCTGCCACCGTCAGCCAATAGCAGGAAGCGTTTTGGGCTTTGTGATCCCAGCTGAGATTAAACTGATTGTTGAAGACACTTTTGCCTCTTTCTCCTTTTTAACATCAGTCCCTGCCATGGCCGGGACCAAGTGGGCATGAGTGTCACAGGATTCCAGCTAGAGCCATGCAACAGTTTCCCATTTTTCAACCAGTTTTTCAAATGAAACCTTTACCAAAAAGTGTCTGCTTCCGGCCAGAAACATTGTGTTAAATCGCTGAAGATCTGCTGAAACCTGTCA
>VOCT01039570.1:0-25186 GCA_007922175.1 Pelusios castaneus
CATGGAGAAAACATCTTGTTCACTCCTGGCTCAGCTCCTCTCCAGAACACTGAGCACATGGTCTCCCCTCAAGGCAGCTCCTGCCTGCTGTCTGCACAGGCTGCTGCTCTCCAGTCATCTGACTGATCACACCAGCAGGGTACACTGTGGAGCATGCTCAAATTGCTACCACTCCCTGCTACTGGAAGTTTCCAGTTGTTTCCAGTTGTGGGTCACTAATCTGCCCAACAACAGTAACCCACCTTCAGCAGGTCTCTCAGAGATAGCCTTTTCAGGCATATGGGTTACAAAAACATCCCACAGTGATTGATTAACTGGGGAAATGAGAAATGAGGCAGAGGAGACAGAGGCAGGCTGGATATAAACCCCACTGCACTGGGACTGAGCAGGAGTGTCCCATCTCTCTCCAGCTGGAGTTTTATGAAGCTATATTTTTTGTTACCATCTCCTCCTGGTTCTGAATCACCAGCATTTGAGACCTCCTCCGTGAGCAGTCGTCACGGCTCTGATTCCAGGCTTTGCGCTCTTTAGACAGCCAGGAACACTTGTCCCCATGTGGCCACCAGTCCCTAGGGCAGACTTTGCACCCGGAGCCCTCTGGCAGGAGAGACGGGAACAGGGTGTCATTAGCTCTGAACATTCAAACTGCGGCTGGCTCAAAACTCCCATTGGAAGCTGATTTTTAATGGACAATGCCACTCTGACCAAAATGGAAGATTTTAGTTTGGCTGGCATTTTTCATGTTTTGATGGTAGGAGGGGACTCATAGTGGAAATACTGATATTTTGGGGGGAGGATTTCATTCCATTTTGGAGGGGAAAGAAACACTCAACATTTCTGGCCCATTAGAAAAGGGAGGGAGGGCTTTCATTTTTCTTCTTTGGCCAAAGAACATCAAACTATTATTTTCTTTGTTTATTTTTCAGGGGCTAGGTTTCCAGTGTATCAGCTCTCATCCTAAATATTCCTTAAGTTTTTTTTCTACAGGCATGGAAAGATCCTTCAGACTCCCTGTACTAATGAGGGCTTTTCTCAGGGATCAGAACTCAAAACATGCTGGAGGTCTGGGCTGTGGAATACTGGCAAAGCTGGAGGCCAGAGAGGGGAGAATTCACTTGACATGTTGACCTCCCTCTGAAGATCTGCTCCAACTCAATTTCAAGTTCTGGGGTCAGGGCCGGAATCACTGTTGGGGCGTCTCTGGGATTTTACTGCATCAGATCATAAAAGTTGAACAGAGACAGGCCCATCCTGATGGGAGACCGCAAGGGAAACTCAGTGTTGACAAACAACAGGTTGATGGAGAAGAATGGGTATATCTGCAGAATTGAATGCAGAGGCCCAGCCTGGCAGCTGGGGGCGCTGTACCGTGGCTAGAGTCCGCAAAACAAACCAGGAGTCCTGCGGCACTTTTAAAAACGAATATAAATTCTAACAATGGGAATTACTGTGACCGCTAGGTGTCACTGACGCGTCTCTGCACAAACACCTGAGGATTATTAGTTATTGTGGGTAGATTGTGAACTCCTTTGAGCAAGAGCTTCGTTTGTTTTCACAGCATCTGGCATGATCAGGCTACTAGTGAGAAGCTCCAGTCTTGGATTTGGCACCAGGGTGCAAGGTGCTGCACATACACACAGTATGAGAATCCCCAAAGAGCTCCCAGGTGAAACGGGTGAAGGTAAAGAGAAGGATGCCATGGAAAGAATAAAATAATCGTGATATTGGTGCTGTGACTGGCCCCTCCAGCATTGATCTTGCGCCCACCAGCTAGGAGTGAGGAAATGAAAGAAGACAGAGGTGCTGGAGACATAGAGCCCATCTGTGCTGGGTCTAAAACAAGGAGAGACACCCCGGCCACTGAAACATTATCCTGCCGCCTAAACTTCATGTTCCTACAGTACTTATGAGAAGAGTAGATTGAAAATCTTTCGGCCAATTGACAAAAAAAAAAAAAGTTTTTTTTCTGGATGGAACCAATTCAGAAAATGTTTCATCTGAAAATTTCCACGTTTTGGTTGAAATAATAATAATTAGTAAACCTCCTGGAAACTGAAAATTTCCTCCCACATTTAGCCTCCGTTTTTCTGCCCATGTTGCCAACTCTTATTTCTATCACAAGGCTCGTGTTTTATTGGTGTTTTCTCTTGAAGCCCCAACTCTTGGAGTCTGGAGATTAAATGAGAAGCTTGGTTTGTTTTTTTTAAAGGTGGGGTGGGGGGACTGTGGATAAAAGACTGAAAATGTGACTTTTGTGCAACCCAGAAGCTCAGAATCAAGAAAGCAAATAACAAACCAAACAAAAACCAAAACAATCCAAACCCCAAAGTTTTATTTTTCTAAAATCTCCTGATTTTCAAGGGTCTGACTCGGCCTTTGAACAGCAGGGGATCCAGTGCTGGAGCGGTGTAAATAAAGGGACCTTAGTGCGAATGAGAATCTGGCCCACTGTATTTCAAGCTGACAGCGTCCCTTTAACTGGTGACCAGGTTTTCAGTCACAGCGAGAGTCCTACAAACTTTTCCAGGGAGAGCGACTCGTGGTTCTGGGACAGCAGGAGCCGGGGTTACCTGCCAAGCTGGTGCTGTGGGGTACACATAGAATTGATTTCAAATGAGACCGGAAATCCTCCAAGCGGGAGCTGCATTCAGTGCTCCTGACGATTCCAGTTTCCTTATTCTCCAAAGTGCTCAGAGCTCCTCTGCTCTGTCCATCACACGAGATTTGCAGCGGTGAAACTACCAAACAGCATCGCAGTCACTTCTAAGGCAACTGTGTAGGGATTAAAAACCAGCCTGTGGAGGGGGTAAAATAATCAGGTGTCCATCACAGCGAGGGCTGGGCAGAGAGAGAAACTCGGGTCTTGTCTACACTTGAAAAATAAGTCAACATATTTATGTCAACTTTTAGCTATTATAGCGGTGGCTGTTGGCCATTCTGCTCTCCTTGGGTTGAAGAACAGAGTCCAGATCAGGTGCACATCCACCAATCTAAGGGGGGAGTGTGGGGGGAGCTGAGAGACCCACCTCTCGTCTCCCTGTGGGCTGCCCACCACACCTGCACTCCAGCCCCAGCCAGGAGTTGGGGCAGCCACACAGGGACTTCTCTGCTCCTGGGGCAGAGCCAGGAGCTGGCTGCAACCAGCTGTGTCCTGCCCAGTCCCAGCTTTGAGCCAGGAGAGGGCTGCACCAGCCTCCCATGAGCTGGCTTACAGCTGGATGGCAGCCTTCCACGTTCCAGCCGGGAGCTGGGCGACAGTGATCCATGATTTGCCCGGTCCCGGCTTGCAGTCGGGAGCCGGGCTTCAGTTGCCCGCAGCTTGCCTGGTCCCAACTGGCATCTGGGAGGGAGCTTGTAACAACCCCTGGCTTGTCTTTTCTGCGACAGAGAAATTGTGCGTGTCCTGCTCTAAGCTCCTGGCTGCACATCTTGGTGCAAATAATGTACGTGTGGCTGCACAAACGACACAGCGGCCTTGAGTTACTCACCCCAAACAGCCAGCGCCATCACAGCCCGCAGCAGGATGAGGATGATCCCAGCCCAAGTCAACCCTAGAGTGACCCAGATCCAGGGCAGATACCAATGAGAACCTGTAAGAGTCATGTCTGTTAAGCAGGGACCCTACTTTCCTGTGTTAATAGAGCCAAAATTCTCTCAAATAAAAGAGAAAAATCCAGTAAAAATTTCTCCAAAAACCAGTAAAATCCACATTTTTCTATGATGAAAATGAAATGCTGAATTTGAGTTTCCCTAGATAAGTATTATATTATATTATATTATATTATATTATATTATATATGTATGTATTAGTTGAATACCGTGTTTTACTGATATATTTTTAGAAGTTTTAAAGACGTTTGCAGCCTGCAAGTGCCATCAATCGTTACAGGAAAATAAAATTAAGAGAATTGCCATTTGTATTTCTGACATATACCAAATACTTCTGTGTCTTTATTCTGTATTTTCTGCAAATTGTTTTTTTAAGAAAACGCAAATAGTTAATAAAGTGACAATTGCTTTTATATCAACATTACTTACTTTCTGAGTTAGTCCTAGAGAATGAAGTAAAAAAAGTTGAGATGAGTTGAGAGACATTAAAACACACGCTCCCTATATGCAATTGAATAACCACTGTAGTCCGGGAACAATTTATTGGACTCTGTTTAGATATTTACCTTAAAAGCACATTCAAAAATCAACCACAAGAGAGGAAGTTTGTGCACATTGAATAGTAAGGTTGGTACTTCTAGTAAAAGTTTGTTAACAATTAATATGTTTTTATAATATGTAGAAAACTAAAGATTTTCCGTAAAAATGGAAAATTCTGTATTTTCCCTGGTAAACGGATTTGTCGGGTACTGTTGGTGACACACCATCAGCCTCCAGTGTGAGAACAGGAATTAATTAGATCCGCACAAGGCACCTTTGTGCCAGGCTAACTGGATCCTCCCCCGGAGTTGCTCCAGTGTAACTATGTTGATTTCTAACCGATAGACACCGTGGCACCAAACCTGTGGGCCGATCACCCTTCACTCAGATCCACTCAAATGCCATCTCCAAGCTTCTGAGTCTACACTGTGCCTGGGAGATGGGAACATGTGTCTGTTTACCGGAGCTGGGAGCTCGCTACTCCTCTACCCCACTAGATCTCTGAATTAACCTTGTGACCCATCCTTCTCTCTATCTATATATTTATAGCTAACATGCTATATTTTCCATTTCATTCATCAGATGAAGTGGGATTGTGCCATGAAAGCTCATGTGAAAAGTATATTTGTTAGTCTTTAAAAGTGCCCCAGAACTTCTTGTTTCTTTTGCTGAAATAGACTAACACGGCTCCCCCTCTGGGATTTACCCCATGTGTCTCTCGTCTGCTCCTTTCTGCCACTGCAAACGCTGAGAGATCATCTCATGGCACTGTGCCACATTTCCATCCTTACCAACTGCAGACCTCTTTCCCCTGCAGGCTGGAAACAGACTTCGCCTTTTGCTATGGAACGTTTCCAATATATGCCTAAAAAATTCCCTGTTGCCAGGACTTTAATATTGTCCCAAGCAATTATTCCTGGCCGGCAGCTTGTTAGCTGAAATATTTGCAACAAGGGAACACGAAAAGGGGACCAAACCCAGCTATTGGGAAGTCGTTTAAAACTTCAAACAAATATATGGGGAGATTTGTTGGAATATTACCCTGGTCCTACCCTGGAAAGGAAGGAAAAAATTAACAGCTGTGCCCACTGATGTTCACATTAAATTGCTGCATCGTTGTCTGACTCCCTTGCCTTTATGAACAATGCAACATCGTTCTTCATTTAGACCAAGACCCTAAGCTCTAAGAACCTCCTAAAGAAGGATGCACGTTTAGATTTCATTATAAGGCTACGGCAATTTTTCATTGTCTTTCACAGCAGTCTCTCTTCTCCAGTTGTTTGCAGTCAGTGTCCTATGAAAATACACTTCCTTCTTGTCAATCCAGCACCACACCCATGGATTTGTCATAGCCCTAAAATGTCCTGGGTGCTTGGTTGGTTTGATACTTTCCCCCTCTGCAATCACACTGCGCCATGCTGAAGAGAACACCAGAAGTCAGTGGTGCTATTCATGGTCGTAAATCTTGCACCCATGAGTAAGTACTAGCCGGCTCAAACCCTTAGCGGTGACATTGGAAATACAGGGAGTATTTTCACTCACTCTCTCTTGCTGGCAGTTGTGGTTTACTCCACGGGACGTCTGCTCCTCCTGGGACACTTTCCCCTCATCCCCTCTCTGAAACACTACACGCAAAGGCCCCGGCTGGGATTTTCAGAGCTCTCCGGTGGAGTTTTGTGTCAAACACTCCCAGGAAACTTCACCTCCCTCGGGCCTCTTTGAAGCCCCAGACCGTCCCTGTAATTGCTGTGCTGAGGAATTAGACACCCTGGGAGGATGCGTATCAGTCACTTACTTTGGGCCCCATCTCCCGAGGGGTGTCCTGGTTCTCTCTGTTTCAGCCGGAGATTTAATACTGCAGAGCTCTCTTTGTCCTCCATTGGCCAAGTTCGTCCCTGGTCTGATTTCCTAGTAGATGCTAACGGGGGGGAAGGTGGCCTCTTAACCTGTCATCACTCTTGGGTTGTGCAGCTCAGGGCTCCCACCAGTCCTGACTGTTGTTCAAGAGAAACCAGACAGGAAATGCAGTCACAGTGACATGCTGTATCCCACGTTCATCCTCGAGGTGTGATCTGTGTGTTGTTCACGTTGACCCTTGCTGTCTAACTTTGCAAGGTTTAATGCAAAATATGTTGTGTGCTCATGCCATACTGAACATTACTGGCATGGTAGCATGTTTCCTGCAACATCATACATGTACAGATCTGAAACTCTGCCAGGTCATATCCTCAGATATGTCTCACATGACTTGAATAGAAGCAGACAAACACAAATCTGTGGTTCCACACCCAGCAGACGTATGCACCCAGGAACAATGGACTGGTTTCAGTGGGCTGGCTCACGAAGGAAGGATCACGCCCATTATTGGACGTGGACAATCACCAGGCCCCAGGGGGTGTCGAGGAAACTTGTTAAAAGAAAGAGACCCCCTTGTCTAGCGGTTCTCCCCTGGAATTTTGCTCCCAAGCAACATGAAGGACTGGCTCCTACCCACAGGGAGGGAGAGTTTGGTTTCTAGGCATGCCACAGACTGAAACAGTGGCCTCAGCTTAGAATATGAGTTTTCTTTTCTTTGATTGTGATTAACTCCTTCAGCTAACAGTCTGCCTTGGAATCACTTCTCATCTCACTGAAGTCAATAAAGTTATTTGTTTCTTTTATCGGAAGCAGTGCATGGGGAATGAGAGGGTGGAGAGACCACACTGGGAGAGACAGAGCTGGTGCGTATCAATTTCTTTGATAAATTGATGGACTAATGTAAATGAGCTGTCAGGGTGCCATAGGCGTCACTAAAGTCTGCAAGACGGCAGTTCCCAGGGTTGCATCTGTTTGCTGGGGGTCTGTCCCATGAGTGACTAGCTAAAGAGCTCCTCCACTGGGTGAGGGACCAATTACATGCAGGAAGCTGGGCCTGAGTTGACCTAGAAGTTGGGGGTTCCCCCAGCAAAGTGGGGTAAGTCAAAGCCCTGGAGTGGAGAATTCAGATGGCACAGCTGCGTACCACTCCAGATTGCAAGAGGGGAACATCAGAGCCACTGAGCGCTGATGTGATCTGAGCTACGTCTCTCTCCTCCACCCTCCTCTGAGCTGGGCTGGAGAAGGAAACTGGCTGGGCAGGACGGCTTTGTTGCAAAAATGAGTGGGTGAAGTCCCATGGCCTGTGCTAGGGAGGTGGTCAGATCAGGTGATCAAAGTGGTCTCCTTTGGCCTTAAAATAACCCAAAACTATAAATACTCTGAACAGGATCTTTCACTAGTTTTATGTTTTTGCTGTAGAAAGGCTGCATACAGGGAATAAAGAAGGTGCATTGGAGCAACTTGGGTAGAGATATTTTGCATTATAGGCCATGTGGAGTATTCCAAGATCCACACAGAGAAAAGATCTATTAATACACTTCCATATTGTTGTATATTTCGATGGTATTATTCACACCTGCAGGTGTACAGAAATAATTACAGTAATTCAATACCCCAAAATCCAAAGCCACTAACGCAAGGGTCGGCAAACTCCGGCATGCCAGACCCGACTCGCCCTATTGCCAGCTCTGATCTTCTCCCCTCCTGCCATCCAGCAAAGGGGTGGGGCCTGCCCTCTTTTGTCTCCGCCCCCTGTTCTGTTCTAGTGTGTGTCCAATCGGAGCTATTTCCATGCTGGTAATTTATCTGGTAATAACTGGCAGGCAGGCAGAGCCAGCCTGATCAATATTCAGTTCTTCAAAAAATCTGAAATATCAAGCGCAATAATTCTACCTTGAGTGGGTAGCTGGCGTTTCTCATCTTGGGCTGTAGATTGCATAGCATAGCCTGCTTCATCTTGAATGTTCTAGTCTTGGGTTTTATCTTCTGGCAAGTGGTTAGGAAGCACTAGCGGGACCTGTGGTGAGACTGTCCAGTGCAGAGCGCAGGCCTGCAGCAGTGACGTCTCCATAAGGGTCTGAACGGAGAAACCACCCAACTGTCTCATGGCAGGAAGCATCGGGCAACCTTAGCTATAGGGCAGCTGCAACCTCCACCTGTAAGAACAATTTTACATCCACTTTGCACCAGTGTAAATAAAGGCATGTGGGAAAGGAGATTGGAAAATGAAGCCTTTAGAATTAACTTCCTCCTCGGAACAGGAAAACCAGAGTTATGAACACCTTGGGAGGGGAGGTCAACGGTCTCTCTGAAATGTGCCTAACGCTGAACAAAACGTGCTGGTTCTTTCAAAAGTTTACAACTGAACAGTGACTGAATGCGGCTTTGAAATTTTACTTTGCAGAAGAAAAAGGCTGCTTTTAATGCTCTTAATTTAAATGAAACAAGCCCCGAAACAATTTCCTTTCCTTGTCACAGCTTTTTTAAACTTCCCTTTTACTGGTCACATTTAACGCAGTCCTGTTTTGCATTTGATTTTTTTGCTCTCTGCTGCTATCTGATTGTGCACTTCTGGTTCGAAATGAAGTGTGCGGTCGACCGTGTTTGTAACTCTGGTGTTCCTAGCTCTGTGGTTCTTCTGTAGCTGTTGATAGCTGCGCAGGAGGAACAAGAGTAAAATCTTGGTTCAATCCCTGTGGTCGGCAGCTCTGATTGATGCACATGGGGAGCTGATCTTCCTAAGTTCAGAGGTCATTCCACCTTAGGGTGTAGCTCTGTTCAGAAAAGTGACCCTGTGGGTACCTCTGCAATGGGAAGTAAGATGTGCTTCCCTACTCCAGGAGACATATTTGCACCAGCTGGGTATGTTAAAATCTGAACTTTACAATCTAAGTGGGATTTCCAAAAGCAACAGCTAAGGGTTAGGTCTACACTGTTGGCGGAGCATCGATTGTGCGAGTTTGATTGAGCGCCTGTAAAGACATACTCAATCGAACCCAGATTTAGCCAGAGGTCGATTTATTAAGATCTACCAAGCAAATAGCACAGTACTGATTTGACGGGAAGGCATTTCCCATCGACTCAGTGCTGTGGGGACCTTGCGGTGAGTAGGCGTTAGGCAGTCAAAGGGAGATACAGAAGTTACTTTAAGTTTCAACGGCTGCCGAAATCCCCCCACAATGTAGACCAGCCTTAAGTGACTTAACATCACAATCTCATTGGCTATGTCTACGCTTGCTAAAATTAGTTCGAATTAGCTCAATTCGAACTAGCATGGCCACACTGGAACATTAGTTCGAACTAAGCAAGCGCTTGCTTAGTTTGAATTAGCGATCCCCATTCATTTCAATGGCTGGTTAATTCGACTAAGAAATTAGTTCGAATTAACATGGCCACATTGATTAATTCAAACTAGTTAGTTTAAATTAACCCCTTAGTTCGAATACCCTATTGGAACTTCTTAGTTTGAATTAAGGAAGCCCTTAATTCGAACTAACTAAAGTGTAGCCATGGCTTTAGTAGTTTGAATTAAGCCTCCTTAATTCGAACTAACTTGCCAGTGTAGACAGAGCCATAGAAAGCAACTGGAATTTACATTCCTATAGCTTTGTCTGAACCCAAGAGTTGTAATGTTTTAACCATAGTTAAAGCAGTAAAACCTCTGTGGTGTGGATGCCGTTATATTTGTATGAAAGGTGCTTATATGGGTGTAGATTATTCTCATACAGGAAGGGGGAAAAGCTAAGCCATTGTAAGGCACATTTTTCTGGTTATTTTTGCTGCACACAGACTAACAAGGCTACCCCTCTGGGAAAGTAAAATAGTTACTGATGCACAAACTGTATAGACCAAAATCTAGTATTAGATCCTTTTGAAAATCGCACCCCTAATTATTAGTAAGTGCTTGGAAAAATGTCAATTGGTAAGCACTATAATTATTGTACCTTGAATCTCAGATGAGGGCGACAGTTGGTCCTTCTCATCCACAACTGGAGATTTAATTCTGTGTAACCGTCTTCAGCCTGCACCTTCAGTTTTGGGTTTTCTCTCCTAACACATGATTAAAAAATAAGAGAAGTGTTAGCCATACCGTACTGAGATGGTCCAAATTAGGACACACAGCCAGTGCAGAGTTGACACCTTCTTAAATGTTTGCACTGAGAAACCACACAGGAAACTGAGGCCCATGAGCAGACACGAATAGAAGGGCAATAGTGCAGGAGTTAATTAGATTAAACACCTCAGAACTTTAAAATGAGAAATTATATTGTGAGGCCAGAAAACAAAGTTAAACCAAAGAATCAAAAATGCAGATCACGTGCTGAAACAAACAATGGCCCCATCTTTTATTCACTTTTAAATACAGACAAATTCCAGAGGGGGAGCTGTCTTAGTCTAGTTCAGCAAGACAATTATGTCTACACTTACTAAAGTTAGTTCGAATTAGTTAATTCGAACTAACTAATTTGAGCTAATTTTACTTAGTTCGAATTAACTTAATTCGAACTAGAAAAATTTAGTTCGAACTAAGCAAGTGCCGTTCATGGCACTTGCTTAGTTCGAATTAGCGAATTGCATTGAGTTCAATGGGGCAGTTAGTTCGAACTAAGCAATTAGTTCGAACTAACATGGCCACATTGGTTAATTCGAACTAACTAGTTTGAATTAACCCTTAGTTCGAATACCCTATTCGAATTTATTAGTTCGAATTAAGGAAGTCCTTAATTCAAACTAATTAAAGCCTAATGTAGCCATGGCTTTAGTTAGTTCGAATTAAACCTCCTTAATTCGAACTAACTTGCCAGTGTAGACATAGCCAAGTTCAAGGAGTCTGGTGGCACTTTTAAAGACTAATTTAGTTATCGCATGAACTTTCATGGGAGAAAATCCCCCTTCGTCAGAAGTGTCTGACAGAGTGGGATTTTCTCCATGAAAGCTCATGGGATAAATACATTTGTTAGTCTTTAAAAGTGCCACAGGACTCCTTGTTTGTCTTTTAAATATTAGTATCTTCAGACCACTTCTGTTAATTCTCCATCTGTAAAATGGACAATTTCCCCTCCACCTTTTTGTCTATTCAAAACTCTTGGGGGGTTTGTGGGGTTCAAATTTGTCATTATATTTTCAAGGAAATGTTTCAAAAGAGAAACTCTTTATTTTGGAAAAATTGTGTTCAAGCTCAGTGGGGGAACTATTCTTTTACTTTTCTCCCAGTGTAAAAGGATGTGGTGGGGTGGGGAGACTAAAAAAAACCACCAGATTATTTTTTCCCCCCCAACCCCCCCCCCCCAAATAAATTTTTCTCAAGGAATGTCTGTGAGTATTCACGTTTTGGTTGGAAAGTCACTTTTTATAGAAAAACCTTGCAATGAAAATTTTTTTACCAGCTCTAGTTCAAAGCAGCTTTGCAAACTGGCCGCTGAACTTATGCCTGAACTTTGCGTGTGTAACTGTGAAGCAGTAACCCTCGCTTACATGGTGGCCCTCTGAATGCACCTGGTGACTACACCACGGAAGTTTGAGTCCATCACCTCTGAACGGGTAGGGAAGGGTTTTAGGTCAGGCAGCGAAGATATTAGATCAAGAAGTTTGGTTCAATTTCTCCTGCCAATAACCCACGCAGAAGTGTTGTTTTACATTTACAAACCACATCCGGGTGTACACAGAGCACTTTCTGTATACAGGATGTTTGTTAATAACAGCAAAAGTCTTTTGTGTGGATTTCTTGTGCACAAATAGTTACACGTTAAAAACCAGCAAGTTTAGAGGTCTGAAATAATGGCTCTGCATTTATTTTTCTCTGAGTTTTATCTGAATAGTTATTACAGATTCAGATCCTTCTGTTTATTGTTTCATCAGTTACTGAAATGCACCTGTTCTGGGGTGAAACATGTCGGCGGGTTAACAACAGAATGAGAACTAAAGAAGGACACTACAATGACATTGGTAGAGATAGGGGGGGTCTGTTTTTATTGCAGTATTGATCAGACAATTAAATGATGCAGCTCCTCCATTTTTCCAGTAATAACATTTTTAAGGAAACTTCGAGGTGGATATTTCAGTGAGATTTAAAATTCTTTATCCGAGCACAACTTCAACCCCTTACCTTCCACCTGAACTTCTTGACTTTGTCCCTCTATTCAATATTTTCTATTCTGTATTTTCCGTTAGAGAATGTTACAGCCCATGCTGAGTTAAATATAATCTTGCAAATACACTGCTATTTTCTTAGTTGCAAAGAAAGGAAATGGAAGGTTTTAACAATTAAACTGGCCACTTCAAACTTCTCACACCTCAAGCTCCTCAGCCCAGCTGCATTTTTACAATACAAAGAGTAAACTTGAAAACCTAGTGGAAAAAAAAGTCATCTGAAGGACACCCTAATACTCTTTGTTCACCGGGTTTAGGTCTTGGTTATTTGCAGGGAGGCATTTGCTATCTGTTAACTACAGATCCCTTTTAGTGTTACAATCATAGAATCATGGGGTCGGGAGGGACCTCAGAAGGTATCTAGTCCAGACCCCTGCTCCAAGAAGGCCCAACCCCAACTTAATCATCCCAGTCAGGACTCTGTCCACCAGCACCTTAAAAAACCCTCGAGATGGAGAGTCTACCACCTCCCTCGATAACTCATTTCAGTGCTTCACCAGCCTCCCTGTGAAAAAGATTTTTCTAACATCCAACCGCCCCCAGACACAATGCAACTTGAAACCATTGCTCCTAGTTCGGTCATCTGCCACCACTGTAATCAGCCTAGCTCGACCCTCCCTGGAACCCTTCTTTAGGTAGTTGTAGGCCATTATCAGACTAAACAAACCCACTTCTCTCAGCCTCTCCTCATAAGTCGTGTGCTCCAGCTCCTAATCATTTTCATTATCCTCCACTGGATTGCTCCAACTTGTCCACATCCTTCTTGTCGTGTGGATCACCACGGGACACAATGCTCCAGATGTCACTTCTCTCCATCTGCTGGCAACGCTCCTATTGATGCAGCCCAATATGCCACATAGCACACTGTTGACTCATCTCCAGCTTCTTTTCTAGTGTTACCCCAGCTCCTTTTCCGTAGTTACCACTTGTTAACCCGTGTTATAGCACCCTCGTTTGCTGTGTGTTTTCACAAAGCCAGCCGACCTGTGTTTTCACTCACAGCCCTGTCCAACTTCACAAAATACATCTTCACAGACTAAGTAGCTATTTGGGACAATTCTTCCTCCTATAGCAGCATCTCCCCTGATGGATACAATCAAACTTGAACTCCTGGCTCCAAACTGGATTGGGATGGAAACATCACTCCTCTTCCAGTCCTGTGGTCTCCTCAGAACCATCTGAGACGGTTGAAGTCTCACTTTTCACCTCACAAAAAGGCACGAAACAAATCCTCCAGGGCGGAGCTGCGGTCTGGGTGTGAGCACAACACCTCTGAGGAGGCGCTATCAAGACCGGTGTTTCACCTGCTGTCTGCACCATCAACACCATGAGCATTTGGGTTACCTCTGCCAGCCTCACCTTTGCTGTGAGCGCATTCCCTGATTCCAGTCACAGCAGCCTCAGCTTTGTAGACACTGGTGTCATCATGGGCCACTAAACTGGTTTCTCCTGCATCCTGGATGCCCTTGAGGCAGTCCACATCAGCTCCGCCAGCATTCAACATTGACTCACCTTTCGACCGTCCCTTCCCCTCATCTGCGTCCACGGGAACTGTCAGATACTTCAGTGTCTGTTCCAAAGCAGTGTAAACAGACAAGCATGGATGAGGGCGAACACAATTGTGTGGTGAGTCTTTTCTGGAGTCTCTGACACCAGGGAAGTGGAATTTGAGGTGAAAGAGGAGGGCCGGGTGAGGTGGTTGGCTACAAGCCCACAGAGCAGGAGGAAGCATGGTAGGTCCCCCACATATTTCTTCCCCTTCTCCAGATGAGACCATTACATTGCAGTCAATATCAGCGCCTCATGAAGCCGTTAAGGTCTTTCAAGACTAGGGCTGGATTAATGCAGGGGCTTTAGGGGCTGCAGCCCGGGGCCCTTCCTCCCCACACAAAATACAATATTTGTATTTCAATTGATTTATTTTATAAATATATGGTAAAAATGAGAAAGGAAGCAATTTCTCAGTAATTGTGGGCTGTGATACCTTGGTACTTTTATGTCTGATTTCGTAAACAAGTAGCTTTTAAGTGAGTTGAAACTAGGGGTACACAAGACAAATCAGACTCAGGAAAGGAGTACCACAGTATGAAAAGGCTGAGAGCCACTGGGTTAGAAAACGTCAAGTTCCCCAGAAAGAATATTATTTCTTCGCCAACCCTGTCCCAGTTTCTCTACTAGTCACAGCAGCAAATGAAAAATCAAGGCAGTGCGCTAACCCTACCCCGAAAGACAAGTTTATGTCTACACTTACTAAAGTCAGTTCGAATTAGTTAATTTTAGTTAGTTCGAATTAACTTAGTTTGAACTAGCTGAATTTAGTTCGAACTAAGCAAGTGCCATTCATGGGCACTTGCTTGGTTCGAATTAGCGAATTGCATTGAGTTCAACGGGCCGGTTAGTTTGAAATAAGCAATTAGTTCGAACTAACATGGCCACATTGGTTAATTTGAACTAACTAGTTCGAATTAACCCTTCGTTCAAATAGCATATTTGAATTTATTAGTTCGAATTAAGCTTCCTTAATTCGAACTAACTTGCCAGTGTAGACATAGCCAAGGAGTTTAAGAGAAAGGCCTTATCCAGAAGAAAGGCCTATATCACTGTGAGCTTTCAAATTAAGATGTCAAATTCCAGGCATTATTGGCCGAATATATTTTTCTTAATTGGTCGGCAGTTTCAAAATTCACATATAGGTTGCCTGAAGAATCTGAAGAAAAGCCCCAGTCTCCAAAAGACACGTCATTGCTCTGATGTCCTGCTAAGTGGTTATTGATGAACTTGACTTGGCTCCATGTTCTCTGGTGACAGCCATCTTGACGAGACACTCTTTTGTGTGGCAAGCCTCTGGCCTTCCAAGAGAGAGAAAAAATCCTTTGAAGGAACTAAGCTATTTTCTCAGGAGACCAATGATGTCATACCCACGTTGTTTACTACAACTCTTCTGTGCGTCCGCACCCTGGTAACAAAGAGACCTCAGGATGTCACTAGACAGAGTTCTGTGCCTCCTAGATTTGCCCAGCATCATCATCCACAACAGTCCTTGTTCACCAGACCAGACCTCATCTATTTTGAAGGAGTCGTTTTGTAATCATGCTCAGGAACAGTATACTACAATTTCTAGACACCCCCAGCCCTCCCATTGGAAATGAGCTATCTTTTACAGCGCATAGACAGAAATTACTTTGCACGGCTGGGTGCTCAGAACTGTGAAAGAGGGCTGTGTTACCCAATTCACTTCTCCCCTGCCCCAACCCACCTTCCTGGTCCCTTTGCAGGAACCCATCTCATGAGGTGCTGTTAATGAAGGAAATGGCCTCTTCGGGGCTTGTGAGCAATAGAGGAAGTTCCTTCCTAACACAGAGGGCAAGACCTCTATTCCCACTACTTCCTGATTTCCAGAAAGAGAGGTTGTCTTCAGCTCTTCCTGGGCTGGGCCATGAGGGAAGAGCAGGATGCAGCAGGAGGGGACAGGGCCTTGGAGTGGAGCACTGGTGGATCGCCACCTGACTGTTTGGGAAGGCTAAGGTTTCTGATATCCATGGCCTGTGCAGGGAGTTGAGTTGAGAAGATGGGTATGATGGGGTGTGTCTACCCCACACTCACCCAGCAGGTCAAATTCCAAAGGGATAGCTGGGTAGGAACCCAGAGAAGAGGGCAGGCACAGGTTCCCCCGTCAGCCACAGAGTGAGTGAGGCAGGGAGCAAGAAGACTGCCTTGGGTTAGCAATGAGTTAAACCTCCCCAGGAAGGGGAAAAATGGACAGTGACACACCCAGAGGACTCAGCCATGACGAGGATGCTGCAGGTCTGGAAGTTGCAAGAGGTGCTGAAGGTGAACAGTAGAGATGGAGTGAGGGTGTGCAAACCACGGAGGGGAGGCGTTAGCTTCAAGCTGATCCCCAGAATGCCAGGAGAAGGTGCCAATCTGGTGGTGAGTGATGTGCACTGTGACAAGAGTTGTTAATTTCTTTCTTTCTTTCTTTCTTTCTTTCTTTCTTTCTTTCTTTCTTTCTTAATAATTAATTAATAAAGAAATAAAAAATAACCTGTATGTCCTTGATTTTTGCTCCACAGAGGAAGGTGGCCTGAAATACATGCTAAAATGGTTTGCACCCTTCCTGGAGAGACTTAACCACTTCATTCCTCCAGCTCAATGGAACCCTCAGCAATAAGGACAAAGTTCATCCATGCAGGAGACAGAACTTTCTCTGGAATGAATTTCCCCAAGAACTAAGATTCATCACAAACTTCACCATCTGTCACTCCAAGTGCAGGGCACATTTCATTGTCCTGGTCATTTCTAATATAAACGCACAGCAACAAGTATATCTACAGGAAAAAACAAAACAACAGAACGCCATTGGTCACCACCTATAACCCCCAAGTCAGACCTCTACAGCGCACCATCAAGGATCTACAACCTGTTCTACACAATGATCCCTCACTCTCTCAAGCCTTGGGAGACAGACCTCTCCTCGCTTACAGACAGCCCCCCAACCTTAAACAGATACTCACCAGCAACTACAGATCAAACAACAGAAACATTAAAGCAGGAGCATATCCCTGCAACAAACCACGTTGCCGACTCTGCCCACATATCTACACAAAAGACACCATCACGGGATCTAATCAAGTCATCTACTCCATCAAGGGCTCATTCACCTGCTCATCCACCAATGTGATTTATGCCATCATGTGCCGGAAATGTTCCCCTGCCCTATATATTGGACAAACAGGACAGTCTCTATGTGAAAGAATAAATGGACACAAGTCTGACCTCAGAAATCACCACATTCAAAAACCAATAGGGGAATACTTCAATCTCCCTGCTCACTCCATTGATGACTTGTTAATACCAGTGGTCAAACAAATGAATAACAAATCACAGCTTCAAAGAGAAACTGCAGATCTGGAATGTATATGCAAATTTGACTCGGTTGCCTCAGGCTTGAACAGGGTCTATGGATTTCTTTCTCATTACAACAGGTGATTTGACCTCATCTTCTTCTATATGCTGTTCTCCAGTCTCTGAATCAAAACAACTGCTTTGATTTGCTGTTCCCAGTGTTTGAATGTTAACACCTACTTTGATTTGCTGTTACAACCTGACCTGAGCCTATGTCATACACTCCCCTGCATTTAATTTCCTCCCATTCTGTAAATTCCCCATCTTCAAAGCATCTGACGAAGTGGGATTTTCGCCCACGAAAGCTCATGCGATAAATAAACCTGTTGGTCTTTAAAAGTGCCACAGGACTCCTTGTTCATGTGACAGATATTACTCACTTTGCTTAATGCACTAGTAGACACCTCAGATCTAGTGATGTGCGTGGCGTAAGATCCTATATAGGACAGAATAGAAATAAGCTACTGTTCAGCAGAGGGCAGACATACACATGAGACTCTTCTTAGACACAGATCTCCCTTCTCTGTGCTCTCACCTTTCTCTGAACTTGCCATGGCTACAGAAATAATTTATGCTGATTTAAATATTCCTGGAGCTGGTTCCTCTTCAAGGTCACCACCACAATCTCAGTGCCTCAGTAAGTGGATTTTATTTATTTATTTATTTATTATTTTTTTGTTCCAATATGGTCAGCCTTTGGTTAGAATTCCATTTTTCTAAGACATTTTTTATTTGACTTGCAGCTTAGAGAAACTGTGTCCAAATCCAAGAAGAAACTTTTGTGCTTTCTGTACAGTGGGATGTAGCTAGTGTGAACTTCTTCACCGCTCTCAGCATTTGGCAGCTGAATCCCATTACAGTGATCTAGTGCATTTCAGTTTGTTAGTGTAGTGTGTCACAGAAAACTTTACAACCCTTGACAGCTTGAACATGCAAATACAAGTGCAATGCCAGATAGCTGTATTTTTATTTCAGACATACTTGGAGCATACCAGCAAACTATCAAAGTAACAGTACATAGCATAATGGGTCATAGTGAGGGGGCAGAGAGCAGCATATGGGTCGAGAAAGAAGAAGAATGATTGAACAAACTGAGTGTGGGAGGTTCGTAGAATAGAATTTAATTGAGAGAGGTTAAAATCCACAGAACTCTGAGAGAAGTGGAATCTGTAACTAACTAAAGAGCCAATTCTGTGCCGAGCATCACAAAGACAGTAGCAGATGGTAGGTATGGCTGGATTTAGGGGCAGGCAACCCCCACCACTGCCTGGTATATGGGATTTGGGGGACATCAGGCTCGGGCTAAAAAAGGAGTAAAAAAAGTTATTCAAAAGTTTAACAAATGGAGGAAGGAGTGTAAGATGTTCCTCACCTGTGGTGCCATTTGGTCTAGGGCCAGCCTGGAGCGCAAGGGGAGGGAAGGTCTGCTAATCCCAGTAAGGAGTGGGAAGCCCACTATCTGAGGAATGTAGTACCTGGGGTTGCCAACCATGAATTTTAGTTTTTGCTGACGTGAAGATCTGAAGTTGATTTTTTTTACTCCCATCACTGAAAATACCATAAGCAATACAATACTGTCACAAAAGCCTTTACTCACTTGTGATGTTCTGTACCCCAAAATTCAGAATTATGCAGTTGTTTTAGGTATCCTTAATTGGGCTCCTGGGTGTGTGCAATAGCAGAAAACAGGAAATTGATCAAGTCATGGTCAATATAGTTTTATGATACAAGTGATTCTGAACGATGACAATCAATCAATGTTCAAATACAATTTCTACCCAATGTCACAGATATTTTCTTTTATTTACGGGTTTATGGATAGTGTTAAAATTAAACATATTTGTATTGATTGTCTGTAAATTCATGGATGGAGTTATTGGCACTAGAGAAGAGGAAGAAAGGAGAAGAGCCTGGCCGAGGTGGGGGGAGCAGGGGTTGGAATGACAGAGATAATGAATCAAACAAGGAGTCCTGGGGCACTTTTAAAGCCTAACAAATGTATTTATCGCATGAGCTTTTGTGGGAGAAAATCCTTGACGAAGCTCATGAGATAAATCTGTTAGTTTTTAAAAGTGCCACAGGACTCCTTGTTTGTTTTGATGAACTAGACTAACATGGCCCTTTGGAACTAGAGCTAATGAAGGGGACACAAATTAGCTAAGCCCTCCAAGGACAGAAATAATGTTTTCTGTTTGTGAGTGTAGGAGAGACAGTGAGTTATTGAACCCTAGCTCAGCTGAACCATGGAGAGTCTGGAGTTAGGGGAGATGGGGACAAAGAAGAGGTATCGATGTTTTAGGAATACTGAAAATACAAGGAACCATGAGTTAGAATTTAACTTAAAGGATACAAACTGAAAAACAAATAATTTGTGATTCCCCTGAAAAATTAAGTTAAAGTAATTAAAAATCTTGATGCTTTGGAGGCTGCTTGGGAAAAAATAAATATTAAATAGCTGTTTTGAGAGGCTCAGTCTGGCCAGAACGTCTTTCAAGATCAGGCCCAACAGCGCCGTAGTGGATCTCAACGTCCTGGGAGACGATTGGCGTAGTAGCCATGATGATATGTTTGCTGTAGTGGTCGTTGGTAGACAGATTCTCAGCTTTCTCTTCCACCCTGCCCCAAAGTTTTTTAAAGGACCCCTGAAACTGAGAAATGGGTGGAATAGCCCACCCCTCACTATTTTATTCAACAGTTAAACCTGTTTTCTGACACCTCAAGGGTGATTCATTAATTTCCAGTCCCACATGCCTTGTTTACCAAACATGATCTTAACAGAGGCTTTGATTTGTATCATAAGAGTTTTTATTTTATTTATTTTTTGGTTTGGATTAGTTCAGTCTTTCTATGTCCCTTATGCACCTTTTCCTACCAACATTTATTATAAGACATTTTCATTCAGGGGTAAATTTGTATTCCCAATTCTCACAATAATGCGGCTGCAGTACATCATGAAACACATAGCGTGGCTGAGGAGCCTGGTCTATGCAGAGAGGTTTTGGGGCAAAATCTGAATCTGAGACTCTGTACCCTTCTGTGTTTCTTCAATAGCCCTATTTTTCCACAGGTTTGGGGACGCTCTCAAATGGGGAGTTTGGAGCAAACACCCCTTTTAGCATCTTCCCTGGGCGGGCCTGCAGCCCAAAAATGAAAATGGGGGAATAAGACACCCAAACTACCATTCTGTGAGACCCCACCATAGGTGGGATTTCAGAATCAAAATACTTCATTTTGTGGAGCTCTTCAGATTTTTTAGGGGTGGGAGGGGGGATAAAAAGAAAACAAAACATTTTCTACAGAAAGCAAACACTTTTAGCAATAGACAAATAAAGAAATACATTCAGCCCCAAATCTAATTTTCTTTTGAGAAATAGTTTTAATGGAAAATTTAACCAACTATTTTCACTATATTTAACTTATTTCTCTCATTGACATATAGACACATCCATTGCCTACAGCAGAGCAGCATGTGTATAACTGTAATGCAGAGCCTCGTTTTACATCACCTTACTCCTTTCTATCCTACCGGTGCTGATGTATCAACAATTTACACTGCAGTCATATGGTCAAATAGCACCGATAATGTACCTGGTTAATAGCTGATGAGTGCCAGAGGGGGAGCCGTGTTAGGTCAGCAAAACAAATGAAGAGTCCTGCGGCACTTTCAAAGACTAACACATTTATTTATCGCATGAGCTTTCGTGGGAGAAAATCCCACTTCAAAGCGTCTGCCGAAGCAGGATTTTCTCTCGGGAAAGCTGATGTGATAAATAAATTGTTAGTCTTTAAAAGTGCCACAGGACTCCTTGTTTGTTTAGTTAATAGCTGGCAAAATTAGTAAAGATGGTTACGATTTTTAGAATTTTGAAATTTCATTGAAAAACCGAATTGGGAAAAATATTCAGCAAGATGTTTGCAAACTTTTTGACTGGGGAGGGGGGAGGGTCACCTCCCAACTACAGGGGGAGGCAAAAATTTTACAATTTAAAAAAATTGGGAACCCTTTTTGGAATGTTTATTATTCTCTTCCCAGCCCCCACGACCTCTAATCATTATTAGTTCTTTCTTCAACTTTCAAAACTGATTTGATTTCTGGGGTGGCCTAGAGGTGATATGGCCTCTTACTGACAGGTTTATTAGCATTATTTTTATTATAGTAGCACCAAGAACTTAGCACCAGTCATGACACTTACACCCACACTTTAATTTTCTCATATAACTGCTCCTGTTCAAATCAGTTGGATACTTCTGAGCTTCAAGTTAAATGCAGGCACAGCTATTCTCACCCCTCTGCTTAGTGATAGTAGACATTGGACCCTACCTTGTTTAGACGTTGGAGAAGAATTCATGACGTGGAGTCTGGGTATTTTCTTAGTTCAGTCTGTTTTTCTATACTATATATACCCGTCCTGGAATGGAAGTGGTCCCAAATGACCCTTCTTTCAGGAATCTCAAACCAAATGCCAATACCTGGTTCCCAGAAAACAACTCTTCCCCAAGAAATTAAGACACAGAGCAAACTTCCTGCTGATGCAATAGCTACTCTGTATACCACAAAACGAACAATAATACAACATTTCTTCAAAGACTGACTAGCACTCACACGCACTAGGGAAAAGAAATTATTTGACTGTAAAACAGTCAAGGAGTCTGGTGGCACTTTTAAAGACTAACAAATTTATTTATCTCATGAGCTTTCGTGGGAGAAATTCTCACTTCTTCAGATTCTTGAAGATGGAGAAGTACAGGTGAACAGGAGGAAAACAAATGCAGAGAAGTGTAAGTCATAGGATCAGGTCAAACTGTTACAGCAAATTAATGCAGTTTACATTTAAACAACTACACTGATTTGCTGTAACAGTCTGACCTGATCCTATGACTTACACTCCCCTGCATTTATTTTCCTCCCATTCTGTTAATTCCCCATCTTCAAACTGTCTGACAAAGTGGGATTTTCTCCCACGAAGGCTCGTGCAATAAATACATTTGTTAGTCTTAAAAGTGCCACTAGACTCCTTGTTTGTTTGGCTGAACTAGACAGACATGGCTTCCCGTCTGGTATTTCATTTGACTGTGTGTAACAGCACCACCTGGTGATTCCTGACATAACAGTATGTATAGAATTGGGATCTAAAAGGGGTCAAAACACATGGGGAGCTTAAGAATGTGAAGTAGAGCAGAGCAATGGCTGTGTAGCATGATTTAGGGACGGCCATCCATGCCGAAGGAACAGTGTGGAAAAAAGATGTGAAGGTGCTTATAGATTCATAGGTTATGTCTACACTACAAAAAGTTAGGTCGACTTTGTAAAGTTGACCTTATTAGGTTGACTTAACTAAGTGCTTCCTCTGAACGGGGACTTAGTAATTCGAACTAACTGCCCTTAGGTCGACCTAATAAAGTAGACTTAAGCGTCCACACTGGGCTTAGGTTGAGCTAAGGGTTCGGTCAACTTAACCTTTCATTAAATCGACATAAGGAATTTCTTAAGTCGACTTAATGGAAGCCTGGTGTGGACAGGGACAAAGTTAGGTTGACTGAAGCCTCCTTAAGTCGACCTAACTTGCAAGTATAGACATGGCCATTGACTCTAAGGTCAGCAGGGACCAATATGATCATGTAGTCCGACCTCCTGCACAACGCTTCTGGGAGAAACGGGTCAAAGAGCTCCATTACTAACGCTGCCCTAGTGTTATGTGGACAGAAGTGACACTCCCGTGTCAGGAGGCTGCAACAGCTCCAGAGAAGAACAAGTTGCGTTGTGATTTCTCACACTGGGTGCTGATGGGGTTTCTCACAACGTTGTCTCTTATAGGTTCCCCTTCATGTCCCCAGTGGTATCGCATCGCTGGAGGGGTCGGATTGGCTGGGGTCATCGTCCTGACAGCAGCCGTGATAGCGTTGGGGGTTTGGGGTAAGTAGCTCCAATTGATGTATCCATTTGGGTTTAATGTGCACTAAATTGGAATGAATATTCATTCCTGATTCCAGTCCATTGGCGAATGAAATCCTAGACATCACATCACCACCCGGCCCAAATGTGACAGGAACAAGGTGCAGTTACGAGCTGAGACTGTTTCCCTGTTACATGTGGATGGAAAACAGAAAAGCCACTGATACTGTGTAATGAAAGTGATTTTCTCTTCCTCCGTACCCTCGTGGTGATGGATGCTGCACAGTTTGATGATTTTACACCCTCCACAACTGGTTTTTTAATCCCTAAGTATCCGCAGTAGAAGAGATTATTCTTGACGCTGATTCTCTTTTGAAGTTTCCCAGTTGCACAGCTCATGTGACAGATGGACCAGAGGAGCTCTGAACACATCAGAGGATAATGAAACCAGACCCATGAATTGCACTGAATGCCGCTCCTGTCCAGAGGATTTCCGGTCTCACTTGAAATCAATTCTATGTGAACCCCACAACGGCAACTTGGCAGGTAACCCTGGCTCCTGCTGTCCCAGAACCATGATTCGCTCTGCCTTAAAGAGTTTGCTCGCTGTGACTTAAAATCCAGTACCCATGTTAAAGGGACACAGTCAGCAAGAAACACAATGGACCAGATTCTCATTCACATTGAGGCCCCTTACATCACTCCAGTGTTGTGATCCCCAAGTATTCAAAAGCCATGAGTCAGGCCTAAAAACTCATGAGATTGACTGACTGTAGGGAAATTAGACATTCGGGGGTCTTTAGATTTTCTTTTCATCAGTCCCAATTGGTGGGTGCCAGATAAAATGCTGTGCCTGCCTCTCTGTGTACCAACAGTGTTTTCACTTTCCCAATGGTCCTGCTCCTCTTCATGTAGCCCCAGCCGTTTCTTTATCATTTGTTTAGATCGGTAGTTGTCTGGGGCAAGCCCATAGTAGAATATTAAGAAATATCTAGTGTTAGAGCTGACACACTGTAAACCCAGTTCATGGAAAATATTGAAAGAAATAAAAGTTTGTTGTCCATTAAAGGAAGAAGAAAAGTGAAAGAACTTCCCTCTTTTCCAATGAGGGGAAAATGTTAAGAGTGTTTATTTTCCCTCCAGAATGGAATGAAATCTTTCCCCACCCCCACCTTGAACAAGAAAAAAACGTATTTCCATTAAGAGACCCCTCCCACCATCAGAAAATGAAAAATGCCAGCCAAGTGATAAACTTCTATTTTGATCAAAGTGGCATTGTCCATTAAAAATCAGCTTAAAAAAATGAGATTTGAGCCAGCCATAGTTTGAATTTTTAGAACTAATGACACCCCTGTTCCCATCTCTCCTGCCAGAGGGCTCCGGGTGCAAACTCTGCCCCAGGGACTGGTGGCCACATGGGGACAAGTGTTATTGGTTGTCTAAAGAGCGCAAAGCCTGGAATCGGAGCCATGACGACTGCTCGCGGAGGAAGTCTCAAATGCCAGTGATCCAGAACCAGGAGGAGATGGTAACAAAAAATATAGCTTCATAAAACTCCAGCTGGAGAGAGATGGGTCACTCCTGCTCAGTCCCAGTGCAGTTGGGTTTATATCCAGCTTGCCTCTGTCCCCCCTGCCTCATTTCTCATTTCCCCAGTTAATCAATCACTCTGGGATGTTTTCTCTCCTTCTCAGAGTCTGGCTGATGAACACAGAGTTCAGAACAAGAACTCACGGATTGTCCAGCCCTGACATCCCTTCCCAACTGTTTCCTGCAGGCTTTGCACTCCAGCCCCGTCTGAGAGCTCAGCAGAGCCGTTCTGGAGGGAGCCGCTCACCCAGATCTCCTCCTACCCCACCACATCTCTCCCTGCCTTGTCTGACCCTGGGCTGCCCATGTAGCCCACCATGCCTGGTTCCTGGTCACCTGCTTCCTCCCCTTCACCTCTCTGTCCAGGGGCGCCTGGTCGCTGGTGAGACTGAACCCAGGACGCCTTTAACGGGCCAGCTCTCCCTGGGTCTCCCATCACAGGTGCTGGTGTTCCCATGTCTGAACAGACAGAGCCACATTTCCCCACCCTGCACTGGGACTCTGCCCTCCCAGGGGAGAGAGTGACAGAGCAGGTATCTAACAGGAGCACTAAGGGAATCCAGCCTGTTACAGACCATTCACCCACTCTCTGATCTGTCCTTCCCAGGATTTCATACAGGGTGTGATACGAGCCAAAGACCA
>ML686170.1:0-25988 GCA_007922175.1 Pelusios castaneus
TACCCCGGGTCAATGGTTACTCTTGACCTCAGCAAAGACAACGCTGTAGCTAATTTCTCTAGTAAACTACAGATTTATTAGCTAGGAAAAAGAGAGACAGAGAGCAGTAAACTACATTATAGATGAGAGAGTTTGTAAATCTAAATGATTACCAGTAATCTGCTGGGGGGTTTTTTTTTCATAAATCTCTCAGGATTACCCAAAATGGCTTTGGTGAGTCTGTCCAATCATTCAGCATTCCCCCAGTCAGAATCCAGAAATACAGGATCACGCCCTTGAATCAGTGCAAATAGATCCTGCTCGCAGAAGGCACGCCGCCAAGTGTCTTGATGCACGCGTGTGCTTTCTTTGATGACACAGATTAGGAAATTTGTTTGGGACTGTGAATCCCCTGTTGCTTGAGGGCTCTTGCTTTGAAGTCAGCCACCTTCTTCGTTTCCATTTTCAAGGCTTCAGCCCCCAATGGGTAAACATAATGTAAACACAAATGTGATCGCCAGAAACAATCCTTCATTAGTTTCCATCAAGTCCGCACATTTCTCATCTGAACACAAACAGCCATTATTGTCCTATTGTTAATTAACTGCAAGAATACCAATTACAGGAAACAAATATGCAAACGAATCCCATTACTTTCCTTTGCACTATTTTAACACACAAGTGAATTGATACATGTAACACTTCTTTGAACTTCACACCTGAGAAAATGGGTCTGAGATCTGATCTGAGCTGGCGCCCATTTGGGGGCTGAAGGAAAGCTGGTGCTACTTACAGAACAGCCTGAATGTCAACCGTAGCGTGTCCTGGGACAGCCTGTATGACATTTACGGGGACCAGGGTGAGAATTTTCACCTGGAGTGGCAAGACCCTGCTGGGTTGCAGGCCCTGGATAGTCAGCCAGAAATTATCAATGGGGTTGGATCTGGGTTGAGCAAAGAAAATAGGATGTCTTTTGCACCCCGCTCCTTGCATCAGAGGCTGACATGTGAGGGAACAGACTGTGATGTAATACACGTACTTATTTGCTATGGAGTCCAGTGCTTTCCTAAAACCTTTGAATTGAGCTTTCTGGCTCCCCTCCCCAGCTCTCCACATGCATTCACACCAAACCAAAAAACAAAAGTAGCAAACACTGAAAAAACCTTTGCCCGTCTCCTAGCTCTGTGCCAGCAGCAGGAATGGAACAAAATGCTGCTTCTCCTCACCCCTGGAAGCATTGTGCACGCCGTAGGAGGGCTTGGTGGGAGTACAGGAGTGGAATGAGCAGGGTACACCGGCCCATTTGAGTGATTCATAGCCCATCCCACCCCACTCACCCAGTGGCTGCATTAGTGCCGGACAGACCAGCATGAAGACCAGAGGCTCTGTGACGGTGCTGGATCAGGAACCTGCTGGCCATCCTTGCGACCACATCCCCTGCTGTGGTGTCCTCGTCCCTCAACTTCTGCTCATGGTTGAGAAACCTTGGTGACCCTTCTAAATGAACGTTTTCTCTTTCTCGCTGTAAGGTGCTGGGGTCCCTAGGTCTGTGGGGCACCTGACCACCAACTGCTCTTACCGAGGGAGTCTTGTTCGTGCTTGGCAGAGCTCAGCTCTGAAATCACCAGCCTCTGGCAGCACACACGGCTTTCCAGCCCCACACCGGCCTCACTCCCCACACAGATTAACAACGGGCACTCACCAACCCCCTCCGCCTCCAAGCTTCCCCTCCTTCCCCCCCACCGCCACTCCCTCTTCTGCCTCTGTTACAAAGAGCACTCAGCTCCTTGTTTGCACAGGGGCAGCTCACAGCCCCTTGTAAGATTCAAGTCAGGACATTCACTCTACTTAAAAACAAGGAGAGTCCTGTGGCACCTTATAGACTAACAGATTTTCTTCGGCATAAGCTTTCATGGGCTATAACCCACTTCGTCAGATGCATATAGCCCATGAAAGCTTATGCCGAAGAAAATCTGTTAGTCTATAAGGTGCCACAGGACTCTCGTTTTTTGCTGTACAACAGAATAACACGGCTACCCCTCTGGAAACTCTACTTAAAACAGCCCTCAGATCAGGGGTCGGCAACCTTTCAGAAGTGGTGTGCCGAGTCTTCATCGATTCACTCTAATTTACAATGTCAGGCGCTGGTACTACATTTTCACATTTAAGCGCATCTCTACAAGATAATAAACTATCGTTATATGTATGTAAAGTAAACGAAGATCTAAAAATGCTCAAGAAGCGTCATTTAAAATGAAACAAAAAGGCGTATCTTCTTAGTGTGATCCCTGCCCTTGTTTTTGTTTGCTGAGTTTTCCAATGTCCGGTTCATATTTGGATACTTTAAGTTGCACACATGCCTCTAAGTGATCAGCTGTCAGCCGGCTCCGAGAGAAACAGTGGACTGATTTCATGTGTGAGAATACCTGGTCACACAGGTACGTGGAACCAAATGCCGAAAGCATCGCAAACGCCATTTTCTTTAAGCAGTTAAATTGCACGGGCAAAGACATCCAGCATGTCAGAATAGAGGCCCCATGACCTTTCTTAGTAACTCCAAGTTCATGCTGCAGATCTTTAAACTTTGAGGACCACAATGTCGAGCATTGTAAATCAATGAGCTGCATTTCAAAATCCTTGACACACATCCACTGAAACACAGACAAATCCATCTTGCTTTCATCGAAGTTTTCAGGTGTAATTAGAAAAGAAAACATGGGGCCAAATTGCTGGAAATCTTGAAATCTCTCCACAAATTCTGATTCCAGTTTTTCCATGTACGTTCCAATCTCATCAACACAGATGGTGCAGTGCGTTGATAGTCCTTTTATGTGTTGGAAGTAGCGGAAAGTTGAAGAGCGAATATCCTGAGAAAAAACTGCTAGTTTAGCAACAAATGCCTTCCAGGTTTCATAAAAATCCAGAACCGTTTGCCCTTCACCCTGGAGACACAGATTAAGTTCATTTAGGTGACCAGTGATATCAGTTAAGAACATGAGCTTGCACAGCCATTTGTTGTCTTCCGTTTCAGGGAAATTTTGTCCGTTTTCTGACAAAGAGGCCTTGATTGCATCAAAACAGTTCACAAACTGCACCAAAATCTTGCTACAGCTTAACCACGGAATGTGACATGGGGCGTCCTTATAAGCTCCGTCCATCTCTTCTAGAAGTGCTCGAAACCGTCCGTGAATCAAAGTGGATCGAGCAACAAGGAAATTCACAATTTGCACCACTGTATTCACCACATTATTAAGCTCTGAATTTAAAATTTCAGCACACAGGTTTTCTTGATGGATGACACAGTGCAATTTGACGGTTGGGTGGCCGATTTTATCTTCAAGTAACTTCACAAATCGCATCTGTTTCCCAACAATGGCTGGAGCATCACTTGTTGTCACACAAAATATTTTTCTGATGTCAACCCCTCGCTCTTCAAAATGATTTACAAAAGTTTCTGCTATGTCTCCCAGTGTTGGTGTGTCAGGCAGGGGTTTTAGGCAACAAAGCTCCTCTCGGATTTCACCGGACGCGCAGTATCTTGCAACAATTGCCACACGTGACACGTCATTTATATCCATGCTCTCATCGACCGCAACGCTAAATACGGCTGCATCTTTTAATGCAGTAGTCTGCTTTTCGTTAATATTTTCTGCCATTTCACTTATGCATCTCTCAATTGTTCTGACAGAGACAGGCAATTCTTTTATTCTAGTCAGGATTGCATCTTTCTCTGGCATATCACTGAACAGAGCCTCCGAAGTGCTAAGGAAAACCTCTTTTATATACTCCCCATCTGTAAACGGCTTTCCGTATTTTGCAATGCACTGGGCAACTTTGTAACTTCCTTCGGTGGCCGCTTGATTTTTATTGATAATTAAGTGTTTAAAAATACTGCTCTCTTTCTCAAATCCTGCCACCGCCCTTGCGATTGATTCAATCTTGTCTGCGTCGCCAAAGAAGCTTTTCTCGTGCTTTGTTTGAAAATGGCGCTGAACGCTTGACGTGCGGCAAACAACGCTTTCACGACAGAAAGCGCAAACGGCACGGTCCCCGTTGGGAACAAATCCAAACTTGTCGGTCCAGGAAGGCTGAAAGGAACGGACGTCTAGCTTCGCTTTCTTAGATGCTGACATTTTGGCAATGGTCCTCCGCAGCTTTCAGTGAAAGTTCGGTGCTCTGGGACTTTTGAAAAGATCTTTCAATGATTCAATCAAAAGCCTTTAAAAATTGAGCCCTGTGTGTGCCCAGTTATAAGAGATTGCAGTTCAGTCACTTTTGATCCAGTCCTATATATACCTTAGCTCTAATTCCTTCTCAAAGCAGCTGCTGGGAGCAAGCAGCTCTGAACCCAGGAAAGAGAGGAGTGATGTGACTCAGCAGGCGTGGAAGAGATTCAGCCAATCTGCCCCAGAACACAGCTGGCCCACATGACAGAGGAGTGAGGCTAACTCTGCTGCAGCCATCAGCCCAGAAGCATAGCTAGGGGTGTGTCTTTTGGGCACTGGCCTATCCTTTTTGAAACCAAGCCCACCCAATCGCAGCTGCTCCCTTGCTACAGACAGCCACTGGAGCCTCTCAGGACCGTCAGCTGGATGTCCTGCTTGCTGGTGACCAGAAGCAGCTTCCATTCTCTGGGTGCTAGGTAGCAAATAAATTTTTCCCGCAGGAACTTGAGAAAGCCGCCAGCCCAGCTGGAAAGAACAGCCTGCCCTGAGGCAGATGTTGCAGTTGCTGGATAGCAACGTAAGCAAGGAGTCCTGTTCCAAAGGGGTAGCCGTGTTAGTCTATTGTAGAAAGACAACAGAGTCCTGTGGCACTTTTAAAGACTAACAGATTTATTTATCGCATGAGCTTTCGTGGGAGAAGATCCCACTTCGTCAGACGCTAACAGATTTATTTCTCCCCTGAGCGTGCGTGGGAGAAAATCCCACTTTGTCAGACGTGTGCAGCAGCTGCATTTTGCTTGTTGATGAGATCCAAAGGGGGAGCCGTGTTAGTCTAGGTCAGCAAAACAAACCAGGAGTCCTGGGGCACTTTTAAAGGGCCACAGGACTCTGTTGCTAATCTTTTAAGCGTCAGACGAAGTGGGATTTTCCCCCACAAAAGCTAATGCAATAAATAAATTTGTTAGTCTTTAAAAGTGCCCCAGGACTCCTTGTTTGTTCTACTCAGCCGAAATTACAGACATTCCCTGTTAGCATAGTTGGTGGCAAATCCTGAAGCTTTTCTTCACACTGGTAGGAAAAGTTCCACTGGTTGGAGTAGAATATAGCCAGAAATGTAGTGTTTGATCTTTTACAGCAAATTGAAACAAAAAAATTCTTGTTTCTGGTGGTTACATTTGGCAAATTACTTGACACTGGTGATTTTGTTACTAAAGAACTGCAAAGCGCCACACAGTCTATTAATCTGATCGAATGTCTAAAGTAAAGTTTTGCACAATTTTGGGACAATCCATCAGATGACTTGGACAACTTCTAGAGTCAGCAGAAGAGCGATGCCGTAAAGACTGCCCGGAAGCTGAAGACATTTTCTTTGCCCAACGATGTCAGGTGTTGGCATAAAGGCAGCAGAAGCTTTCGTTTTAACATAGACATCATCCTGAAGATGGTAATTCGATTCAGCCATCTGATGGTGTAATATCTCTTTCCACAAAGACCTCAAATCAGCACTTCCGTGGACGCTAAAAGATTTTCCCCAAGTAGACAAAATTAGTGTATCAGCTCTCTTATCAGGCAGTTTTCTCTTTCAAGACGAAGATACGTCCCCCTTTTCAATGCCATGCGTTTGCTCGACCTCTTCGGTGAACCTTAAAACTTTGTCAGGGCTGGTGTGAATATGCATTTGGCCCATGTCTGTGCGCAGCATTGTAGAGGGACAGACCCGGTGCGCCCCGGGGCTGAATGCTCTGTCCCGGCTGCAGGCCCCAGAGAGGCACACACAAGCCCAGGCTGCAGAAGGGTATCATGAGTGAATCCCAACTGGGCACGTGCAGACAGTCAGCACAGATCCCCCTGGAACTGCTCCACCCCTCTGACCATGTTACGCTGATCAGCAGGGCGGGATTAAGGCAGGGGTATAGGGGCTGCAGCCCTGGCCCCAGCCTAAAGGGGAACCCCTGCAGCACCCCAAAATCTGGCACTGGCTTTCTGCCCCCCGTCCCAGCCCCCGGAGCCCCACGAGCTGTGTCCTCCCAACCCTCCCATGCAGCACCCATCATGGTCCCCCTCAGCCCCCTGAGCAGCACCAGCCATGGGCCCCAAGTCCCCCAAGGAACCCCACCAATAGGCCCCATCCCAGCTCCCTAAGCCGGCTGGCCATGCCCCCGCCAAGCAACTACAGCCGCAGGCCCCCACAGCGCCCCTGACCCCCCTGCACCGGCACACTGGGCGCCCCACCCCCCAGGCAGGGCCCTCCACAATGGGGGGCCCCACAAGGGTGGGCAGTTCTGGGGCCCCAGGCCTTAATCTGGCTCTGAATGCCAATCAGCCAGCCTTGCCCCTCTGCATTCAGCGTGGGCTACAGTGAGATCCTGGCGCTCGGTTCCACGGATGAGGCCCTGTCTTTTCAATCCAGTCACTGACTGTTCTGTGTGCCTGAGGCCAAATCAGAATGAGGATCCATGTAATAAAGGCCAGACTGGGAACCCCCGAACAACCCCCCCACAACACAAGTCGCTGTCAGATTTAATGGAGTGAGGTCCTGTACTCAGAGTGGGGAGGGGAACACAGGCTGGGCTGGAAAGCTGGTCTCTGGTGTGCGTACATGCTGTCTGCTGATCAATGGTCCATTTTTATCCAGCCCGCGGGGCATGAGAAGTGACTGCGTTAGAGCATCTTGGGATGTGAATAATGAAAGGTGGGCTGTGCTGACGTGTCTAAAGGCTTCAGTGAATTTTGCGGACATCTCCGTTGGCCATTGTCCAACCTGAACGTCTGCTCTAGGAGCCCTGAGAAAGGATGAGTTCACAGGACTGGAAGCTAATTGTCAGTCCCTCTGTGTAAATGGGGGTGCTGTGTTGGAGTGTTTAAGGGAGTCAGCAAAACGCAGGTGTCTGGAAAGATGGGGGATTGAACAAACCTGCCTGACCTGGGTCTTATTGATTTTGGGCAAATGACCAACCTCTTCACAAGGAGCATGTGAGGAGTGTCGCCCCCTTAAGCTCTGTTATAGGTCCGTGCAGGGAAGAATTTCATTTGTGGTGGACTCCCAGAAATTAGGGGTGGGGTTGCCAAATCCCTAAAACACTCAGCCCCGCCTCACCCCTTTCCATGGACCGTCCTTGGATACAGGGAACCTGCCTGCCCTTTGTGTCTCTGAATATCTCCCCTTTTAAGAATGAAAGTACCTGAAACTGGGCCACGATTCTGGAAACGGGCGAGATGGGAAATCTGGAGTCATAACACCATCTCATCGACTGCTCTCGCACATTCAAACCATCAAAGACAACACAGCACAGCACACACCACAGGGGTAGTTTCAATCAGAACCTTTTTATTTTTCAATCAGATTATTTCCCAGGCTCAGCAAAGCAGAATTTTCCATGGTGCGATCTGGAGATGCGGAGTGTAAAGTTTTAACACAAAACTGATTTGAATCATCACAATCCTTATGTAAATCACCATGACAGCATTTCTCTAGCACCTGCGTTCCCAGCAGCCCAAAACACTCCCCGAAAGTGGGTAAACAGCCCCAGGACACAGACCCTAGCACAGAGATGCAGGGTCCGGATGAGCTGTACCTCCATGGCAAGGAGCCTGGTACAACGCACAGAGAGACACTTCACAGGGCCTGTGCCACATCAGTCCTTCCCTCTTCCTCCCGTTGGCCTTTGCAGAACTGAGCTTCCACTCTAGGCAGGCGCAGCTCCCAGCCTTTCTGGGTGAGAAACTCCTGTTCTGAGTGTGACCCAGAGCCGGGCCGAAGGCAGGTGGGACTGACAATTGGCTCGTGTAAATGGGCAGAGCTCTGCACCTGTGGGGCTCCATGCAGGTCCCGGGATGCAGCTGCCCCAGAATGGGGGCAGGAACCAGGGCTAATTTAAGGCAAGATTTAACAAGTGGGTTGGCAGGCAGCAGGAGGGAGAAGAGGGGGGAGCGAGGGATAGGCCGTGATGTGATTACGCGTTATATAAGCCACAGGAGCTGTCAATTAAAAGGTTTATTGGAATTTCTGTCTGTGCCACCTGCCTTCTCCCAAACCACCTCAGCTTCCACCAAGGCTTTTCCTTTATCCCACTGAACATCTGGGCCTTTTTCCCCCTGGAGGCCCTTTATCATCCCAATTTGGAAAGCTGCTGTGAAGCTCTTTGGTTATATTGTCTAAAATTTTAGTTCCCTCTGGGTTGTCTTCGTTACAGTCATCCTGAAAAATCTTGATGAGCTGATTGTCATACAGGCTCTTTAGCCTGTTGTTCAGATCGGTCACTTTCATGGACTCCAGGGTGCTGCCTGGCCTGTTTTCCCCCAGGAAGGCGAAGGAGTATTTCTTATTATTGTCTGTGTGGTTACAGCAAACAGCTGTCCAGATGTGGCTGGGCACCACCACCCTCCCTGCATTTCCTTGGGGGATTTTATACTTGGCATTGGGCACCGCTCCTGTCACTAGGAAGGGATTCCAATCATCACGACACTTGTCTTTTAACTGCTTCTTAAGATTTAGTTCCAGCTCTTTCCAGTGGACCCTATTGAAGCAGGGGTCCATGGGGACTGCATTGGTGAGGGTGTAGGTGGCTGTTTGCCCATCACCACACTGGAAGCAGTTTGGGTTCAGATGTCCTCGGTCGAAGCCTGATCTCTCATAATCTGCATTGGTGGCTTGGCTTTTTGTCAGGTCTTGAGTCAACTCTCTTTCCCTCTTCATGTTTATCTCTTTGGAACCAGACAGCTGGGAACAGAGAAGGCCAGAGGTCCTTACATTCAGTTTATATCAAAATATCCATGACACAAACTCAGAGCAGCAGGTAATTAAGGCAAAACTAATACCCGTCTCTTGACACTGTGTAATTTCACTGCCCTTCTCTGAATCCTTTTCTTTTCCTCTTCATCAGTTTGATTTAGGCTGCCCAGCAAATGTTTAATCCACTGAGGCAGATCTCTGGCTGCAGCCCAGACATAGGTCCCTAAATGTCTTTAAAATGCAGGGCTTAGGACCCCCCTCCCCGTCTCCCTGTCCTCAGCATTTCCTACTGGCTGGTTCAGGCAGCTCCTGGCTCAGCATGAGGCTTTTGTGGTTCCCATTGTTAGACACCTATCTCTCCCCATTCAGTGTGAATTCAGGGAGCTGTGCACCCCAGTTGGGGCTCTGGCGGATTCCATCACTGGGTTTTGCAAGGGTGAGTCCATGTCCCCTGTGTCCCTGCCGGGACGCTGTGGAAGCCTCACTCAGGGCTGGATTCAAGCAGAGGAGCTATGGCTGTGTCTACACTTGTCCAAATAAGTCGACTTAGCGTGTCTACACTATAAAATTAGGTTGACTTTAAGTGGACCCTGCCAAATCGACTTAGAGCGTCCACACTGGACACCTAAGTCAACTTCTAGGGGCTAGGTGGACCTGGGACTGGTCCATGGTGGCAGGGGGCTCAGCATTTGCCCCATTGTACCCTGGTATAATGGGGGCTGAGCAGGACAGGGGGAGGGGCATGCCAGGCTCTGCCTGTGCCAGCCAGCATGACAGGGAGGACAGTGGGGGAGCTCTGGGGCCCTTTAAGTCGAATTAAAGTCGATTTAGGGCTAATCCGCATGTACACTGGCTAAATCGACTTAATAAAGTCAACTTAAAACGAGGTTTTATAAAGTCGACTTTAAATTTCAACACCTTAAGTCGACTTAAGGAAACTGTAGTGTGGACGCAGAATAAATTAAGTCAGCTTAAGCAGGCTTAAATCGACTTAATTTACAAGTGTAGATGCACCCTATATGCCCACCTGGGGCCCTGGTTCCTGGGGCTCATGGCAGAATCTAAGCTTGCCTTTAAAAAAATATGTGCCTCGCTCTTGTGTTTCACAGAGGAGCTTGAAACCGTGACTGACCCAGGGACACCTGCTGGAGTCTGTAGAGAGCCTGAGCGGAGCTATGGGTGGGGGAGCTGCCCCATACACTGCAAGGGGAGTTAACGCCTACCCCACTGCTCTGGGGCCCTGCCAACCACTCCTAGAAGGGGATCTGCGTGTGCTAAGAGGGCAGAGCACAGGGACCTGGCCCCCCACCCAAGTAGATACCCAGGCTGCTGGGTAAGTGCTGGAAGCACTCAGCCTCCCCCCAACTCTCTGCATCTAAAAGGAGACCCGGCTTCTCTTGAGAGAAGGCCTGAGGAAAGAAGGGAGCCCCCATACCTGGGGGGGTCCATGTACTGGGTGCTTAGGCAGAGCCAAGATGAGACCCCCGAGAGATTCAGACAAAGGACAGAGACTGACCTGAGGTTCCACCATCCAGTCCGATGGCTTTCTTTCTTGGCAATTTCCTATATTCATGGTGTAAGCTGACCAGATCGGGATTCGGCTGCTTTTGTCGTAATAGGTTGCAAAAAAATATCTGTTGTCATATTTCTGGCAAATGTTAACTCTGTTTAGTTTTTTTGTGTCAAACCCTTCAGGCTTTTTTCCTCCATAGAAAAAACTTTTGCAGTTCTTGAAGTCGGAGTCCACTTCAGCCAGGCCCAGCCCAGCCCAGAGCGAGGCAAAGCCCACCAGCGCAAGGGGCCCCATGGCTTCTGGAGTGTCGGAGCCAGTCCCTTTGCAGCTACTTATACCGTTCCTTGGGGCCACCTCCGCTCCCACCCCAGGTTGAATAATCTCTGGGCTCCCTGCCAGGGATTTCCCAAGGGCTGGGCTGGGTCAAGCAGCCAGAGTTCAGAGAAGGGGCAATGCAGGGCAGGATGAGGGCTGTGCGAATAACTGGCTATTCAGTTCAGATGAAGGCCCAATAAATCAGAGGGGAAAAGACTGATTTTGGGTCAACCCCAAATGAAAATGTTTCACATGTTTTTGGTGAAACTAAATGTTGTAAATTGTTTTATTTCCTATTTTCTTTTTAATTTCAGAAGTGAAATAGCTTCCATTTAAAAATAAATAAATAAACACAGAACAGCAACAACAAAAAGAAAAATGTTGAAGGGGGAACCTGAAACAAAACATCTTTCCATAACAAAGTCTTAATGCTTAGCTTCACAAAAATGCCAGAAGAAATTGTGCTGACATTCCCCCTCCACAATTTTTTTTTTTTTTTTTGGACTGAAGCAATTAAAACAAAGCAATTCAAATTCACAAATTGTTTCAGTTAACTTGAGTTGGCACTTTTCAAGGAAAAAAGATTTTGCATTTACAAATGTACCCCTCCAGGAGATGAAGGTTTTGCAGGGGGCAAGCGGCTCATTCCCTTTCCACAGAGGCAAGTTCCCTGCAAGGATTGTGTCCAAAATGTGTTCTGTGGAGCCCAGCTCCCCTATTTCTGTCTCCCCAGCCAGAAGTTAGTGTCTGTGCAAAAATGCAATAATTGCATGAACTGGACAGAGCCCTGGCATATCTGGAAGGGAGTGCAGAGCCTGGAGGAGCAATAGAGGGTGTACACCACCGCTGGTTCGTCAATGAGAGCCGACTTTCGTTGATAAAACTCTGTAGTGGAATCCAGGCTTTGTGGCCTTACCCATGCTGAGCAAAGTAGAATTGCTTGTGCTTGTTTACCAGACTTCTGCTAATACGTCCCAGAAGTAGGTTTCATTTCTTTTTTTTCTTTTTTTTTTTTGGTGTAACAGCAGTTTTTCATTGCTGCTTCCCATTTTCTTTGTGATCCACTATAACCCGCAGATGCAGCACTTCTTCTTAGGCAGGCACTTCCCATTTTGTCGCTGTGTAATTGTTTTTCCTTCATAAGTGCAATAGTTTGCATTTTTCTTTATTTGAATTTCATCCTATTTCTTTCAGATCATTTGTCCAGGTTGTCAAGATACTTTTTGAATTCTAGCCCTGTTCTCCAAACTGCTTCCAACCTACACTCCTTACCCCCCAGCAGGGCCAGATTAACGCCCCATGGGCCCAGGCTTATAAGGTTTTGTAGCGCCCTTAGCCAGCCACCATCCTTCCTGGGGGCAGAACAGTGGAGTCTCTGACACCCGTGGGTCCATACTTACATTGGTGCCCCCTAATTGACAGGAGCACATGGGGGGAGAGTCTGTGGGCCCATGTCCAGCTCTCCCCCCCCCCCCCCCCATCAGCAGCAGCAGCACCCCACGGGGTCAGGGAGAATGTCTGAGCCCCACAGGATTGGGGAGAATCTGTGGGCCTGTGTCCCGCTCACCACCACTCTCAGGGAGGTGTGGGGGATGAGACATGGTCTCCGCAGCTCCTTCCTTGAGGGGATCAGGGGATGTCCTGGCTGGCAGTGAGCTGGAACAGCCTGGGAAGTGGGGCTTCTGTTCTCATCTGAGCCTCTCCCTAAGCTGACCTCCAGACCCCTTTTGCAGCCATATGCCAACCCTTGGCTGGATCCCACTCCCCCACCCTTATTTCAACCCCGCACCTCCTTTCCTGGGCCATATCCTGGCCTGTGCCCCGCCCCCTTCCCCTATCCTCCCCATAACCATTGCTGCACCCCAGCCATGCCCGCAAACCCACCAGGCCCCCCATGGCCTTGCCTGGGGGCCCATGGCACAGAGCAGGAGCCCTGCTGTGTCTTCCTGCACCACTGGGGCTCCAGCCAGGCCCATCCAGCGCTGCCGTGGCCCCCACCGAGGTGCCCTGCAGGGTACCACGCTGCCCTGGATTCTGACCCGCAGGCTGTAGGTTGAACAAGATAGTTCTAAAGTCATTCACCACACAGTGAACTCGTGTATCCTTGCAGCCGATACAGACCTGCCTTCCACAGACTCTACCCACACATACCTACCAAAATACCAGCCCGTCTTGGTATCCCAGTCACTCCACCTCTTCAGATGGCTACCGTAATGATGGCTGGTCCAACATCCAGTTGTGCTAGCTCATGCTGCCCCTCACAGCTTTCTCTCCTCCAGTCCCCCTTTTGAGTGTGGTCAATTTTTCTTATTTAATAAAGACCTAACATTTGCAGAACAAGCACTCTTTATTTGCGTGCGTCGCACACGGTAGTTACAGCTCTCGTTAATACACAAGGCAAGCTGGGCAGCCGTCAACTGAACACCTTGCTGTTTACAAAGATACTGTAGTAAAAACGGAGAGTGAAAGACGGGGTCCGCAACCCGAAAGATAAGAGGAGCCATTTTTAAAAATGCCTTCAATAACCAAGTGTTTTGAGAGCTGGAATGGGTGTAGCCTTCTGCTAGGGGCTGGGAGCTGGGCGAGGGTGCCTGCTGCAGGGGATTGGTGAGCCTGGACCCAAGAGTGGGCCTCTGAGTGGTGAGGAGCTGAGAGCCTGCAGGGTTCCTCAGTGGCAGGAGGGGAGCCTGGAGCCAACGGGGAGTCAAAGAGTCGCATGAAACTTCAGAGCCGCAGGTTGCAGACCCCTGGTCTAAGATATGAACCCTAATATAAGAGGTCAGGTATGAGGCCTACATCAAAGCAGCAGTCACGCTCTGCTGATATAAAGCAAAGTTAGCAAAAGTCATGCAAGTTAAGAGACACTGGCGAGAACAAAGCTGATGTTGCAAAACCACCCATTTCCTAAGAAGGGCTGGGCCCAAAATACTCAGTAACATTCCAGAAAGCTGTTCCTAGAGCAGCCCTGTTACACGTTTTGGGGCCCATCTGCCTTGCTCTACCTTACAGAGCTAGAGCATTATGGGATAATTGAGCCAGTTCTGGCTGATCGTAGAGTCAGAGAATGAACTAGGTCTGGGGCTGCATCTGCACTTGTAAATTAAGTCAACTTGAGCAAGCTTAAGTCAACTTAATTTACCCTGCGTCTACACTACAGTTTCCTTAAGTCGACTTAAGGAAAATAAAGTCGACTGAATGAAAATGAAGTCGACTTTATTAAACCTTGTTTTAATTCGACTTAAGGCTTAAGTGGACTCCCTAGAGTCCACTTAAGCCAGTGTAGATGTGAGGTAGCCCTAAATTGACTTAGGGCTACCCCAGGACTACACTAATGCCCTCCCTGCCGGGGGGGGGCAGAGGGGGAGCCTGTTATGTCCCCCCACAGGGCAGGGCAGAGCCCTACCCACCCTGCCCCCGTACTTATGTACAATGGGGCAAAGGCTGAGCCCCCTGGCACTGGACAAAGTGTGCCCCCCCGCCACTGTGGACCTGCTCTAGGTCCCCCTAGCCTCTAGAAGTCGATCTAGGTGTCCAGTGTGGACGCTCTAGGTCGACTTTGTAAGTTCCCCCCAAAGTCGACTTAAAAATTAAGTGTAGACTCACTAAGTCGACTTAGCTAAAGTCAACCTAAATTTCCAAGTGCAGACATAGCCTGTGTGTTTACATCTCTCTATGTTCCTGTCTGCTTGTTTCTCGGAGTGTAAGTAACTTCCAGAGATCCAAACATAGACAGTCTGACCCCAGAAATGGTCCAAGCACACTCATCAGAGATAACAAAGACACATTGATCCCGCTCCGAGGCCAGGATGATCCTGTGACAAATAGAGATTTCTTGATAATATAAAATAATCTCCGCCGAAAGGGTAGCTCTCATTCTGGTGTCCTTGTCCGGCTCCCCGGCAAAGGCCAGCTCCACACAGAGAGCAGTGCAGGATCCCCCATCTCAGATAGAGGTGGCGGGCACTCAGGAAATCAGGACCATTGAAAAATACCATGAAATGCATTCAGAGATCCATGGACTGACGGGTTGAGCCCACACCTTTGATGCACTGTGGCCCAAATGCCTTCCCACAACTTCTAGCGGCACAAGGTGGTGAATTCCACGGGGAGAGAGCTGCTCAGGGAGCACGTGACTTTTCAAATCAGAGAATCTCTGGAGGCCAAGCTAAGCACCAGGGCGGGAAGGGGGGGCAAGTTCTGGGCTCTTTCCCTTTCTCAGTTCTGAAGAAAGCGTTGATGAAATATGCTGAGTATCTTTCTGTATAATTCTTGGGAAAGAAGTACGTGAGTCACAAATTATTAAGAGCTCTGCCCTGATACGGGCGAGTCTATGGAAAGGGTTATTTTCACAGAATCTGAGATTCACACCCAGCTCAACCCAGATCTGGGATAAAACTTTTGTTCTGAAATGTGGAAATTTGGCCAGCCCCAGATCCAGAAGGAAAGGTACTGACGAGTGAAGTGAAAAGCACTGTTTCCGGGGTTCTCCTGTGGGGTCCTATTTCTTTTCCCCAGAAAAAAAGGGGAACAAACTGAGAAAGCAAAGGTCAAATATTGTTTATGATTAAAGGGAAGAGGCCAAAGGCGTCTTTAGTTAGTATCAGAATCCATCCACCCTGTGCCAAGAAGCCCTGATTCTGGGTGCGCTCTCTTGGGTCCATCTCCACCTGGTCTCATGTTTCACTTTTACGCCGCTCTTACTTCTGTCCTGCTGCTGGTGTAAATACTGGCTTCAGAACCGGACAGTGGAGATCCAGCAATGAAATCTGTTCAATGAATGTAAACAGCTGTTCCTTATTTATTGGCATCTGCCTGGCATCGTTGGCCCATGGGACCCTGCAGTCCAGCTGTGAGTGTCAGCAGCCCCTGGGCAGATCCTTCCTTCCACGTGCAGTCAGAGGCCCCTGAAGGCTCCCTGAGTGCAATGAGCTCAGAGAGAGGCATGTGGGCTGGCTGGGGCAGGGAACGGCTGGCACACGAAGGACACCTTAGGGCCATGCTGGGATCGAAGGGCAGGCTTGAGTCCCCAGGTGGGGGTAGTCCGGGATGGAGACGGGATCCTCCCTCGGCTCCCCACTGGGGTGGCAGAGGTGTACTGGGAGATGGGTCAAGCCCCAGCTCTCGAGATTACACCATACTGCCCTCGTAGGCCTAACGCAAAACCCCATCTCCACCATGAATTCCCAAATTTTCCCCACTGTGTCTGCACAGGCTTCTAATAATCTGCGAACTGCTCTAATTTCCTGTCCCGGCAAATTGGCACCTCCACAGGGCTCCTCATTGCCTCCCTCATGATGACCCTCTTTGTCCTTCAGGCCCTTAGAAGCTACAGAGATGACTCACATGCAAATTGCACTGGGGCATTTTTCTCTCTTCTCTACATTGGAAAACACATGGGGAACCGGCAGAGGTATCTCCCCACTAATTCAGTCGCTCCTTTCCCCAGACCCTGAAATGACCCACCTGCCCAGTATGTGGTCTTCTCTCCTCCATCCTCCCACTGAAATCCAAACCATCCACCGCCTTTCCGCTGCTCTGAACCAAACCTTCTGCAAAGGCAGCACATTTACACTTTGCTTCAGAAAGGCACAGACCCATTGCCCCACAGAGAGAGCTCTTGCCATCTTCTATCCCATGTGGTGTTTCTGGTGGGATATTAGAGAGATCTTCGCCCTGTAGCTTTTCCCACAGACAGAACATTTATAGGGTGTCTCTCCCGTGTGGGTCCTCTGATGTGAAATAAGGTGTGATTTCCATGTGAAACTTTTCCCACAGAGCACATTTATAGGGTGTCTCCCCGGTATGGATTCTCCAATGTCGAATAAGGCCTGAGCTGTCACAGAAGCTTTTCCCACACTCGAGACAGTTATAGGGTCTCTCCCTCGTGTGGATTCTCTGATGAACAAGAAGGATGGAGCTCAACTTGAAGCTTTTTCCACAGTTGGGGCATTTATGGGGTCTCTCTCCAGTATGGATCATTTGATGTCGATTAAGGTGTGAGCTATAACTGAAGCATTTCCCACAGTCTGGGCAGCTGTAGGGTGCCACTCCCCTGTGAAATCCCTGGTGGGAAGCTAGGTGTTTAATAAGCTGTGAACTCCACCTGAAATTTTTCCCACAGTTGGGGCATCTATGGGGTTTTTCTCCCCCATGGATTGTCTGGTGTTTAACGAGGTTTGAGAAATGAGTGAACCGTTTCCCGCAGTCAGGGCAGCTGTAGGGTCTCTCCCCCGTGTGGACTCTCCGATGTACAAGAAGGTTTGAACTCCGACTGAAGCTGCTTTCACATTCAGCACATTGATACATTTTATCTTCGATGCGGATTCTTGGCTGAATCCTGTCTTCATTGAGGCCTTTCAAATTTCCCACCTGGTTAGTGCATTTATCCTGGGTTCCCTGCTGGCTCTCTGGTCTCTGCTGTCCCTCCCAGCTGTCTCCCAGCTCATGACTATGGGAAACATTCCCAACAGATCTCTCTGATAATTCCCTGGGCTGTTGCATTTGCTCAGGGACTTCCTGCTGAGGGGTCCACCCTTGTTCTCACTCCGTCCCGTCATCTGTTGGGATAAGCAGAGCATCCAGACATAAGCATACTCTGCACTAGGGGACTGAAAGCAGAATGGCAAAAGGGGGGGTGAATCAAAATAACTGCTGGGGAGATGGAAAATCCCTTCCACTGGAGACTCATAGACTCTACGGTCAGAAGGGACCAATATGATCATCTAGTCCGACTTGCACAATGCAAGCCCTCACCCACCCACTCGAATAATAAACCTCTAACCTGTAGCTGAGTCATTAAAGTCCTCAAGGGACCAGAGAAGAACCCGGACCAGAAATAAATCCTGGACTCCAGAGTTTCCAGTACCCGAGCGGGCAGGAATTCTTACCCAGGGAAGCCACAGTCTCACCATTCTGCTGCATGATGTCCCTTCTGGGACCTCCCTGATCTGGTCCCAATAGAGACCCTGCCCCTCGGTGAACCCACAGCCGCCTCCTCAAATGCACCAGCTGTCAGTCTCTGATCTAATTATTATTTCTTTGCTGTGAAGGAGCCCTGGACTCTCTCCTTTCCTGTTGTCAGCACCGGATACAACAGACATGCTCAGCTGGTCCAGCCAGCCCCTTCCTGTGCCCCTGGATAGCAACCCGTGCTGCATCCTTCCCTGAACCAGCTGTAAAAATCTTTCTGTCTGCAGGGACAGAGCTGGGGGGATTTGGGTGTGAAATGCACAAAGCCCCTCCTGACAATCTCTTCTCCCAGTCAGGCTGCAGAATAGCAGCTCTCCATGGACAGGGCCATTTGCTAATTTGAGCCAGTGGGAGACCTGACCAGACTCAGTAACATCTGCTGAAGTTGTTGCCCATATTTCTCTTTCCTCCTCTAAACAGGGGCAGATCAGATGGAGGGATGAGCACATGAGCAGGAGCCAAAATGTGTCGGGAGGAGGGTAAAGAAGTTGGAGATAGGGGAAGGAGACAGGAAGAATTGGGGACAACTCGGGTGCAGGAGCTGGGTTCAGAATGAGGTGACCAGATGTCCTGATTTTGGGGTGTTGTCTTATATAGGTGCCTATTACCCTCCACCCCATCCCAATTTTTCCCACTTGCTGTCTGGTCACTCTAATTCAGAAAGGCGCTGTGCTTCCAGACAGTGACTGAGGATAAACCCACTCATGGGGTGGGAGGTTTGAAGGAACTCCGCAAAAGCCTAGCCCAGCCGAGACGCCAGGTGAGAGGTAGACCCCACACGTGCACTGAGCGTGGGAAAAGCTTTAGTTACAACTTGCACCTGATCAGGCTTTGGAGAACGCACATGGGAGAGAAACCCTCCAGCTCTGCTAACTGTGGGGAAAGGATCAACTTCCGCTCTCCCCTCATTCGGCACTGGAGAAGGCACACAGGAGGGAGACCCTGCACGTGCTCAGAGTGTGCAAAAAACTTGAGCTACAGCTTGTCCCTGTTGACGCACTGGAGAGTCCACACAGACGAGAAACCTTATCCCTGCCTGGGCTGCGGGAAGATCTTCCTTCAGAAATCCAGCCCGGTGGTACATCAGATACTTTATTGTGCAAATAGACCCTCTAAATAAACAATCCACCTGCCCGGGTTGTGGAGAAAGCACGGTCAGATCTCAGGAATGCCCCTGTCCCTGTCTCACCCGGTCCTGGAAGTGGGCATATCAGGGAGCAAGGGAAAGAGCTGAGCACCGGTGTGGGCCGTCCAGTACCAAGAGGGAGCCTCAATTGATTTACTCCGATGCTGGGAAATGGGCACAGCTGCGAGAGCTTCTGCAGGGGAGAACGGGCTGGGCCCCTGGGATGTAGCTGGGGTGTGATCTCAGCTCACCCAAATATTCTCTCCAGGTTGGTGAGGGGGTAACAGGTCCCAGGTGGGGGGCAAATGCCTTGACATGCTTGAGGGATGGGCCGGAAGCAGAGAAAGGGTCAGTCCATTTGGGGGGGATAAGCTTTCGTGGGCTGGCACCCTCTTTGTCAGAAAGGTGAAGTGGAAACTTCATGCATCTGCAGAAGTGGGTTCCAGCCCACGAAAGCTTATCCGCCCCCCAAATTATTTTCAAAAGGTAAGTTTCTTTACAAACAAAAAACCAAAAACCTAAACCTCACCTAAACCACACCAAAAATACCCAAGCCACCGCCTGGGAACCAGAACCCCCCAAGGGTTCCCGAAAAGCAGAGCACAAACAAAAAGCCTCTTGTCTTTTTCAGCTCTCATTTGTAAGCCAATCTTGTGATTTTCCTGAGGCCTGGCTCGTGATTTCTGTGGGGCAACATTTCCCTGATCCTGAAACCACATTAACAGCCCAGCAAGCCTGCCATGGGGCATGTGATTCAGCAGAGAGGGAAGTCCTTGCTCCTTTCCTCATCAGGAGATAGGCAGGCAAAATCAGGAGCTGGGGCTGCTGTGAAGAGGATCCAGGCTGAGATGTCTCTCCTCTGCAGCTTGAGATTCCCCAGGCCGGAGCTTGGGGCATTCATCGCCTGCTGAGGTGGGTGGGACTCAGCCCCTTGGAGAGTCAGTTCGCCCAGCCTGAATCAGGCCATCTGCCACCAGGGAGTGTTGCAGCTCGGGTTGGTATTGAAGAGCACAGGAAGGGGCTGGAGGCTGGACCAGCTGAGAGAGGCGTGTGGATGCTGGGGAGAAGCCTAGGAAGGGGCTGGGGGAGCAAGATGTAGAAGGGATGTCGTGTAGCGGCTCCTGGGTGGGAGTAAGGGATAAAACCTGTTGCAAGCTACTGCTGTGAGCCTGCTTCTGTGCCCAGCCCAGGGGGGACTTTCTCTGGATCCAGCCCCAGGCTGTGCTCCCAGCCGGGGGCTGCAGGTAAGGGGAGAAATTGGGAGTGAGTCTCCCAGCCAGAGGGGGAAGGAGGTAGGCAGGGAGAGAGGCTGGAAGGGGCAGCAGAAAATCTTTCTGCAGGGAAGAACCTGGGGGGTGGGATCGGGGTGGAAAATAGACCAAAGTGTCTTCTGAAGCTTCCCCCATCGCCCTGACAGGCTGGAGAATAACATCCCCATTTTGCTCCGGATCATCCCATCCTCCTGCGGGACAGGGCCGGGAAATGGCAGGAGCGGAGCTGGCTCAGGTAGGGGATTCTCAGGTGGCTGCTGTCCTGGGAAGAGAGGGCCAGGAAAGAGGGGAAGGAATAGTTACGTGCAATGGGGTCTGATGAATCCGGTTCCCCGTCCGTGGAGTGGGAACCATCTTTCCCTGTCTCACAGGGGCTACAATCCACGAAGGATTGGGGTGGTCGTTGTGTGGACGGGGAAGGGCAGGGAGGTCCGGACAAGGCAGAATTTGATCTAGTGGCAGAAAGAGAATTTTCTGCAGCTGCAGCTTTCTGGTCTGACTGTCTTTACATTTCAAAGCAAGTGCCAGAAGCTGGGACTGGATGACAGGGGATTGAGCTCTCGTTAATTGCCCTCCTCTGTTCATTCCCCCCTGTTGGAAGACAGGAGACTGGATTAGATGGAAGGCCATTGTTCTGGCCCAGAGCGGTCGTTCCTATGTCCCGAGCGGCAAGGGTGTGAATCTAACCTGGGCGTTTGCGGGAAGTGTCAGAACACACTGGGGAATGGAGCAGACACACCGGTTTGATTGACTGGGGCCAGGACAGCAGGTGCTGAGCGGGGAATGCCTGTTGTTTCAGGGACCCGTGACCTTCAAGGAGGTCGCTCTGTATTTCACCGACCCCTGTCAGAGAGCCCTCTACAGGGACGCCATGCAGGAGAACTACGTGAATGGGACTTCGCGGGGTAAGGATGTCTTTTTCCATTGTTTGTTAGACAATGTGTGGTCTCCGATGCACCTGAGGTGGCTGTTGTTCTGGGGTCAATCTAGGTCTCATAGGTTTTGGGGATGAGGCCAGAACCTGTGTGCCTCCTCCCATGGGGTGAGGGATTTGGAAACGGAACGATCCTAAGCCTAATTTCAAAGGGGAAATTTCCCATCAACATTTTCCATACGTGTTCCCTCTCCGGCCAAACCCCAGAACATTCTTGCAGCAAGATTCCAGCATGATTTAGCAAACCAAGGTCTTTGCCTCTCTGCTATCTCATGTACAGGATCTCCGGTTCTCAAATCTGATGCCAACTCCCGGCCATCACGAGATGAAGAGCCGTGGGTCCCGGATCTTCAGGGCTCTGAGGAAAGAGAGAACCTGAGAGGAGACCACCCAGGTGAGGAATCAGTGAAAATGACACAGGCTCCATTGGTGAGGGAAGGAAACAGCTTTGATTCCCACAACGGCCCCAGGAGCACCCCCAATTCTGAGTCATCCCATCCCGGTCAGGATGCTCCAGCAGGGATCATACCTCCATGGCAGACATCACTCATGGATTCCCATGCATTCCCCTTTCTAAGGCTTCCCTTCTCCCCAACGCAGTAATGACACCTGTGTGGATTTTCTCTCTGTCCCAGCAGGCGATGGGTTGGTGAGCGAGAACAACGAGGGGAATTCTCAGCAGGAAGGGCCTGAGAAGGTGGAACCACAGGGAACGGTGGCAGAAAAATCTGAAAGGGGTGTTTCCAAGAGTCATGTGGGAAACCACGCAGGGGAGAGATGGGATCATCCAACTTGTCTCGGGGAAATATTCAGGACACGCAAAGACTCACTGCTGCGGAAGGGTTTGCGCCCCAGGGAGAGACCGAACACGTGCAAAGACTGCGGGAAGAGCTTCCATCGGCGAGCCAACCTCCTGGCGCATCAGAGGACCCACGCAGGAAAGAGATCCCACCCGTGTGCCGACTGCGGGAAAACCTTCGGCGCCTTCTCCAATCTCTTGCGGCACCAGCGCAGCCACGCCGGCGAGAAGCCGTACAAATGTCCCGACTGTGGGAAAGGCTTCGGGCACAGCTCGGCCTTGGTCACCCACCGGCGGATCCACACCGGGGAGAAACCCTACGCGTGCGGCGACTGCGGAAAGCGCTTCAACGTGGTCTCCAACCTGGTGCGTCACCAGCGGAGCCACACGGGCGAAAAGCCCTACAAATGCCCAGACTGCGGCCGGCGTTGCAGCCAGCGTTCCCACCTGGTCACCCACCGGCGGCTGCACACCGGCGAGCGGCCCTATGTGTGCCGGGAGTGCGGGAAGAGCTTCAACGTCAGCTCGGACCTCATCAAGCACCGGCGCATCCACACCGGCGAGCGGCCCTACGCCTGCAGCGACTGCGGGAAGCGGTTCAGCGGCAGCTCCAACCTGCTGACCCACCAGCGGCTGCACACGGGCGAGCGGCCCTATAAATGCCCCGACTGCGGGAAAGGCTTCACCATCAGCTCCAAGCTGATCGCCCACCAGCGCACCCACACGGGCGAGCGGCCTTACAGCTGTGCCGACTGCGGGAAGGGCTTCAGCGACCGGCCTCACCTGGCCCGGCACCAGAGCGCCTCCCGGCGCGAAAAGCGCTACACGTGCTCCGACTGTGGCAAGGGTTTCACCACCAGCTCCTACCTCCTCACCCATCAGCGCAGCCACACGGGGGAGACCCCCTTCATCTGCGGCGACTGTGGGAAGAGCTTCACTGTGGTCTCCAACTTGGCACGGCACCAGCGGATCCACACGGGAGAGAAACCCTTCCGGTGTGGGGAGTGCGGGCGGCAATACAGCCAGAGAGCCCATCTCACCACCCACCAGAGGGTGCACACCGGGGAGCGGCCCTACGTCTGCCTGGACTGCGGGAAGGGCTTCAACGTCAACTCTTCCCTCACCAAGCACCGCAGGACCCACACCGGGGAGAAACCCTATGTCTGCCCGGACTGCGGGAAACGCTTCAGCCAGAGCTCTAATGTCATCACCCACCGCCGGCTGCACCATGGGGGGCACGGGACCCTCAGCACCACGGTTAGGGCCAGCCCGCGGGAATGATCCCCCCGCCAGTATCTCTGGGGCAGGAAACGGCAACAACTGATCACTGGTCTTCTGAGAGAGCGCCTTTCGCTGCGGCGACTGCAGATTCGGTGTTCTCGAGACCCTGCGCCTGCTGCTGATCTGATGTGGAGCCTGGAGAGGGAGAGAGACGGACAGACAGACGCCCCTTTCCTCCAGGGGAGGGTGGAGTGAGAAACCCTCTAATCCATTTCCATCAGGCATCCAGCAACTGCCCTGTTCCCATGGCACTTACCCACTCCATGACCGGAGGTTGGGGGAACAGAGACCTCCCCTCTCCCTGGACACATTTATTTTGTTTCCTGGTTCCATGCCGTATCTGGGACCCTTCCTGTCACACATTAATCAAGTTCCCTCCCTGAAACTTTCTTGTGCGTTTCTTGAGAACCAGGGGCAACGGTGGAGCTTATCTGAAGCCCTGCATGCTTGAGGGGCTGGGATTCTTGAGCACGGCTGGGGAATTACGGAGGATGTGCTCCGCGGGCGAAGATCAGTCATGGCTCGTTCTAAGTCCAGAAGGGACCTCTGTGATTCCCTCGTCTGATCTCCTGTAGACCACAGGACTTCCCTGAAGCCATTCCTGTTTGAACTAGTCACCTGTCTTTTAGAACAACGTCTGATCTTGATGTAAAGATCTTCAGAGATGGAGAATCCGCCGTCACCCATGGTGAATTGTTCTGATGGTTAATTACACTCACCATTAACACGTGTACTTCTTTCCAATCTGAGTCTGTCTAGCTTCAACTTCTGGCCTAAAGCACAGGGGGGAGTTGGCTTATGCTGGAAATTAGGAAATGATTGGGCAGCAGAAATTAGCACCAGATCATTATACATAGTTCTTCTATCGTGCTTTTCCCTCCAGAGATCTCAAACCTCATGGAGGTCGGTGCCGTTATCTGTGTTTTACAGATGTAACTTTTCAAGAGTCACCCCCAAAGCTGGGGTCCAGATATGTTCCCCATCTGTTAAGCTGCACTGGCTTTCTTAGACTCATAGATTTTAAGGTAAGGGACCAATATGATCATCTAGGACAGAACCTCTCTCCGACTCCTGCGTTAGACATCTAACCTATGACTGAGTTTTGCATTATTCTCCAAAGGGCCGGAGGCACCCCGGTTGAGGACCTCATCCCTGTCAACCTGCGCAGAGGCAAGTTTTCCAGCCAGCAAGTTCACACTCTTTCCCCATCGCCCCCCAGGTGCTAGACAGAAACCTCAGGTGCTATAATGTCTGATGAGCCTTTGGGCTGGGTGTCCCTAGGCCAACAAAGACAGATGCATCCTGGACTGCAGCCTCTCACATCTGGAGAACATCTCATCATCCAGCCGTGTCCTCCTCTCTCGGTTCCAAGGAGGGAGGTTTCCTGACTGGGGCTGGCAGGATGGACACTGCTCTTGCGATCCAGGGCAAACCTGAGTTGGGGGGCTCCACAAACCTACCAGCAGCTCTTTGCTTTTCCTCTCTCCATCCGCGTGGTTGTCTTCCTGCCAACAGGCCAGACATGCTTGGAACATTTCCTGGAGGAAACGGGGGGAAGAGGATGCATTTCACAAACTGCCACCTCCCAGCTGCCAGATTTCAGGGCCCCGACCTGCCCTGGGACCCGTTCCCACAGCCGCCAGGGCAGGCTGATGCCCTCAGGCTTGCGGGTTCCTCAGCCGTGGTGTTCAGTCTCGGAGGCCCAGACGTCAGAGGGGTGGGTGGATTTTCCACAGAGAAAGCCATGGGCACCAGAAAGCCGAGGGGAAAGGGTTGCAGCCCCAAACCGCCAGCTCCGACATCCCCCAAACAGCCCTGGCTCCAGACCCTTCCCAGCCCAACTCACCCCACTTCCAAACATCTCCCTACACAGTCGACAGCCCCCCACAAACGCCTGTTCAAAACACAGCTCCTGTCAGCATCCCCAACACCCAGCTCCAAATACCACCGCACAAACCAAACCCCGAACACCCGCCCCTGATCCCCGCTGTCACACCTCAGCCCCCCCATTACTACGGGTGGCCTGCACAAATCCCGTCTCCCCCTCACATCAACGTCCCCTCCTACTCCACAGCTCCCCACATCATCCCCGCCAACCCCTGCTGGTAAATACAGCCCCCCATCGGCTCCTGCCTACTCAGGGGTCCCAAGTAGGATCCCTTTTTGGAAGCAGCTGTTTTAGGGGATTTGGGAGACAGGCGTAGCGGGAACTGATTTTTTGGCAGGGTCTGCGGTTGGTGTCACAAGAGAAAACGGAGGTTTCTAAAAATCCAGGATGCACGGCTTAAAAACGGACGGGGTGGGCCTGCTTCCCAAGTGGGTGGGCCAGGGCCTGCCCATAGCTATGTCCCTGCTGTGAGGGGCTCGGGCCACAGGGCAGCTGTCCCGTTTGGGGGGCATCCGGGCTTGCTGAACGCCCCATGTTTTGTAGCCACTAACATCACCCCCCAGCACACCCCCTTACAATCAGTGCCTCCCCTCTTGGCATCTCCTGTCCCCTACAGCCGCCTCCCCAATTGCACCCAGCACCCTCCAGCCCCACGCCCGCGGCGATCCACACCCTGCTCCCACTGAGCCCCGCAGCTGCAGCTGGCTCTGGGCGGGGGACACCTCGCAGCCAGCTCTGAGCTGCCCAGAGGTTTGCAACCGGTGGAGACTGTCTCGTGTCCCTCTGAATCCAACCCCCAAACCCTCCAGGCTGAGATCTCAGGTGGCGCAGAGGAGGGGCAGGGGGCCAGGACGCCTGGGTTCTCTTCCCAGCCCCGAGCCAGTCCCAGAGCCTGAGAAAATCCCTGCCCCAGTGGATGTTGCTGCCCGGCTTGGTATGGAAAGGCACAAGAAGGGGAGCAGCCAAAGGCTCCTCCAATCCCGTGCTGGGGGGGAGGTAGGCAGGACCTGGGGGA